>JAMZAV010000371.1:0-522926 GCA_024449915.1 Sweltsa coloradensis
ACTAAGGACGTTCATTTGGCCTGTTGTTAGAAAACCCAAATTTGCACCGATGTCAGTCAACTCAGAGGCATGTCTTTCAACGGTTTGGTTGTGGAGTGAGTTGCTACAAAGATATCGTTTTGGTCAATGGATATTGTTAGAGAAGCCAAAATTTGCACCGATGTCAGTCATCTCAGTGGCCATGTGCTTTACAAACGGTAATTGGATTAGATGACCGGAAGCTTAGATAATGCAAAAATAACAAATTATTTAATTCGTGTTTTGTTGAGAAACGGATTGGCTTGGGCCCCCAAAGGATAAAGTTTGAGAAGCCAAATTAACAAAGCTTAAATGATTTGATTTTTCTTTTTATTGACATTTGAGGTGCATACGAGTGGTGGTTGAAACAATAAATAGGTATCTTTGTGTTATTAATTTATAACTGCGATGCTCAAACCTTCTAATTATCAATGAGTGAGATTTTATTTTGCATCATTGTAATAAAGTAAATTTCTCTGCTTGAATGCTAACATCCATAACGTGTACGTTCTAATAAAATTATTGATATACCATACAAAAATGCAAAAACTTGCAAAAAAGGGGCCAAGCCGAAAACGAGGAAGGTACAAGTGGCTCAACTGCATAAAGTGGTGAGATCTAGAAGTGTGGCCAAGCCCATTATTTCGTTTAAAATAATAAATATATTTGTTAATTATATAAAAAAAAATAATAAGTTTATCAATATTTATTTTATTTACTAACTATAATTATGAAATAAATAAATTAACAAAATAACATAAAACATAAATAAATTTATTGAAAAATTTACATGTGGAAATATCAAAATTAACAGACGCCATTCAAAATTAAAAGCTTGGTCGATGGATTTAGATTGGTTATGTTTTGGTTAGTCAGTAACGACAACCAAGTTAAAAATTCTAACTAGCTATAATAATTATGAAATAATTATATATTAACAAAAATAACATAAAACATAAATAAATTTATTGAAACATTTACATGTGGAAATATCAAAATTAACAGACGCCATTAAAAGCTTGGTCGATGGATTTAGATTGGTTATGTTTTGGTTAGTCAGTAACGACAACCAAGTTAAAAATTCATCGACCAAGCTTTTAATTTTGAATGGATTTAGATTGGTTATGTTTTGGTTAGTCAGTAACGACAACTAAGTTAAAAATTCATCGACCAAGCTTTTAATTTTGAATGGCGTCTGTTAATTTTGATTTTTCCACATGTAAATGTTTCAATAAATTTATTTATGTTTTATGTTATTTTTGTTAATATATTTATTTCATAATTATAGTTAGATAATAATATGGATATTGATATACCTATTATTAATTTATCATATAATAAATAAATATATTTATTTATTATTTTAAACAAAATAATGGGCTTGGCCACACTTCTAGATCTCACCACTTTATGCAGTTGAGCCACTTGTATCTTCCTCGTTTTCGGCTTGGCCCCTTTTTTTGCAAGTTTTTGCATTTTTGTATGGTATACGACATATACTAAATTCATATGAAATAACTTACATTGTCTAAATATTATATAATAGATGCTACCAAGCGACAATGGCTTCTCATCAGCTACACACTAATTTAATACGGGGTGCTAGAAAAGTTGGGAGATGGGCTATTGTATACGATCACTAATTTAATACGGGGTGCTAGAAAAGTTGGGAGATGGGCTATTGTATACGACCCCAGTGCATGTCTCTTGGATGAGGAAAACAATGAAAAAATCCTTCAGTTTGGATTGACGGAGTTCCCGCAGAATTGAAGCCCAGAATGCTAGATCTAAACTGGTTAGATATATAGGTACAAGATGTTCGTTTCCACATCTCACGTGAGAATAATTTGTAGGTCAAAGGTACGAGACAAAAACTCTTTTGTAAATGTACATAGTTCAAACGACTGAATTTGAATTAAATTACAAGTCGGAAATGTTGAGAGTGGGGATCTCTCTCTACATCCAGCGCGAAGCAAAAACAAAATGGAATAACATGTCACATACACACGCGAGATGTAGGACATACCTAACCAGCACAAAGAGTTGCCCCGAGAAACTTACTACAGTTCGTATGTTTAGATATCAACAACGAACAAGCATCGCCTGTTTGTATAGGGATCCTACGAAGTTGCACTTTTACTTTAACATGGAACGTTTCCACTATATTTTGAAGTTTGCAATTTTCCAAAATAAAGACTTCAGTATACTGTAAAAATTGGATTAATTGTGTACTCTATAGCAAACATCTTATTTTCAAAAAGAGGGTTGTATAACCCCGTCTATATTACTAGCGTTCGACGCGAGTTGGGACGCGAGATAGAACGCAAGTTAAAATTTGCATTGAAAACTCAACCGTCCTAAAGTCTATCCATCCTTGAGGTACAAAGTGACCATCGGCGGACGAGACCGGGATCGGTCGTCCCGTCTATTGTCTGCATTTTTCCCTTTCCACCTTTTTTGGCGTGACCGAACTTGGGAGCGAACATGGGTTTGTTTCTACCTGCCTTCGCTCATTTCAAATCTATTGTGATGAAAATAATTTATTCAGCAAAATATTTTTTTTATAATTGCAAATATTTCATAACGTGGTTCAAATGTGTAGCTTGAGTTATGAAATGTGTTTTTTTCCCTAGTGTCTACGATCAAAACTGACTGAAATACATAATTAAGCGAGCGAAGCGAGCGTTTCCATTTGACTCTGCCGGAAAAATTAGTCACTGGTTTTGTTTGTTTGTTTGTTTTTTTGTTTGTTTTTTTTTTGTTTTTTTTGTTTGTATGTCTCGCCATAACGTTCGAACGGAGGCTCGGATCGAGTTGAAATTTTGACCATCCGCAAGCTTCGTTCTCGATTGAATGCCATTAGTTTTGTGGCAAAATCGTTCAAAAAGTTAAAAAGTTACATTAAAGTTAATCGAAAGTTTTTTTTTCAAACTAAACGGCGACAAAATCTGAGATAGCCAAATCATTTAGAATGTCCGTCCGGTCACGAATATGTTAATTTTATTTTGATCCGATAAGTAGTGTAGATGGAAATTACATTATAACAAAAGTAACGTTGCCATGGCAACGAAAAGACGCGCGAAGTTTCTAATGCACTGCCACCTTGAAGTAATCAAAATACTTTCGAAGAAGCAGTCTATTATTTGTCAACAAAGAGTTTAAATAGTTAACCCAAGGAGTCAGGTTCTCTAGATGGCGGTGGATTTTATCCACAAAGTAAAGGATTACACACGGGTTTATACCCAAATACCTTGGCAATAATAAATAATTTTGGATACATGGCCCTGTGGACAGCGAACGTCGCAAATTTAAAAATATAAAAAAATGTGCAATGTGGGTCTAGCTATAGCACGTGCTCGCTTATCAACGCGTCCAACTGAGCGTTTCCTAGTTATATTATTACATAATCTTATCAAAATATGTTATAGAAGCATTATCCGTAACTCAGTCAGTTTTTATCGTAGAATTTTTCCCAAAAAAAATGAAATTCAAGACGCACGCTTAATATTTCAACAACGTTATTAGATATTTGCAATTAAACAAAAAAATCAATAAATAAATTAATACAGCAGGTATAAAACCCTCAGTTTCTAGGGTGGTCTATTTTACGACTACACGCGACAACCCTTAGCAGCTGCCTCATACCCATACCCGACGCGTCCGTCGATGGTCACTTTGTACTTCATGGATAGATAAACTTTAGTAACTCGCGTCCGTTTAAACGCAGAATTTTACCCGCGTAACTCACCAACTCGCGTCGTCCGCCAGTAATATAAACAGAGTTAAAACAAAGCACATAATTTGATTCGATTGAGCTTTTATGATTCTGGCATCGCCTACGGCTTGCTCGAAGCCAATTAAATAGAAAGTAGAACTGTGGTGACGGTGGTTTTCTTTTTAAAATACCGGTCTCTAGTTAGCCATTCTTCATTCGTTTTAGACGTCGGCCCAGACAGGGTTGGCTTGGTCTGCTTTAAATTAAAGTACTTCTGCTGAAAATCAGTTATTTTTGACTGAGTAGGTAGTCTCTAAATACGATTTTATTTATCTAATTACGATTTGGTTTTTCTTCGGGTGAAATACTTTATGTCAATCTTAATCTAGTATGATAATTATACAAGCACCCGCCAAGCATAAAAACTTGTTAATCTCGTCTCTATCTCTATGTACTAGTGTGACGAAGCCCCTGCGGCACCCGCGACATTCTCAACGTAAGTTAATCCAGTTAGTTAATTACAACTATCTAAGTTGTTCGCGCTAAAGCACCGCAGCCGAGCGCGTGGAGGGGGGGGGGATCACTATGCATATTATGCCCAATGAATCGTGAACATTCTGCAGACATTCCACGTTCCTCACATCGATCCAGTGTATCCTACCTTAAGATATATAATGTCTTCTTTGCAACGCAAATGCTTGATTCCTAGCCCCGTGTACGGAGTTAGGGGAAGAAGCCGGCGGCTCTAGGATGAAGTGTTGTCGAAATACGATAGCTTAAAATATACCAGGGAAATCACAAGAAGAATTTATCTTGGTCTATATTTGGTGAAGGAATGGCAGGTTGTTTATGGAGCTGATGATATACGGCTTGCTTTTGACGTAGGCTCATAGCGGGGAATGGGTTTGGGAAGAGGTCCACTAAGTGCGATTTGAGGATGATTGTGTAGCTGATGGGATTATTTATTTTGTATGGCATGGTTTAAAAAAAAATAACACAGCTGCATTAAAAATAATATACATAATCATTAATAATGGTTAGAGATACGTGAAATAGCGTTTGTGGATAGATGCTATACAAAGCGCTATTTTTCCACGTAAACCTATGTTTATCCAGAGACATTTTATTTTATTTAACATAGTTTTAATAATTTGTTTATATACATTTTTATTCAGAAAATATTATAAAATAATATAAGAAAATGTCATACTCAAGTTTTTGTAGTGCTATGAAATGAAGCTAAAAAATATTATGTTTAAGTATCTCTAATAATGGCATAGGTTTACATCAACAGCAACTTTATTCCTGTTATTCGAATTATTTGACGTGAAGTTGTACATCTTTACAGTTATCTAAAGTAAGTTACGTTGTTAAAGATAATCGTGCATTGGACCCAGCACGGTGCGAGGTTATACCAATGGACAGGTTACACCTGAGACTGAGTGAGCGACCCGAAACAATCAGACCCGACGTCATAGGGGTGGGTGGGCCGTTAAGCAAACGTCTACAACGATTGTGCAAATAGTGAGTTCGATATTGAACATACAGCTAATCAGTCGAGAGCTTTCTATTCGGTTGGGTTGAGCCAGATTCTACTGTACTTATTCGTGCGCGTAACTGCTGGCTTTTGAGTATGGCATTGCTAGATTATCAACATCCAATTTTTATCATTAGAAAACTGACCATATTTGTATGTTTATAACAAATTTTCATTTGTATGAATATGTTTAGTTTTAAAATATAACTTACACTTTGATAACTAATAATGAAATTAATTAAACTTTTTGATTACAATGTACCGTATAAATAAGTAGGTTCGTTCAAATGGTTGTCGGTCTTTTAGAATACTTAATTTACTACATTTTGATTCAGAAAAGAAGACTGCATTTCATGTTTTAATAAAGTGTGAAGTAGGAATGTGCAGAGTGAGTTTTAAGTGCAGACTGACATCACATTCTAAGAGCAAATAAGATAAAAATTCTTATTGTCCAACAATGTTGCTGGGTGAGATGTAAATTATTTCACAATGTTAATAAAAAAATAAAGCATAAAGTTAAAATTCCGAGCAATCAATTCACATGGGGTTTGGAATAATCATATTAAGGTGTTATGAATTATACGTTGGTGAATGGGAATCAATAATAATTACTGACTTTTTGACAATAAATGAATGCCATGAAAATATGACTTAATACGGGGGCTTATAATTTTTTATGTGCCCAAGGGAATCGTATTTATTGAATATTCATCCATCATTTAGAAAGATGCATTGGTTTACCTTTAGCTCTCTGTGTCGGAATAATGGGCCTTCGTATACATTGCGATATCTCGTTATTTATAGAACGCCTAGAATACCACAGCTTCATTAAATCACATTTTCTCAGAAAACCTTAGGCTACCAATACGAATAAACCCACCAAGAAGAAAATATGATTTTATAATATGCCAGCTCGCATTAACATTACCTGTGGTGTCATGGTTGATTGATGTTCAATACAGATGTTTCATGCGGATTTATGTGAGAAGAAGGGAGGATAAAGTTATTATATTGTTGAAGTTGATAGATTTTATAACGTGACGAAAAGTGTTATTGAAATTTAAGTAGCTGATGCAAGTATGAAGAAGCGAAAATATAATATTCGTTTCAATAGGAGTTAATGCAAGGTGAACAGATTATTACATTTCTATTAGCCTAGTTGTCATATCTTTCTACGTGGTGATCTACATATTTAAATAAAATATGTATTTGTTATTATTATATTCAACTTTACCAACTAACTAAAGCTTCTCGGAGTACTTGATCAAGTAGTGTTAATCATATAATATAATGTTGTATCTACTAAGGTTGTTCATCCCGCACATTAACCCCAGCCATGTAGCACACGGCGAGGCCAACAGCATTGTTATCACACGGTCCGAACTCAAGCAGTCGGGCACGTCCGAGTTGTAGCACACGGCGAGGCCAACAGCATTGTTATCACACGGTCCGAACTCAAGCAGTCGGGCACGTCCGAGTTGTAGCACACGGCGAGGCCAACAGCATTGTTATCACACGGTCCGAACTCAAGCAGTCGGGCACATCCGAGTTTCTGGAGCAGGGATACGTTTGGGAATATTGCAGGCTCAGCTTCACGTGAGAGGAAATATGCCTGGTTATCACAGATTCCCTATTTTTATCCGCGTTCACGTGTTAAAACACGTTCAATCTGACACTTAACCCTTCTCTTGCCAAGGACGACCCACCGACACGTACGAACTGATTCATATCGAGGCTTAGCTCGTGTATTCGAGTGACAGACGGTGACATTCACTTTGTGCTAATACCCTGTGTTGACAGAGATGACGCTGGTATTATCTCAAGGGGCTGTTCACATTTGATTGTGGATTCGAGCTTTAATTAGAAGAGAATGCTTGCTATCATGATTGGTGAATAGAAGAGTGTACTCTGGTATGTATTATGTGAATTTGACATATCAAATGAAGACAACTAAATGTTTATTATGATTTTTTTGTATAAAAATAATAAAAGTAAAAATAAACATTCCTCTTTTTACAATAAATGGAGAAATGTTCGGTATAAAACACATCGTAATAAACGAGATGAAAGATAAAATCAAACCAAAACGTAATAAAAAAAACACCGCGTTCGCCCTTCGCGGTTCAGTTGAAGTAAGAAGAGACTGTTTAAATTAAAGCTTTTATTTCCGAGTATAGCTAATGAATATTTGATTTGACCAACCGAATTATCAACCCGTGAATAAATGTTATATGAAAGGTAACGCAAAAGAGTCGTCGAGCGTTACATACACCACGCATGGCTACACTGATGAGTTATTGTGTCTGCTGAAGTGGACAGGGTAGATACAAATGTCCGCGTCCCAGAGTAAGCATTTTATTGACCAGCGAGAGGAAGAGAGAACTGAAAAAAACTCGCCACTATTTACAGTGGCCACATTTTTATTTATTTTGTATCCCTACAAACAAAAAATATTCCTCCATTGTCTCCTCTTAAGGCTCTATACCTACACCAACACAAAGAAAACGTTCGGTACGTTACGCTATTTTTTATTTAAAGAAGTTACAAATAATTTAAAGCCAATTAAGACTCAAACACACTTTGGTAGTAAAACTTTTAAACTATTTCGCCTTTTTTTAGAAAGTATTTTATCATCTCATCTTACTTCAATTAACCTCATCGTATAACGGTCAATTACTACAGCAACCGCCGTCGACGTTACATACGGTTGGGGCATTAGTAGGTTCAAGACAAGGTCACCTAAATCTCCAGTCGGAGCTATTAAATGGACCATTTAAGACGCGCATGGCTCCAAGAGTCATGGATTCGAATCCCGCCAAAGGGTTTTCCCCCATGATTCAGTTTTACAAGAATTTCACAATTGCATAGATAAAAACGAGAAAATAAAGGCAAGAGCTTTATATTCTAGTGCTTAACGCAAACAAACAGGGATACTCACTTGACTTCGTCCTCTGACTGCGCAAGGAGCCAGTGCACCTTGTCTCGCCTCTTGGTGCCGAAGGCCATCAGCTGTGCGACGTGACACCCGCTTGGAAGGTCCGGTCGTCCCGGGATGCGGAGCGTCCACTGACTGACGGCTAGCATCTCCGGAGCTTCCTTGACGACGACACAGCCCTCGGGCTCCATCCGACCCTTCTCCTTGAACCATGCGAGCGTCGAGTCTTCGTAGAGCACCACCCACTCCTCGCGCCACGCCTTGCCGAACAACCGCTCTGAAACAACCATACACTTCAATAAGTTTTTCTCTCTCGCCAGCGGGGGTATACCCAGGAACCCCACCATGCGAGCGTCGAGTCTCAGCAGGGTATCTAACATCGGTCTCCCAATTGCCGGTCGAGCTTCATAACAACTGGATTGTTGGTGCATTGTAGATCTGAATAGATTGGAACTGTACTGCAACGATTCTGCTGCCTTTGAACTAATCATAAGCACGATTTATAATGTCATTACCTAACGCAGGTATGAGCGTGGGTTTATTTCTCAATTTCATTAGTCGGAAAACACTTCCGTAAGTGTATTTGATTTTATGTAAATAAATACATTTTTTTTAAATGGGTAAAGCACCCGACCGGCAATTGGGAGACTGGGGCTCGATTTCCCCTAAGATTGATTTTTTTTTACATTAAGTGTTTCTCTCTCGCCAGATTGCCAGTACCCGGCACCTCCACCAAAAATCTAAATTATTTAATTATACCTTTGCGGGCGCAAAAATCGTTTTCAAATATATATAAAAAAGGAGTTTCGGAGTAAAAACATCATAAAATTAATAACCTTATGCTTTAATTTCGTGCATGCATACTCCCCATATTGCGTTTTTTTACTCATATTTGTGGATCATTTTAGCAAAAAATAATCTATTGGATGGCTAACGTTTTTATATAGCTACACTTAACCGTGACTAGGACATGTAATATTTTGAAATGTGTATCTTTAATATGTTGCGTGCGTTTATTTTGTTCGTTTTCCAGGACGCTGAAAATGTTTGTACCGCAAAACACAAACAATCGTACATTGCAAGACAATAAAGATATACATTTCAGAAAGTCACGTCATTTAGCCACAGATAAGTGTAAGCTCTATTTAAAAAAGTTAGCCATACAGTCGAATAATTTCTGCAAAAGGATCCACAAAAATGCTTTTTAAAATCCTCAATATTGGGAGAATGCATGGACCAATAAAAAAAAACAGTCGTGGTTTTCTCAAAGGCTATTAATGGTGTCTTTGCTTAAAAACTTCTGTATTACTCTTATTTTGGAACACATTTTTCGTGCTGCTGTCTCCGGATTTATCGACCAACTTCACAAACACAACAACAAATTGTTATTACAGCGTTGTCTATATCAATATCATAATATAGTTTGTGTGTGCTGTGTGTGTGTGTGTGTGTGGTGGTGTGTGTGTGTGTGTGTGTGGTGTGTGTGTGTGTGTGTGTGTTGTGTGTGTGCTCGTGGTCTTGTGTTAGCGTATTACTTCCAATGCAGAAGTCCAGTGTTCGATCCTAAAGTCAGAATTTTTTTAACTTATGATTTGGATTTAAGTCCATCTGTTCTTGTCTTAGGAGTTTGTAAACGGTGACTTTGGAGCCGTCCTAGCAACGAAGCACATAATAAATTCAGAGTTGTTCTGAATCGGCCTTGTTGATTCTGGCGTGGATCCGCGGGTGTTCGCACTGTCCATACTACTGATTCCTTTATATTTCCTATTACAAATATCGATCTTTGGTTGGTTATCGCTCACTCGTCGATTGCGTCGGGGCCTACAGGGTTGGCTTGGTCGCTTTGATTTAAAGTCCCCCACTGAAAATCAGTTATATAACTGAGTGGGTAGACTCTAAATACATTTATTTATTTAATTCATTTCTACCAAAAAAAGAATCACAGGGCATGTAATTTTTCGATCTTAATCCAGAAACGAAATACGTAATTTGTCATTCTGCTTATACCCGGCACCTCCACCAAAAGTTCGAAATATTTACGTATGTTGTCGGATTTACCGACGAACTTTACAATTACAACAACCAAATTGTTATTTCAGCTTTGTCTAATTACAAACTCATTTTTTATTCTTCCATTCTCATTTTTTCCCGAACTAAATCCAGAAACGAATTACGAAATTTGAACAAAACGGTAACGATATTCTGAATTTATTTAGTAATGTAGTTTTCTGCGTACAAACTGTAAATTAAATCAATTACTCGTATTACACATGACAATAAAGTGTTATTGTTTTTATTTCCACATTAGAATTGCTCATTTTACCGAAATAATTGACCCAGCCAAACTCAATATAATATCAGTTCGGAGGATCGGCGATTATTCTGCCAACGATTTCAACGCAACCATCGATCGTTTCCAGCGCGTTGACAGATTAACCCATTAACTTCACGAACCTAACTAACGATTGTATCTCGGCTTTCCAGACGGACCCGGCACCTCCACCAATGATAAACGATTATTTCTTCAACCTCGTCAGATTTACCAATCAACTTAACCATCGCATGAGACGATCGTCTATCAAGTGTTCGTAGATTATAAATCAATTTACGAAACAGAAAAAAAGTTTGGTTCTCTCGAGGTAGTTTTACCACCACTGCACCCAGGACAATTCTACAAGTTTTACCCATAGACGCAACGAACCATGAATATACTTAATATTTTTTTCATATTGTAATATTTAGAACTTAAACAAACACCAATCTATAACCAAATGGCAATTGGATAACTTTATTTCGTGTATACATGTTACAATTATTGCTTTAGAAGGCTTGCGAAAAATAATAAGAAACCGCATTTTCAAAGTGTTTTTAACACCTATTTAAAAAAATCGTGCAAATATCTTAATCAGCTTTCCATGTGCCGCAACATTTTTTAAGGGCAAACGTACGTGATTATTAATTCATACAGTTTTTAATCACGTTTACGAACTTTCGTGTAGAGCGATATAAAATAAAACATTGTTGCGCACCGGCAAAAGGATTAAGTAAAACCACGGCGTCTCCTTGTTATTCACGCTCTGCTGCCGTGTCGTGCGCTCGAGGTGGCGCAGGCTACACCTGCCCGACACTCCAATTAGCACCGACACTGGCGCTCCACGCCGATCTTAATTGAACTCCGGAGGCCGGAGTCGCGTGTCCACGTCGTCCACAGATAGAGATGTTAACGAAATATTGTCAAACAACGCACAGCCGGCGACGCCTCGTTAATTAGTTTTCTGATTGATACAAGCCACGCCAAGGGGTATTGAAAAATACTTTGGACGCTCTGATTTTATATATAGGTTTTTAATTAAAAATAAGGCGTCAGGTCATCATGTAAATTACTTATTTGTAATTTGTGATGTAATGGTGGGACTCGTCAAACAAAAACACTAGGTTTTGTAACTTTAGATCTACTTGTTAATGAACCAACACGTGTTATATTAACTTTAAATTCCAAACATGTTTGTAATTATAAACTTCTCCTGTTCTGCGTTTTAAAACACGCTAGAGCGAACAAGTAGTGTTACTTTTACTCCGTCATTTTATAAACATATTTTCATTCTTGCTACGAACAGATATCAAATTATAACTTTAAGGCGTTTTAAATAGAGCGCTTGGAGCCTATCTGTTTTACGAGCTATAAATTTAGAAAGTATTTTTAACACCATGCTGGAATACATATGAATGCACACGTTTTTAAACCATTGTGAATTTATCAATTTTACATACACTTTGCATACATTTTTCACTTTGGAACCAAAAACGATAACAGCAGATTTACAAAAGTCAATATTCTTCAAAGCTCAAAGAACCATTGAAGTTATAGGAACAATATTGGCATGACTTTTATTAAACGCGAACGTGTAGGTCAACACTAAAGTTAACCAAACCAGCATTGTGTGTGCGGCAAAACTTTCATTATCACTTCAATATTATGAACGCCAAAAAACTTAGAGATAAATCGCCAGTTTCGAACTGTTTTTTAGTTTTTGGTAAACAAACCTTAGTTCACAAGAACAATTCGTACTTTACTTATCGATTAGAGATTCTTATCAGTTTATTTAAATTTAAATTTAACACAACGTTTTGAAGAAATCTTTAGCTAATTTCAGAGTACCCCAGTTTTATGTAATTACGTTTGTATATTTATTGACAATCATTGCATACAAGTGCAACGTGATTCCTGGATCTAGGTCTCTGTGAGCTACTCTTGTCTACTCGTTGCTGGAAGTGGCGCACTCGTCAACATCGGTGGCTCTACCACCAGTTGTTTAATGTCAGTTGCTTGAAAGTAGAGCACTACACAGTGATGAACTCAACGTTCGTGTAAAACGCATCAGATGGTTGAAAACAGCACTCAAACCTTCTTCCTCTCTGTTAAGTTCTTTGCGATGATACAAGTACTACAGTGGAGCAGAATACTACACACACCTACAGGACCTTTTCAACTCTCAGAGGTTGAGTTTGAGTCTTAGAGAGTGGATTTAAAACATTAATTTTGTGTTTATCAAAATATCGAATGTTAAATGTTCTGATTCAACTCGTGCATTATTTTTACATTTACTACATGTATAACATATCACATGTGCATATTTAAAATAAATAAATAACTTGTTATCTCAGTCGTTGGCACAAATGCGTGAATATTTGTGTTACAAAGACGTCGTGGTTTGTTAATTCCATTTTAAAGCGTTAATAGTATTTTATTACGTTACATTCAACATCTAAGTTTATTTTTTGCTCATTAGTAACTGTTGTTTCGTGTTTGTTGTAAGTAACGTTACGTATTTTGTAAAATTTAATTTGAGCTGCACGTCCCGTATATGAAAGCTATTTTAACAGGTTCTATGAGAATACGATTTATGGAAAACAACCTGAACACCCCATTCACAAAACAAAGATAGATTCTTATAATAGCCTTTGATTACAAACCCACAGTTAGCAACCCTCACCTTATTTATATAATATTGCACTAATGTATTAACAGGTACTAAGAATTTTTAGATAAGTGGTCAGAAATTTGTCCAAGCATTAGTAACAACACTATCAACAATACTATGCAAACATGAATCAATCTCATTTGTATAGCAACTAATTCAACAAAGTTGATATCTCTATTGTAATTATGAATTAATTGATAAGATTGCGTGTTATCAAATCCCTGTAGAGTAAATTTACTAGTTTGAGTGATAAAATTTGTTTTAATTATAACATATTCTTATTATTAGTTGAAAAATCAATTATTCTGAAGCCCACCTTGCATCGACCATGGACCAGCGACCATTGAACTTTCTTCCATTCATCGTCAACTTGCAACCCCCGGTGCACAATGCGAGGGCGTCTCCGGCGACCAAAGCCCTGGGCACGGAGGCTCCACCACCTCGCCATGTCCTGGAGGAGCTCCTTCAGAGAAATCATTTAACTTTTTCAATTTCCGATTTCCTTGTGCTTTCCGCAGAACGAGCGATCGTTTTTCAAAGGCTCTTGTCCCACCGCGCGGAACGGTGGAATGGATTGTCCGTCGTCACTGCGATAGCGTCATGTGTCGTCGGGCTGTGACGGCGATACTTCAAGACGGCGAGGACAGAAACAACACGTAGACGACTGTCATTGGGCTAACCTTATCTTGATTTACAATCGTTCGCAAAACAACTAGAAGATTTTCACCTCGAAACACATGATATTGATGATGATGTGATATCATGGTTTTATTAAGACCCCTTGTTGAACTTGCTAAAAACATTTTTTTATTAAGAGTAATTATTAATTAAATGTCGGTGTTAGTACTGTCAACTGTAAAAGTAGCCATGAAAGGCGGACAAACCGGCTCTAAGACGACATTCGTTGTTCTCGACGCGGTTGTACATGATATATGATCACTGATCAGATGAACGCGACTTATGCATCGGGGCTGTTACATCGTAGGTAAATATTTTACGCAACACGGGTAGCAAACTGATACAAAATTACCAGAAGACTCTGATTCGGGAGGTCCCGGGTTCAAATCCCGTCGAGATCTGCAATCCTGACTGAAGTTTTTTCCGAGGTTTTCCTCAGCAAGGGATTGAGTCCTCTTAAAACCTCCTCACAATAATTGTCTTATTCCAAATAACAGTTGGACAACTGAAGAGATGCATATAATATATAACCCTATAACAGGCTTCCCAAAGAAAGTATTTATTATTATTTATACGAGATTAAAGAATTGTAACTCAAACAGATCAAAATCCGGTTAAGTTGTGTATAATAATATTCTGATATAGGTTTCTTGGAATGCTTAATGAAACAAATAAATACCCACTCAGTTACAAGCACATCTTTCAGTGCAGATACATCATAGAACATTTATTTGTCCTCGTCAGAACAACTCCCGAGTCCAGACTCGTTAGATGTAGCTCAAGTATACAAAGCGGAGATCTATTTAGAAAGGTTCATACAGCTGCAATCATGGCCAAAGGTTTTTTTCCATGGGTTCCCACAGTAAAAGGTAAGTGATGGAATTGAGTGCTATTTCGAGTCCTTGAACGTTATCCCTACTACTCCACTACGCCCATTATTTGACCTCTTCATGGCCTCCAGATCTGATAACTAAACGGTTACAAAACACAACCCTCTAGTGAGCCAATAATCCAATCAGAAATAACACAAGCAGTGACCTAGTTTCTTACGCACTGTGTCTACAGCATCTTAACTAGGACGGCCTTGAGGCCTGAGCTCGATAAACTACCACTTTCCACATCCAACCAGTATATTATAATGTTTAAGTAAAGATTCCTGTCGATCCAGTGCGTGCCTAGTAATAATAATAAGACAGAGCGCTTCCCAGGGCAGGACCCCCCCCCCCGCGCATCTGTGCCGCGGCCGACGCTAGCTGCTGTTTAATACTAGCTTAGGGGCTTACATGTTGGCCTCCACTGTTCATATCATCTAAAAACTTTCGGTCGCATTCGCAAGTCCGACTCTCAAGTTGGTAAACAAAATGCCGGGCGTGGTTCTTATACACCCCTTCCACTCTCTTAGTATGCAACCCGTCGCGCACTGGGCGAGTTCGTCTTGCATAACGCGTCGCGCGTCGGGGGTTGCATACTCGTCCCGCGGCAGGGGCAGAGGGATTCACCCGACATACGTGTCCTTGGTAAACACACACACAATTTCATTATCTGCATACTCGGCGAGAGACTTTCATTTGAAAGCACGAATTATCGCGGATCCTCATTCAATCACATTATCCCGCTTATCGTTGCCTGCTATCTCTTTATGCAATCCAGTTATTTGAAATTTGTATTGATATATTGTGTATGCAATTAATTATTGAATGTAATGCGAAAAAAAAAATTAAAAAAATTAGGAATTCCATTAGCAATGGTCATAATGATTAATATAAACGCGCGTTTTTGGAATTTTCACTTAACTATATTTTAATTATAAATTAAATACGCTTTCAGCACCCTTCTATAATGGCCATATAGTGAAAAACGTACTTATTTCTATCTGTTCTACAAGTAAATAACAATGAATAATTAAAATTATATCAGTTCCAAAACAGTAAGATTGTTTACAACTGATTTCATACATTACATACAATAGTTATACTCATATTACTTTTAAAACAGCTGTTTGTTTGTTATTAGATACAATAACATAATATAATAATACATTACATTGTTATTAATAATTAGCACTAGCCCGCGAATGTTCCATTCGAGAGATCCGCGGCACCAGCCAGTCTGAGTGATGCATTGTTTTTTTAACACTACGCTAATGATGCGAATTAAATACAATTGAGGTCATTTTTTACTCACAACCTTATCCTCCAAAATTACCCTTGAATAATAGGGAAAGAGCCAATCGATATTATTTCTTTAAATCGCATTCCATTCGTTACGGTATTTATTCATACTCGTATGATTTTCAAGCGATCGCTAAACATGCGTATCACGAAGGTTCGCAGTTATATTATTGTATTATAATGCACTCGTTGGAAGTATGAGATCCGCAGCATTGATGATGGTACGCAATGAGCCTGGGTACTCGCGAACACCTGTTGTAAATCGTAATCGGAGTCATATGTAGGGGTTTGAAATAAAGGTGTAAGCTCTGCCGGTACAGGTCGTGGTATTATGTACCGTTTGAAGCCAGACAAAGTTTGCGAAGAGTTTCACAGGTCTAGTAATGCTCGAGGGCATCCAACCGTGAGTAACCTGGAGTATCTAGCGAACCTTTTAGAGCGGCGATACTATATTTGTGTATTAAACAAGGAAGGATGCTAAAACATTTCTTCCCTGGGGTATCAAGCAGTTGTTTCCGTCTCTGTAGATATCTTATTTATATAGGAATAAATTCAACGAAACCACTTATCTTAAATAAATGTTAAAATGTACTGTAAATCGAATCTTCAGCATGGAACATATACTCGATCAGATGAGACATGCTTAAAAACAAAACAGAGATACATATTGCACTTTCTTAAGGAACAGCATCCATGTATGGTATTTTTTGTATCCCACTACCCCTTGAAAGATTCGAAACATTAATTTATTGAATGTTAGTAATTTGAACTGACTTGCCATGTAACTAAATAGATTTAGGTCGGTAATTGGTAGGGGACTTAAGGTCGAGAATACACAAACCAAACGTCACTTAATGCACAACCAAACATTTTTTAATCACTCAATAATTGGTTATTTAGAGCGTGTTAAACAATATGAGAAGTAATGTGGTGTTAAAATCAAAGTATAAATGTATGATTGTGTTTATTACGGTTCTTGTTTAAAAAACACAATACTTTTATCTCTGTCATTATAAATGATACACGCACAAAACAGAATGTATTAAATGAGAAGTATCTTGGATTGTCCATTTTCCCCACGTGTGTACAATGTGCATGTTGTGTTAAGATTTGTGACAGGTCTGACTGGCTTTCGTCTAGAGTCAACATAAGTACCTGGATTAAAATCAGACCCCACACTTGTAATGTACAATATTTATAAATGTGACTATCATCTTTTACAAACTTTATTTCAACGACGTTTGAATGGAATCCAAAGAAAACGTGTTTATGAGTGTTTATTTCGCTGCTCGTTTCTGATTGGATATTTTCAAAGAGAGAATCTAATCTTTGAGAAGTCGGGTGGAGTTGGTGTCCAACTCCCCCTTCCCTTCCCCAACCCCTCCCGCACCGTCCGCCATCAAAAACGAGGCGCCTGTCTCGGGATTCATTCATCTTTATCCCTCCTAAACGACGACGATGGCTCAGTGGCTAGATCACAAAACTTCGGTTTGTGAGGTCACTAGTTCGATTTATATCACTGACACTTATGAGAAAACGAAGAATTAAAGTGCTTTACTAACTGAATTGGATATACATTATATAATAAAAAAGTTGAGTTCCTAAGAAGTATACGGTAACGTCAAACGCTCCTCCCGCTGGCCCACGCCTCTTGAAACTTCAAATTCTGTAAAATCAATGCCTTCCATGTTTCGCAATTTCATTGGTTGGGATATACTCCAGTAGGTGTAATTGATGGAATAGAAATGATTGCAAAAATTAAAAATCCATCGCTGCCTGGTATCGAACCCGGGTCTCCAGATTGCCGGTCGGACGCTTTTAGCCCTAAGCTACCAAGAAAGTTAACTTAATAACATCAGGGTTGTTGGTTCATTAGAATAGTAACAGTTGGCGTTAGTGGACCTGCAACATTATGGGGCGCACCGTCTGCGATTGTCGTTTCCGGTTTAGGCCTATACTTTTAGGACTAAAAACATTAGCAGTCATTCTAGCCCATCAAATGGTAAACATTTGTGTAAACAGGCGAAATTTGCGACAATGTTTAACGAGTTTTTGTTTTTCGGGGCTACTTTCGCAGTACAATAATTAACCAATAGATGCATATCCATAAAATATGTGAATAGATCGGACAAATACAGTCTTGGAAGCTTAGGGGTTAATCCGTTCGACCCGCAACCGGGAAACCCGGGTTCGATAACCGACTGAGAAGGATTTTGTAATTTATGTATTGATTTTTCATTTAATATTCCATGCTCTTATAAGTGAAGCAATATTTGCACGTTACTAACATACGTTACAATCGTACATGTATACGTAACTGCAAGTAAAAGAATCAATCATTCTGCATTTTTGCTCATTCCAATACTTCGAATAATAAAGCTACTTAGGTAACACAACTTAGTATCAATGAATAAAATTAATTATCATATGTGGTTAGCCCAACACATATCAGTATGTTTTAATTAATATTTTATTCGCATTATTATTCAACATAATGAGATAAACTTAGCTAGCCCAACATATTAGCGTCTCAGGATAAATTGGCTAGTGAATTTATCCCGACTTATTCCAGTGTCCTTGAGTTTTATATTGATACAACTTAGCTAAAGAGCCCATTCCCTCCCTCCTATGATCGGGTTACTTGTGTTTCTTGTTTCTTGTCCCTGGGCGAACAGTGTGCCTGTCTGTCCTTCTAGTCCAGTATCGTATTGTGTCATATAATGCTCTTTGTCTAGCACACTTGAGAGTGCCCTATGAGAGAGTAGCAGATTCTGTGCAGGGCGCTTCGTATTGACCAGTTCGGTGATCCAAGCAGGAGGTTTATTAAGAGTGCACATGACGCTTTCAGGGTAGGGGTGTTGTGCTCTTAAGAAACTAATATTGGAAACATTTCATAGTTATTATCACAATAAAAGGGTGGTTTTACTTTTACCGAGGTTCGTATCAAGAGTCTTACATAAAACGGTTTTATCCGGAGAACTCTTGTGCACTTGCTTTGATATTTCCAGTCAATAGAATAATTTAATCAAAAGATGAATAACATTTTTTATCAGCCATGTTAGATAACTATACATGTGGACATAATAGTAATTAGTGAGTGAAGAAGGTATCCGTCTTATCTAGGTGCCCGTTAGGGCGCCGCAGCCAAGCCGCGGTGCGCTACACACTCAAGCACCTTATACACCAAGCAGAGTTGGGGTGATTTCGAGGTGTTACCCAGCCGTCATGTAACGTGATGTGAACTTGAAAACTATCACAATCGAGGGGATTTAGGTACCTGACAACACATGCCAAATTTTATTGGGGTACGACCATTCCTTCTTGGTGAAAAATGGCTTGAAACATGCTCAAAATCACTTTAAGGATGTTAGCTACTACTCCTACTACTGCTACTACTGCTACTTACATCTAATACGTCGGCCCGCGATTCTGACCAGACGGGTGGGACTACAATGTTCATATTTTACATGGACATTAAGGTTATAGTATTATAGTCTCTTTTGAAAAAAAAAGTTGAAAAAGTTTGTTGGAAGGCTTCCAAATAAAGGTTTTAAAATAAGCCTTATACAATCAACAAGTAACCATAGTTACTTGACACTTGTTGACGGTATAAGCAGAGTACGGCGGGAAAGTGCGATACGTAAACAAATGGCGGACATTTTAAATTTTGCTTCTATGTGTGAAATGAGAAAAGTTGTCATTATACTCTCATAAAACAAATCAGAAACCGTCCCTGACCTAGGCCCAGATGTAGAAAATTATTTATAATACAACAGTGTAGGTCTAAAGTTCCATTAGGCTATAGGACTAGATAAAATTATTACTTACATTACATGTTTGGCAAGCCTAGCCAACCCTAGGCCAGCACAACATAGTTCTGTCACACAATACACACAAACACAATGTCGAAGCAAGGTGTCAAAATAATATGCGCTTGCTCATCTGTTTGTTTACATAATTGCAACAATCAAATCATTTCACGCAACTCGTCTTTCGATTATGAAGGCACTGCCATCTAGAATAAATATAGAACTTTTTCGAGCTCTTTGCTATACGCATATCTTTTTAAAGTGTCAACGAAAACGACTTCGTTTTCAAATTGCGTTTTCAACAGTCATCCCCCACGAACTCAAGAATTGGGGTCCAGTCCTTATACCGTCGTTATACCATGGTTATACCACCTATACCCAGGATGTACATGAATCCGGGTCTAGATATTTTACATCCTATATTGTTATTGCTAATACCATAGAAATTAAATCAACTTTGATAAAATTATTATATTTTAACATATAATTTTGCAATGGAACTTGAAAAAGTAATGAGATCACACACATAACAAAAACTTGTAGAAATACAGCCAAACCTTACACACTCAAAAGAAATGAGATCTAAAAAAAGGGCCAAGCTCATCTACCCTTCCACATTTGTGCATTCTTAATTCATAAACGTACAGTGTCCCATAACAGCATCCTCGAAAAGCTTGGCAAAATAAAATTTGCATGTTATTACGTTTTAATTAATTAGAAAAAAGAACTTGGATGAACTATTTCGTTTAAATTAATAATCGCAAATTCTATTTTGCCAAGCTTTTCGAGGATGCTGTTATGGGACACTGTACGTTTATGAATTAAGAATGCACAAATGTGGAAGGGTAGATGAGCTTGGCCCTTTTTTTAGATCTCATTTCTTTTGAGTGTGTAAGGTTTGGCTGTATTTCTACAAGTTTTTGTTATGTGTGTTATTTTATATTTGATTCCTTATTATGGAAAAGTAAACCTACTTTAAGGAAAAATTAGTATTTCATAAAGTTTCCATTAGTAGTAGTGAATTTACTTTTATAATTCTAAAGTTTTCTAAAGTAAATCGAAATCCCAAAAGTAGGCCACACTTTTTTGAAAAAGCAACACAAGTTAAGTTAATAATTTTTACTCAATGTCACCCATTATTATGTTTGGTATAATATACCTTAATTATTATGTACATATTCCACACTTGATTGTGTTTTTGTTAGTTTGGAGAAACACTTTTACTGTATGGTAAACTACACCACTCCTCATTATCTCCTTAGAGATTTATCCAATTGTAAAATCTACTAAATATAAGAATAGGCTAAATCTTATCTTCTTATCGATTATCTCTTGTCCACGGGTGAACATAAACATCAAGACGAAGATCACAAAGAAGAAGAAGAAGTCTTACAAAATCCGTATCCTTCTTTGTTTTTCTCCAGAATTAAAAATAAATACGTCGATAATGTTGTCATCAAGACAATAACATTGTCATAAAAAAGATATAAAATTAAGCAATTATTAACATGTTTCGAAACGGGGACGTGAGAAGACAAGTGCCAGATTTCAAACATTCGACATGAAAACCCCACCTTCATGGAAAAGCCTTTGGAGGTATTTTATCGCGATCAGTGACTATTGAAAAGTGTTTAGCAGTAAAATGTGCGTGCTAACGTGGTGACTCGCCGGTGTGTGTGCAGGAGCAAGGTCAGTGCGATCGTTATGCCAGCCACAACCGTGCATCCCCGGTTGGTTCATACAGGGGTGGGTGGCAATTCTTATCGGACCGTTAAGATTTCAAACACCGATAGAAACATGCTGTTTTATCGCGTGTGAAACATTAGACAAAATCGCAGAGCTATAAACACTGTGACAAAAGACACATTTCGGAGAACGTGCTCGATAAAAAGCACAAAGTTTGACCATAAAAACTTATTTCAATAATAAAGGCATAGACTTTCGGATATGTTTTATTTGTGTTTTTTAGTTTTGCGCCCACAACAGGGCAATGCCCCTCAATTTTGCAACAAAGAATGGACGACATCGAATTTAAAACGTAATGTCGACATTGCCAAAATGCTTACATTGATATTATAATCGAATTTGAATCATACGCAAATCGGGGTTTAATCGGGCCTTAAAAACTTGATATGTATTGATGTTATCGTTACAGTAGTTGTTAACCTGGATGTGCATTATTCATTTTTTATTTATATAAAACAAAATCACCTTGGTTGTATGTTTTAGAATGAGTGATGCAATCAATATTGTTATTGGGTTATAATTTAAATTAATTTTAAAATCGATATTTTAATCGTGGAACATGATGAAGAATGAAGATAAATCGCAATGAAATGAAACTTTCTTTGGAGTTGTGCATCGTAACTTTTGATCAAAAGTATAATTACAAAAAAAAATATGCAATACCAATACACAAATATTGAAATGTAATTTTTGGCATTTGGCCTGGCAAAGGAGAATAATAATTGTAAGATTGTCTCTTTCTCTTCTTTACCGTACAGTCGTAATAAATGTTCCATTAGTATTTCAGCTGGCTCAATCTTATATCAAATAGTTTATCAAAGAAGGATTACCTATAGAATTAGAGCATCGTTTGCTTGCGTTAAACTCTACATCCGTAGACGAGCTAAAAGAGATAGTCAAATAAATATTGACTTAGAAAATAAATCGCAATTTGCATTTTTTTAGGTAACTCCAAAGTTGTGATCATGGAATTGAGATTTTCTTAAGATTTTGTCTTCCATACTCGAATACATTATTCTACGATCTCACCACTCATTCCACTTCTATAGAGATCATTTACATCCGCTTTCAGCCATGAATTCAGTAGTGGTGATCCTGGTCAGTGTATAGATTCCAAGGAGCTCATCTCTCGTACCAAGACACGACCCAGCTCGGGGTCCCGGTTGGTATTGACTCTTAGCCATCCCGCTCCAAGCGTTGCTGCAGTTGTGTTAATAGCGCTAATCCCTCCCACTTAGAGAATACACTACACTTCCAAAGCCACGATTCATAGCCACACTTCCGAGTTCCACACCAACTAAACCCATCATTCATTATGCTGTACTTCCCGATAATGACTTCATTACAAGCACATTTTGTTGAAAATGTAATAGCATCAAATCTAACTTGATTAGATATCTGTTTCATAAGTGAACACATATAGAGATGAACCCGGCTTATGCCCAGCTAAGTATTGTGTTTAAACTGGCTTTCTAAAGTCAGGTGTTTTTGAGTGGCCATGCACATTCTAACTTCTAAACACTTGTCGTTGGGGTTTAGACTCATAAAGTTTACAAACGTATAACCCACTGTCTTTTACCACTTTTACTCATGAATTATTCCCTGGCCAAATTGCTTCAAAGGAGCTGAATTTTTCATGCAAATCTCCGTGCCCTGTGCTTTCGTTATTCTCTCGCTAGCTCCTTGATATTCTCTATGCATACGAAAACGAGTGCTACGCAGAAAGTGCGAGAATTTTGAGTCGTATACTTTGTGTCGTATATGCAAAGAACTGTCACACTTTTAATTTACATCCATGTTTTTTAAATTCAAAACTTTTCGTTCTTGAGAAATTTTGAGAGTGAATATTATACTCTCCTTAAACAATGTGATTTGTTAGGGAAATATAATGTTGTGTCGTCAACTCTCATAATTATCTATATATTTTTATGTTATGCACCTCAGTCATAAATAAAATAAATACTCTAAGAGATTATTTATAATGTATGCAATTCCTTAAATATGTCATTTAGAACGTCGTATACAAGAATACTAATGGATAAAAGAACTTGTAAATCATTGAGCCTACAAAAAAGCTGACGTCCAGACCACTAAATGCTGGCCATCATTCATGTGTCGTTAGGTCACTTTGCCTTTGAGAGGGTGTACATGTCATGGCAACTTCAAATGATCGTACATGGTAGATGCCATGTGTGTGTTTGCGGCCAGGTAGAACAACTTAAAGCGGAATAATATTTTCAAATCAATTTTTTCCCTTTAATTGGCGATTTGTTTGCACCGCTACACAACCTTTGTAAAACTGTGTGCTTAAATTTAGTATTCTCTTTCATTTTATTCTACATATTATTGTAGTATACACAATGATTCTAATAAAATTCTGATATCTTTTACAGAGTAAAAGTTTCTGTAAGAGTTTAGAAAAACGGAACAACTTTTTCCACTTCAAGTTTTTAATTGATTTTCAACAGTTTATATCCGAGCATAATGATATCTTTACATTCTCGTAACAACTCGCGATCTTCATTACAATGGCGTCGCCATGTTAATTAAATAATTCCAGGCACTTGATTCAAAGTTCAGACTCAGCATTTTATAACTTTTCTTCCCCTCCGTTCGCTTCACTTCACAGAGTTCGTGGAATGTAAACTCTTTATAACCTCGTGATGTCTTTTTGTGACGTCAAGTAAACGTTTCTGTTAGCTCTGTGACATCATAGCGTTGAATTACGCCGCGCAGACATAAAGGTTTGCAACCAGCAAATATGTACTTAAAACATTTTGAGATGGAAATTAAGGATATTAATTGTAATTTACTTTGTCAACTTTTTACGAGCTTCACATTATCAAAAGGAAATACATTATACACGAGTCTAAATTAACTATCAGTATTTTCCGATTTCCGTTTAATTTTCAACTTGGTCCAGGTGTAAAAGTAACATTCGTAATTATCTTGCTTTAAAATTATATAATATATTCTTTTAATATTTTCGAAACAAAATTTCAAACGATGTAAAAAGGTAAAAAATTACTTCTAATTTACTTAACCAACGCAGAAGGAAATATGTAAAACTCTAAAACTAACTCAACCGAATGATGTAGGTCGCCATGAAAGTGTCGAGTAATGCACGGAATGAGGACGGTCGTGATAATTACACATCGGGTCCGATATCGTGTGCACGATAGTTATCAGCAGACCGTATTGATTGATACTGAGTGAGTTTGATCACGTTTGTAAGTCCTCGTTTTAAAATAATATGAAACCAAAGAATTGAATTACTCGACTGAGCATCCAGCCCCGGTCTACCTATTGCCAACCTTGTTATAACACGCATTGTTTGGTTTGTAATATGTAGCGACATCTGCTCGATATAGTAAAAACACTATTTGCAGGGACACCCGTTGTAGGGTACCCACTGTAGGGATACCCGTGGTAGGGTACACATCGGTTTTACCCAATACGAATACCTTCAGGTAAAATACCAGATTATTAGGGTCATTGTAAAGGGAATGCTCAAGATCTATAAGATAGCAAACTTCTTAAAGGGGCTATTACCCCTAAAAATGATTTTTTTTATCACATAATCTATAGTAAAATACAACACTAAAATAACCATTTAATAAATTATATATTGTAACTGTAATTTTACAAGAATTTTAAAAGCATCTCGATCCTGAAGTTTGCGAAAATTAGCGTTTTGAGGATATTTTTAAATTTGCTTTAACACCATCTAAAATGGCCCTTTATAGTACTATCGTGTATTGAAACTGTGCACAAATATACACTCAAACACGCAAAAATATGCATTCCAAAATCACACCCCTTCTCTGTAATCAGCATATTTTTACCGAACCACTTGCCCCAATATATAAGATATCTAGGGCGACGGTCGTCGCCCGGCAGACAAGCGCATGCGACTGCTTAGGCGACACAAACTCCAGCCCTATATACAGCTACGAGAGTTGGGGGGTTTTCAGCTATCTGCACACGCTGCCCCGAAAGAGTTACAATCTTGAAACTCGGTATATAAACTGGTATGTTGTCCATGACATACCAAAAAAAAATCAACCCAATCCGACAACTCGTTCTGTGTTAAAAAAGGCTCTCAACATCGTCAAATTCCTTTCGACTCGCTGGTGGCTGGCTGGTGGCTGGCTGGTGGGTGGGTGGGTAGGTAGGTGGCTGGCTGGCTGGCTAGGAGTTCTCTGCGGAGATTAATTTGGCCTACAGAGAAAACGGTAAATCTTAGAACTATGAAACTTGGACCACACTTAGATGTACTTCAGACGCAGTGACGTTTGCTTTCAAAACCAAAATAGGGTAACAGGGACCGGAGAAAATAAAAATTTGGATGATAATCAAAACGCGTAATTACCAAGGCGTGGTAATTTGTACAAACTTGAAATTAAACATGCTATTTCCCATTATAAATATCTTGCGTCCAAAACACAAGGGGCTAAATTTGAGGATGATGATGGGCCCAAAAATGACAAAAAACATATCTGAACTTTAAGAAATGAATCATTCAAAGAAAACGCTACAACTGAGATGTTTCAAACGTGGAATACATTTTGATATCTCTCATTCTTTATCACTTTTGAATATGGAAAGCAAAATTGGGTAACGGGTACAGGAGAAAATCAAAATTATCAAAAGTAGGTAATTCCGTACTCTTATGAATAATACGCTTTACTGAGAAAACGGTTCATCTAAGAACTTTGAAACTTAAGCCACACTCAGATGTACCTCATATAACCAAAACCGGGCAATTGGGACCGGGGAAAATCAAAATCAAAATCAAAACGCGTAATTACTCAGGTGTAGTAATTTGTACAAGATTGAAATTAAACATGCTATTAACCATTATAAATATCCAGTGCTTAAAACACAAGGGGTATCTTTGGGGGGGCCGTGGGCCCAAAAATGTCAAAAAACAACTTTGAACTTAACAAATTTAATCATTCAAAGTCCATCATTCACACCATGATAGCAAACGAACAACAAAAAGATGTAATATCCAACCAAATACAAAAATTTGTAAAAAAAAAGGGCAGCCAAGCTCTCCTTCAAAAGTCTTCGGCTGTGAATGCTGTGAGATATGGCTTGGCCATTGAATTTGGTTCATGGCCAAGATTTTTTTTTATGATTTCGAGTTTAAAAATTTTACTTTTTTACCACAAAAATCGTTGGCTTGGCGCTCGTCAACAGGCGAAATGATCTTATTTATTTTCAAAGCGAAACTAGGGAGAAAGAATAAAAAGCTTGGCTCAACTTCTATATCTCACAGCATTCACAGCCGAAGACTTTTGAAGGAGAGCTTGGCTGCCGTTTTTTTTTTTTTTTTACAAATTTTTGTATTTGGTTGGATATCAGATTTACAGAAAAGGCTGTTGAGAACATCAATGATGTCCAATTCTTTTTTTGGATCAAAATCCTCCAAGATCACAGGGCATACAAATCGTTCCCATATTATTTCTTATGAGATGTTTTTGCCGATGGGACCTAGCTCGAAAATTATTATGTATGGCAATTTGTTTTCGGGTCATGGTAGACCCAATAACTTTTCTGTTATTTTCTTAATTCACAACTAGTTAGCCTGAACGAATTATATTTTTTGAGTTTAGAGAGTGAATACCCTTTAACAACTAACGGACACCTTGTTCAATAGATTCAGTCCGTATTGTCTATGGTGGATATCGAACCCGCGACTTTCTGTCACAGAGCCTCGTACGTTATGCACTAGCTACTTCTGTCGGTCTAGAAACAATGTTGTAAATCACTTTCACAGAAAATGCCTGTACAAGATGCACTCAGTCGTGATGGGGCGTAAAAAACCATTAATTTCTGACATTGACACAATTTAATTATATTCGCTGATACGTTTTGGGTTAGTTTAATTGTTTCAAACTAATTTTCTTGACAGTTCATTCAATAATCACATAAAACAATAGAATCTATATGAAGAATATTCACTTACACGTTTAAAATGTATTAAAATACCTATCATGTAATCCACATAAAATCAAAACTAAATAAATATCAATACAGGATTTAAATAAAAAAATATTACCGATAAGCATAATGCCCCATAAATCATTATAAATTATTTATTTACTTATAAATAAACAGGAACTACATTCAATGATATACTTTCCAGTATGTTTTATATATAATTATATTTTACTCCTTGCCTGGTTTCCACGATGGATCTAAATTCCCTTGTTTTGTAAATGTTCGTCTTAACATGATTGATAGATTTATGTCAGATCCATTAGATGAATCGATCCTACACCTGATATGCTAGAGTGTATGCGCTTCCGGCTGGTTTGTTGACTTTCTCTAGATTAACGTATTCCAATACATTCTTCGTCCAAGCTATGCGATACGGGTTGGTTTATTGAAAACTTGCTTCCATTACCTAGTCCTAGGGACTCCATTTTGATGTCGCTGTGAGATGCTGTGTTCTTGAAAGTCGTAGTCGTCGTCCTCGTAGAGGAATGTGGTTGGTTAGAACTTTTAGCTAAACATATAGAACCTTTAAACTTAACATATTATTATGACCGTCGTGATTCCTTGTTTCTGATTCGTTCGAACATTCAACTGAACACATGACCATTGCGTCTTCTCGTTCCTGATTGGTTTCAACCTTAAGCTGCACATATTATGACCATCGTGTTCGAGAGCCGAGAGTAATTTCGGACCGTGATATTGGATGGCGCAAATAGATTATGTGGAGCTTAAAATAAGCTTAGATCTCGAGTGCTCCAGGGATATTTGTTTTCGCGGTATCAGACCAATCTAAAACTGGTAAACCTATCGGATGAAAAGACGTATTACGAGAGCTGTCAACAGGGCTTTGTTTGACGAGGGCAGTGTCTTAGAGGGGATGTTAGACCATGTCTGGATTGTCTGGATATGTGGGAAAAAATAAAGCCTAGAAATCACCGTTTTCACATCGGTTTTTCATCGGACTTTTTGGAAATATTTCATTGCAATCGTGCGATGTAAACAGTATCTAGCGATGACGAATCAATCTATGAATGAATGTCTATGACAAGCATATGATGTAAATTCTAGAATTATTGGAAATAATCGAAAACGATTAAATTTCCAACAATATAAACTTGTGTAATAACGAGAATAATACAGCCATTGTGGAGTGGGAGGGGGGCTCTTGAAAAGGTAAAATATGTATTGAATTGAATATCCATTTCTATAAATCCATACTCGATTAGTGTTTCGCAAAAGTATTAGATTCGTATATATTATGGTTATACTAAATAATAATGCGAATGGTTATTACAGTTGAAAAAAGTAGGGTTACAGGGTATTATAACAATGTTGAAATGGTGTATTTCGTATTTCGTTGAGACAATTGGTAGGCATGCAGGTAGTGCTGCGCTGCTGTTTTATCACACCCTTCATCACCCTAGATGGTATATTGCTCTGCGCGATGTGAAGAAAAACGAGCTCGTTTCCTGGCCTTTTTCTTCCATGCAGCTAGGCTACTCGCTGGAAACGTATTGCCTGGCTAGAGAGCTGTGGAAACGCTCTCTTCCGGACTTGCTTTATAGCAATGATGTCAACTGTTCAATTGAACCCAACGCGCGAGATAAAGTGAATTTCCACCGCCTACTTTTTAGCGCTCTCTTACGAAATTGACATAAATGAACGGCTATCTGTTTCGTAACAATATTTACCTGTTTTCGGCCAGACTCAACCGAAATAGTTTTTAATGAACGACATCTAGTTTGTGATCCCTAAAGTGTCGCGTATAGGGTGTATGTCCATGTTTTATTTCTCACTGAGGGAAGCTTGTCTATTCTCAAAACCTTAGATCCTTGATTATATCGTGTTTCCATCCAAATAATGAGTTTGAAAAATATTTAATTGAAATTATGTTTGTTTTTTTACACACACTGGAAATAAAATATCTACGTCACAGGAGTAATAATGACCTTTGCGATATCGAATAGAATATCAATATCTAATAATGATCAACTTTTGAGTGAATATTTAATATATTTTCTGAGATGTTAACGAAGAATTTCCCACGCAAAAACTTTTCGAATGCCAAGATACGATAGGGTTGTCTGCTTTAAAAAGGTCAAGTGTCAGTGGGACGTTTGTGCGCTCCAACTTATTGAAATGTCACTAAGTTGACGGTGCCATTCTAAAAATATAAATTATTTGATATTCTTAGAAAAGTTAATATATTTAAAAAATATGTTCTTTGTAGTGTAATTACTCACAGTAGTTCGGGATATTATACTTAACAATTACTGTAATTATTGATTTATTTATTTTGTGACAGTATTTGTGTTATACGAAGGAGCTTAATATTCACATTGTTACGGTGAGAATGAACTGTTCCAGGGACTTCTCTGTAAAAACAACAACTTTTCATGGCCTTTACTAGGCCAGAGGTTGACTACGCCAGTGTTTTAGAAGAAGAAGAGAAGTTTATAAAACATCGCGTGTTTTATAAATAATACTGTGTTCCAGCGGGCTGATACAAAACTGTTTAAAAGTCTGAATATTCCAACTTTGTAAAATCGTCACAATAGGTATGTGATGTGATATTTTTGTGCAAGCTACTGTATAAGAACCTTTAGGTTCCCTCTTGTTTCGAAACATTTTTATTTTTGGTGGAGGTGCCGGTTCTAAGTAAAAATAATCTTTTTAGGCAATTTGGTAACAGTTATTTTTTTCGTTACCAATAGGTTATCAATGAGGATCAGCAACTCGCAATCATCACATTATCGCTATTCCTAGAAGCGGTATTATTTTGTTTAAATTCTCACATGTTAATAATACTACCCTTCAATTATCTTACGTGTGCTGCTATGCGACATTAACAAAAAGTTAACTTTAGATACCCCACATATTTACCAAAAAGCAGTCGATTACAGTTTCGCCATCACTACATCGTTTTCCAAAATCACCTTGCTAAGTCTGAGTGTGTAGGTGTATTTACTTGTGTACGTGGTGCTACCGTGGTAACAGCGGTAAACACAATTGACACCCCTGTTCTCCTTGCCTGGGTTGTATTAGTTGTTGGCTCATTGCCCGTAAAGGTGGCATTCCTGACGCCCCTCGGCGGACATTTCTCACTTGGACACGGTAGCGCGTAGTACGCTACCCCTTCCGTGCACAATCCCTGGTGTTTGCTCTGGAAGACCTCTTTGCATACGCTTCCTCCAGAACATGTCGCGTTGCAATCAACCTCTTTGACATTTCGATTCTCTTTGAACCAAGAGCATCAATGAAGCCGATATGAGCGTTTACAATGCAAATGTAAGCAACGCAAGAAAGGTCGAAGTCACCCGCGTTCTGGCTTGATGAGGTAAATCAGCGGCCTTGCCTCTACACGTTAACCACATTTCCATGCAAATAATGATATAAATATTTTAAGTTATGAACCAACCGTTCTATAAATAGTTCTTATAAGCTGCTTATAACCGCTTACCAATTGCAATCGAATAAATGCAGAGGACGCGATACTGAATCATAAATCAGGGATTAAAGTTTTGAATTATGAAAATAAAGTTATTAAAATTATCCCGGTGTATACAATAATTGTAACATTGTTTTTAATATCAGTTTTGTCAGGTTTTAGCCTGTACAAAACTCATTACGAAGGTTTAATTGATATTGAACACACGAGATTGAGTAAATCGCCATAATACCGGTGATTGACGCCACTGTACACAATATTATTTCCATTTATATTTGAAAGAGGATTATCACAGATTAGGAATACATTTAACAACTTTATACGGGGCTAAATTGATTAATGTGGATTACCCTTTTGATACAGAATTCGAATACAGTCAATCCATATGAAATGTTCATGAGGCAAACAAGCCATCTCCTGTCATAGTCGATGGTATTGACGAGTGCCAAATAATCAAGCACTCAATGAATATTCTACCTTATTCATGAGCTCCATAATTAAACTCGTTAATACGTGTGCTCTGATTACGTACCTCTTCCCGCATTTTTTTGGCAAATTTAATACCTCCAGTAAAAAATGTATTTTTTGGGGTTTACCCTATCAGTGATGTAAGGCATTAACGAGGTCAATAAGGATTATTATTTGTGTATTGAAATCTGCAGAAGTGGCAATACGTTCATGCAAACTCATAAGTACCACCTATGTAAGTTCAGTTAAATATGTTTTAGTCACCTGATTTATATTATTTGAAAAAGTGTTATCATCTCGAAGGCACTATCTAGAAAATCCGTAACACAACTTAAAAAACTTCTGCCTGAAAGTGGGATTCGAGCCCGATACATTTATGATGAAGTGGAAACAGGATCTTTATAACCACTCGTAATATGGTTTTGTCTGCGGTGGCTAATATACGATTTGAGCAAAGACCTGAAGCGTATGACCCTAGAAGAACGTGGGTTCGAATCCCGCACAAGGAACGATTTATTTGTAATTGTTCTTCACTCTAATCTAGCACCCACTCAGCGTCTTAAATATCAATAATGCAAAAATAGATACGTTAAGCAACAAAAAACAACATCACCGAGTGTAAGGTTGTTTGTTTGTAATATTTTTAAACTGTGTCGTTATGTTTTATTGCAGATTTGTTAAATAGATAAGTTAATAAAAAACTATATGTAAATACGAAACCAATAGCTTAAAAATTAAAAACAGCTTTCGAAACTACAAATATACACACTATCAACATCTTATGTGAATACTATCTTTGACCAATGCCTATGCAAGCCTAGTACTTTGAACTCTTCATGTGGTATAAATTAAGCGTTTAGCAGTTATCAACCCTGTATAACTTTGCACTCAAAATGAGTTTAATATGGTAAAGAGGGAGCTTAAAACTAATCAACAAGGAACGAAGGAAATTACATTAAATTAAAGTAGAAAGAATCGAAAACGTTATAGGCACACTTTTAAAGTAGACAACGCGGAATACTTCGACTAGACATCTTGCAACCACACGAACCACGTGTCTAATAAGTAAATAAATAAATAAATAAAAAAAAAAAAAAAAAAAATAAATAAATAAATAAATAAATAAATAAATAAATAAATAAATAAATAAATAAATAAATAAATAAATAAATAAATAAATAAATAAATAAATAAATAAATAAATATTAAATCCGTATTTAGAGTCTACCCATGCACTCACAGTTACACAACTGATTTTCAGTGGGGTACAGTAAATCAAAGCAACCAAGCCAACCCTGCAGGCCCCGACGCAATCGACGAGTGAACGATAACTAACCAAAGATCGATATTTTTAATAGGAAATATAGCAATCAGTGGTATGGATAGTGCGAACACCCGCGGATCAACGCCAGAATCAACAAGGCCGATTCAGAACAACTTTAAATTTATTATGTGCCTCGTTGCTAGGACGACTCGAAAGTCACCGTTTACAAATTCCTAAGACAAGAACTGATGGACTTAAGTCCAAATCAGAAGTTAAAACACTTCTGGGAATAGTGTGAAAAGTTTCATCAAATCAGAAGTTTAAAAACTTCTGACTTTAGCGGGAATCGAACCCTGGACCTTTTGCATTAGCAGGTAGGCTAACCACAAGACCAACGAGCCACACATATCGAAAACATTCTAGAATCAGACCCAAATAGTCAAATTTAATTTCAGCTTTTTGGGGTTGCTTTCGTTAGGGAGAATTCCGCTTCGTTTATCATCATGGTTTAATTCCAGTATTACTAATGACCAAGCATATGTTATTTTATATATTTGCGTAAACTGATTTGACATCGTTAGATTGTGACGAATATTGCCAAATCTAATTTCCAAAACACTACCAAAATGCTTTTTTTCTCTTGTAACCAATCATCTATCAACTAGGAAAACGCTAAAGTCCCGCCGCGTTGATGGATGAGCTTTTTTAAGTTTTTAGTTTGCGTGGGATATCTTTACTTTTGCAAGTGCTTTGCTTTGCTGCCTATGCATTGTAGGTGATTGTTGTCAAGTTTCTATTGTTACTTGTCAATTGTTATTATTAACCGTAAAAAACTTATATTAAAAGCTTTATTTTTATGGATTCTGGCTAATTTTTTCAACTTTTTCTTTCAAAAGGTACTACATCACCATAACCTTAATAATGTCCATGTATAATATGAACGTTGTGGCCCCACCCGTTTGGTCAGAATCGGCCCAAATGACACGAAAATATCGCACTAAAAATCGAAAAAAAATCGTAAAAGTACGATATTCATGAGAAATATTTCTTCGATTGTACCCAAAAACAATACACCTCTAAGTTAAGAGATTTCGAAAGTCCCCTCCAATTTTCATCAAGATCGGATATGCCGTTTGCCCGGTAGAGAGCGAACAAACAGAAAAAAAACAAACAAAACAAAACAAACAAAAAAAACACCCGAGCTAAATTTTTTGGGGGTCAGTGAAATTGAAGTCTTCGCTTCGCTCATCCAAATATGCTATCATTCTATAACTTAGAAAAATGTTAAGCTAAAAGACTCTTCTATTGAGCATACTAGGAAAACGCTAAAGTCCCGCCGCGTTGATGGATGAGCGTTTTTTTTTGTAAGTTTTTTTTGCGTTTTGTGCGTTTGTTTGCACTTTTCCTTTGCAAGTGCTTTTTGAATGCATTGTGGAGGTGATTGTTGTCAAGTTTCTATTGTTATTTGTTAATTAGTATTATAAACTTAAAAAAACTCATATTAAAACCTTTATTTCTGTAGATTCTGACTAATTTTTTCAACTTTTTCTTTCAAAAGGTACTACATCACCATAACCTTAATGTCCATGTGAAATCTGAACGTTGTAGCCCTACCCGTTTGGTCAGAATCGGCCCAAATGTGACGAAAATATCGCACTAAAAATTGAAAAACTAATATTAAAAACCCTTATTGCTATAAATTCTAGCTAACTTTTTCAACTTTTTCGTTCAAAAGGGACTACATCACCATAATCTTAATGTCCATGTGAAATATGAACGTTCTAGCCCCACCCGTTTGGTCAGAATCGGCCCAAATGTCACGAAAATATCGCACTAAAAATCGAAAAAAGTCGTAAAAGTACGATATTCATGAGAAATATTTCTTCGATTGTACCCAAAAACAATACACCTCTAAGTTCAGAGAAAACGAAGGTCCGGTCAAATTTTCATCAAGATCGCATATGCCGTTTGCCCGGAATCGAGCGAACAAACAGACGGAAAAAAAAAAAAAAAAAAAAACACCCGAGCTAAATTTTTTGGGGGGGCAGTGAAATTGAAGTCTTCGCTTCCGCTCGCTCCGCTCATCCAACAAGATGTTCTTAAATGTTTAAACTTCCCAATGGCTATAAATCAGTACTGTCAATTGCCATTCATCAAAACATAAATTGCATTCATGTTGTTTCCTTCAAATTGAGGCAGTCTTAGTGTTACCAATTATTGCTTCTCATCTGAGCGAACAGTCCAGTTTGTGTGTTCTCACTTGTAGGATATCGGACACCGTCCAATCGTAATATCCAAGACCAAGGGACCCAGCACGTGACTTTTGTTGCACGTGAATCGAGAGCTATCGAGCGAGGGTCGGTTCATTGTGACCCTGGAATTTAAACCGAGTAGCCAGCCAGAAGTCGCGTACTTATATAAAAAAAGAATGAGCTCATGATTAAATTATTACGTTCGATCTCACTATTGAATAAATCAAATTGAAGCTTTTAACCGTAAGCTATTAAAGTCCCACACAGATTGGATATTCACAGAGCGTACACTGGCTAGCGTAGAAATGGGGCATGCCCTGTAGCTGGGGCATGACGAAATGAGGTCATAGAGTAGCAATGTATAGGTGATTGTCATATACATGGGATGTTTGGTCGACATACTTACATATGCAGCTGATACAAAGAATATGAAATATAAAACATATGAGAACTTTGACAAGCTGTGGCTTTGCAGTTTTTGAGTAGTGTCGTTTGAAAGAGCGGATTGAAAGCAATAAGGACACAAGAGAAAAAGTCGAAATAAATAGTTTAAAATGGAACGAATTGTAGATTTGAGATTGAAATGCTGGACATTTCTATTGGATAAAGAACTGGACTGTATGGTGACATAGGTGGGTCATCGGGAGGGTAGTGGGAAGAACATAGGGGCAGACACTGGTATCAGGAAGAGGGAAAGATTAAGCCAATGAGGGAATATATTCCTCGCCAATACAACATGGAGTTTGAGGTGATGACATAGGATGATTCCATGCTAACATGAGCATTATTTCCGAGTAAAAGTTTTTACGTGGTTCAAAGAGGAATCATTAGTTTCAAAGAATATTTTATTTCATCCTTGCCGTCCCAAATTATTATATGATATTTTTCTTTGCCTGAAATGTAAAATTAAAAGTTTTTTAAATTTGCAATTAGTGAGCGAAGCCTCCCTATTTCATTTTTATTTTCTGTCCTGCCGTCCGCCCGTCCATCAGCCTGTACGTGTGTCAAACCAAACGTATTGAGATGCGGTGTATTTCATTGACAGTGCTCCAACAAGAAATACATAATGTTTTAGAGCCCTTTGTGGGCAGGGGAAATTTGGCTTAACCCGGCACCTCCACCAAAATCATTTAACATGGTTGCGTTGTATAATAATAATCATAATAATAATAATAATAATAATAATAATAATAATAATAATAATAATAATAATAATAATAAAAATAATAATAATAATAATAATAATAATAATAATAATAATAATAATAATAATAATAATAATAATAATAACGGTAAGTTTCACGACCTCTTTTTGGTACCCCCGTACCAATACTCGTCAAATAATCTTTTGTGCGGTTAGTCTGGTGAATAGAAAGTTTCGTTTGGGTAAAAAAAAATAAAAAAATAAAAACGAGGTTAACTGTAAAACACCGAGTTAATGTAAGCTATATGTATGTGCGCTTGAATTTTGAGATTTTTTTAAAATGAAGTTTGAATTTTGTGTTTTGGGACAGAAAACCGGACACAATGTTTTTTTTATAATGGCCTAAAGAGGCCAAGTTGTGTTATTTAATTTTTTCAAATGTTGAAATTTATTGAACGATACAAAGACTATCAATTGTTTCACCCCATTTCCAAAAAACAAACATTTTAAGCGAGAATATAATATAAATAACGGACATAAAATGTTAAATTTCGCGAGTAAATTTTACATTCGTGTCCTGGCAAGCGATTTATATCTACGGAGTCGTTTCTGTTTGCATGCTATGTACCGTGCGACGAACACACAATGGCAATATTCCGATTCGTTTCCGTTGAATTCATAAACAAACAAGTCCGCTAATGTCGCCTTCAGCACTCAGCGCAAGGGAGCTGGGTGGGTAAACAACCGTCCTAAGAACTAACTCATAAAACAGCCAAACGAAGTTTGTTTTCTCTACGTAGACGTAAGATTTACAATTTCTTGCTTTTTCTTTATATTTTTTGCATTTTGTTGTTTGCTCTTGAAATTGTAAAATCCAAGCTATTGAAAATATTATTTCACCAAATTCAAATTTTTTCTTGATAGCAAGCCAACCACTACGTATTGCTAATGGAAGTGTAGTCGTGGAACTGAACACACCATACAAAACACAATAATATTTTTAAGAGCAGCTAATGAGTCTGTTCTGTAAAATGCGAATACGATTGTTTTGTAATACACCTGGAGGCTGATGTTTTCAAATTTATTAACGATATTCGCATTGATTGTAAATTAAAGAAATCTCACGATTAAACATGCTGACACTTATTCGAGACACTGTGTGGTACTGAAATGTTTTAGGAATATACCAGTTTATACTGTGAAATTATATTTCATGGATGTTTTAAAAATTGTTTTGTTTTACCTTATGGTGCACACTGAAAGTATACGATACAGACACTTATGACATGATTACTTCAAAAACTTCAACTTTAAAAATATAGAACTCCCTAAATCACAAAGAAACTGTTTTAATCCACTGTATCTATGATATGTTTGCATTGGTATGTATTAGGAAAAAATGGATAATCAGGTATTTTTTTTATTCTTCTCACAAGAAAAAAATAACATACTTACGAAAAATATTTTAATTAATTACGTTGCTCCACTTTTATGACCGTTCTTGACTTGATAACTAATCTTTTTTGTTACGTAATTGGATTAAAATTAGCTAATCAAACTTAGAGCAATTATTTTTCTCGAGTGTTTTTTTAATAGCTGCGCGTACTTTTATACGCCAATTTTCACGAACTTTTACATACATAATATATCTTTTAATTCTTGTGCAATCTAGCTAATTATGTTTTTCGTTGTGAAATTCGATTGTAGGATAATATATTATACCCCGTTTTCATGTCTCAGATAGAAAACCACACAATATTAAATGGGTTCTAGTCCTCTTATCAGAAATGCTCTAGGTGACGTAAAAAAACGTTTCTACCAATAATTTGTAGGAGCTTAAAAGTGAATTGTAAAATAAATTTCAAATACTTTTTTGTAAGGATGGCCACTTGAGGGTACAAATCAGATTAATCAATGACCCTCTTCAGATGACTAACTAGACAATTAGGGTTTAGGATCACTAAGAAAGGAATGTCCGATGGCTCTGTAAGAGGACTCAATCCCAGCATCAACCTTAGCGATTCAAGAAAACCCCAGAACAAACTTTCAATTAGGATTGGCGGTGTCGGGATTCTAACCCTTGACCTTCAGAATCAGAGCTTCACGCTTTACGCATGGACCACAAATTGTGATATGTTCTGATCGAATTAATGGTCAAACAATAGTGAATGCTACTACCTGGCATATTTCAATAAATCTGTAAGACGTATTTCTGCCTTTGTGTTTCCCAGCAACAATACAGACAGATCATAGCCAAAACATCACAAATTATAATAAGTTTATAGAAAGAATTACCGGCTATAGAAGCCAACGTAAGACAGAGTTGAAAAAAGTAATCTACAAAATGTTGAAAGCCTAGTGAGGATCGTAATCATTTTTCGTCAGCATCTGATTTCCTTCTAAAATCGCGTCAATTTCACATCATCAAGCCAAGGAAGTCGCTGTTCTAGATACATATGCTGCTAGCAAAAAGATAGTCCAATAAATTCAATCTGTCTGTGACGACGGTTGTAAGCTGCGCCACATGCACACAGTGGGGTTTAACATCCCCCCCCCCACCCTCACTGTGTGCACTGAGGTGTGGTGATCTGTTATTACGCCGGCTCCTTCCCTTATCCACTCCTATAACCGAGCAATAATATCCTCCTATGTGGATTTGCGTGTCAGCGAATAGGAATAGTGCAAGAACATACATTTTTATGAGATATTCAAATGAAATCAGAAATTCAAGTGACTCATCACATTCAACGCAAGGATGTGGAACGTTTCCATAATGCTTATTGGCGTTTTGTCTACGCTTGGCAAAACAAGGAATTTCGGAACGTTCGTATTACACAATTCTGAATTGAAAAGAGATTGGCTACGTATTCAAAATAGGTTTCGAGGGAATGAAAACCAAAAAGAAGTGAATTTAAAAACAGTTTAAACGTAGTCAGTGAGAATAATACCCCATCGGCTGTAATTGTGTATCGATACATATTATCTGATGGTCTTGTGCAGAATGCAGAAGGTCCAGGGTACGATTCCCGCTATAGGCAGAAGTTTTTTAATTTCTGATTGGGATTTAAGTCCATCAGTTCTTGGGTTAGGAATTTTTAAACGGTGACTTTGGAGCCGTCCTAGCAACGAGGCACATAATAAATTCAAAGTTATTTATTTAATGTATTTTTTCTCGCTACTCGGCGAGAAGGCCATTGCAGGGCACAATTCCCTCTTTAGCCTGTATTAGCGTCACAATGGTACAACAAACTACACACATAAAAAGTTGTTCTGAATCGGCCTTGTTGATTTTGGCGTTGATCCGCGGGTGTTCGCACTGTCCACCACTCACTATATTTGCTATTAAAAATATCGATCTTGGGTTGGTTATCGCTCACACGATTGCGTCGGGGCAGGGTTGGCTTGGTCGCTTTGGTTATATGTCCCCCACTGAAAATCAGTTATATGACTGAGTAGGTAGACCCTAAATACGAATTTTTTATTTTTTATTTTACGTAAATAAACTAACATTACCGTATTTGTGGTCAGATAATATATGTCCAATAATGTTGACATATTAAGACCTTTTAGAGTCTCACGACTCGTTGAAGGAAACATGGTCTTTGAAACGTTGGCAGATTTACCATACACTACCGCAGCAACAGAACAGACGATTAATCAATGTTATTTTCACATTAATTTATTGTTATCATATCTTTTTTTATTATTCATAAATTCATCATAATTTGAATTATTGTTATTTTCCTCATGTGCTGTGAGAGGTGTATATTTTTGACCCCGTTAGTGTTTATTGACCAAAGAATTGGGTGGATATTATTTTGTGCTATAATGTTGATTTTGTATACACCAAGCCTTGTGTTATTAGTTTCATAGTAATGGCGTGTACTCATTATATTCTTATGAATATTAAGAATATATTTTAGGATAAGGACAATCAGGATCTTCCCAGCTTCGTTTCATATACTCGACCCGTAGCCTCATTGGGCGGATGACGGACGGATTAAACTCAAGCCTTTTCTTGACAAGCATTTCAAAAGCTACGATTACCTTTCGTACCTTCGTATTATACGTCTTTAGAAAGACCATTGTTGAGTGAGATTATATGGCGCTTCATAGCTTCATACAGTACAACACAGTGTTGAAACACAATGAAGGTGAATGGATTACAGGCATCTAGGCAACATTGAATCTAGATAAGAATTGTAATCTTAAAACAGTGCTTGAGTTTACAAAAAATTGCGAGTCACAAAGAATAGAGTAAAGTATGATTTTAATTTTAAAATGTCATGCCTTCAAGTGAGTAAAATAAGTACGTTGTGTATGTTGTAAAGATACTGGATTCGATGTGGAGACAAATGCATTGAAGTATAAAACTAGAAACCCTCCGTTTTAAAGTAAGTAGAAGCGGTATGGACATGAGTAAAGAATTTCTCAGCCGGTCACTCATGTACGCACTGTGGCTAAGAATTAGAAACATAGTATATAGTTCATTTAGGTACTTTAATTCGAATAATGAACAGTATTGGTAACTGGTTTTTGCCAACATAAAAGCATTGTTCTAACTATCAACAGTCGCCACCTTAATAGTTGCCTTGTGATTGGAATTTTGTTGAACATGGTGTAGCAACATACTTGCGAATCCACACTAACCCAAAAACCACAGTTTTGCCTCTAGTCTAGGTTATGTTTAAATTACTTTTAAACTTTGTCAACGCAGCGGCTTAGAATGTGGCTGGCTCTCTAAATTGGATTGTGCGTGCCGTGTACGGCTGAACACACACAGTCTCAAGCTAGTGACGCGGGTTCGAATTACACAATTTGATAACCGCCCTTAATTCTCATCAATTCTTAAAATTAAAATTATTTTTTTGTTTGAACAAACAGCGGAAGTGGCAAATAAATAAATAAAGTATGTTTCAAACCTTTAAAAGTTTGTTATATGCATACTCATTTTTTAAAACTTTGATACAACAATTAAGAGGAAATAGGGCACATTTTGGCAGTTGGCACATAGCTATTCCCTCGGACAAGACGAATCCGACGTATATGAAACTTTACATAGTTGTAAATAAAGCATACATAGACAGCCCTACAGTCGTATATTTAGTATATTTTATGTTTATCAGCCAGGATCAATCCATGAACATGGTCAACTTAGAACTTTTAAAGATAATCCTAAAACCTGAAAATCAATTTAAAAATTGATTTGAGAATAATTTCTTGAAAAGTGTTACTGTAGAGCCCTATATTTCCGCTTCCGTGACAACTACCCAAATTTCAAACACTGTGGTGTCAGTCGGCCGAGCGAACATGAATTTGCTTAAAACGCATGTCCTATATCCTCTTAAACATTTTGATCGTCTCTTGCGTTCGCACACTCGAATTAAAATGTATGAGATGAGTTAAATTCTGTATAGGTTTCATAAAATTAGACAATAATAATATAATAACGCGTGAACTATGGGCAGATACGTCGATGGTGTCGGCGCCTCCAGGGTTGGCTTTGGGCGGCTTTGAATTTAATGACCCCCACTGCAATTAAGTTCTGTGACTGAGTGTTTAGACACTAAATACGAATTTATTTATTTATTTAACACTCCATCTATACATTTTTCTACTGAAATTTGTATTAATGTATAAATTTGTATTTATTAGTTCGTCTGACAAATCGAGGGGAATGGGGTTCCGATATTTTCTTGCAACCTATAACACCAAAGAAATACAAGTTGTATGTAAAGTTGTAATATGTAATACACAATATTATAATCTTATATAAAACGTAGAAGTTAGAAAAATTAACTTATGCCAGCAATGAAAGTGAAATTAAAATACTATTGATTGAAAGAAGATAAATCCATATTATCTTAACATATCCGTTGTATAAGTGAATGTTGATTCTAGTGGTAGTATACGAAGTATGCAATGCAAACTATGTGCCCACCTTACAAGGCATTGTGGGTACCTTGCACTTAGAGCTTCCCACTTAGGTTCATCTTAGCGGCCGAATATTTAGAGAGCAGGAGTGTTAATCCTATTAGAATTACTAGTGGAAAGTTAGAGGAAGTTTCACTCATAAATTATATTATTTGAAATTATATAATGTAGCAAGTGGGCAGCTGAGATGATTTGTGCGCAAAGGAAGAGTGCTCCAGAAAAGAGCCAAACTGCAAGTGTGGGGTTGGGGGGGATGAGGGGGGGGGGTGGACTAAGGCAAGTAAGCCGAAGAAATCTTAAGTGGTGTCGTGTCTTACTCGCGACGAAATTTCGGCTAATTGAGATTAGATTTTGAAACTGAAGAATGCAAAGGCTTTATCGCAATGTAATTGTTATCCATGGACACTGTTATTCGAGATTTAAGGCACACTTATGTTATTTTCATAATTTATAGTGTTGAGTTTATTGAAGTGCATTTACACAAAAATATAAACAGTTATTATTAAAGTGACAATGATAAAATATAACTTTTTTAGCATATAACTTTGTTCGCTTCGTCGCTTTCGTTTTCCCGTTGATTTCGTATTAGATAATTGATATTTACTTATTCTAATGTGAGTTATGAAGATTTTTAAATGTTGTTTTGTATTTTGTTTAAAGGATTACGTTTATAGTATATGTTGAGCCCTTCAGTTAATATCGTAGAGGAAAGTAACATTAAAGATAAAGCATACTTTTTTCTCTGCAAGGCGTTGCAACGTAGCAAAACATCTTGAAATGTAGCAGGTGCGTCTCTTCTCATCATTTGGTCATTTTAATGTTCCAATATAAGTCGCTCCGTTTTTCCGTCTGCAAGTGTAGCCTGTGACGCACACCCCCGGACCGCCTCCCCCCCCCCAACCCTGCCTCATCTCACTGAACTCCGCTTTCTGCAGGTCGCGAGTTCGATCTATCTCTCTCCACCTCTTGCAAACAGCTATTCTTCTTTAATTGGAAAATGTTCTCAGATTTGGAAATCACTCTACTAAAGTAAGGTTTCCAAATTGACTGCACAAGTTTCTCCTGCTTATAAGGCCCCTCCCCCTCCCCCCATCCTCGCGAATTTTATACTCTTGGGCTATTGAACACGGATTCTGTAATACAGATCACGGCTCTCTATATCACACATCAAACAAGTTTACTGGTTTAATCCAAATACAGCTACTTCGTTTAACGCTAAAAACCACTGCAAATACAAAGGGCCATGCATTTGCAATCATTTATCATTGAACATGTTTAATTTGACTAGGCCGCTTCGCGAATGCTTTTAATAAAAATAAAAAATAATAAATAAATTGTATTTAGAGTCTACCCACTCAGTTATAGAACTGATTTTCAGTGGGGGACTTTTTTTCAGTGGGGGAGTCGCGTTGATGGATGAGCTTTTTTGTAAGTTTTTATAGTTTGCGTGGGATCTCTTTTCTTTTGCAAGTGCTTTTTGAACTCATTGTAGGTGATTGTTATCAAGTTCCTATTGTTACTGGTTAATTGTTATTATATACCTAAAAAAACGTATATTAAAACCTTTATTTCTATGGATTGTGCTATTTCCAATTTATTCTTCAAAGGTACTACCCTTAATTCAACCCGGCACCACAAGTCTCACCGCATAAAATGGTATTTCCCAAAAGGGGGAAAAAAGGCCCCATTTTCTCCATCAAAGTGGCCGCCATTTTTGAAAGGGTACTTTTGTTTCGGGGCTTTTACGCAACACTTAAACGTTCTCCGCGACCCCTAAAACCGTAAAATGAACCCCACGGGAGTGTTCAATGAAAAAAAAAGTACTTTTAATGGGTTTATCCAGTTTTTATACCTTTTTGGACCCATTTGTTTTTGGGGGCAAACAAGAAAAAACCCGGGTGGTACCGGGCAAATTCGGTTTTATTGGGGTTTTTTTTATTTTAAAATCACCCGGCCCTAAATTCTCACATTTTGCGCTAACATTGATTTCTAAATAAATTTGGATTTCTCGACTGGTCTATGAAACAACTTGCAAATCCCACTAAACCCAAAAACCACAGTTTTGCCTTAGTCTGGGTTATGTTTAAATTATTTTTAAAACTTTGCAAGGCAGCGGCTTAGAATATTGGCTTGCTTCTAAATTGGTTTGTGCGTGCCGTGTAGGGTGACACCCCACAGTCTTAAAGGGGCTAAAAACCCCAAAAAATTTTTTACCACGTGTCTGTAGCACAAATTTTAATTTGACCGTTTAAAAAATTTTTTTGTTACTGGTTTAACCGAATTTTAAATTTTTTGACCAGAAATTAAAAAATTGGTTTTTGAAAATTCCAAATCCCAACCCCTTTTTTTCCAAAAATAAAAAAAACAAAAAAAAAGGGAAAAAAAAAAAAAAACACGCAAAAATATGCTTTCCCAAAATCACCCCCCTTTTGGGGATCAGCATTTTTTTGCCCAATATTTCCCCAAAATTAAAAAAACAAAATATAGAAAATTTACAGAAAAGGTGTCGAGTACGTCAAAATGGCCAATATTTTTTTGGATCAAAACCCTCCAAGATCCGGGGATAAAAAAGTTCCCATGTTATTTCTTAGGGAGATTTTTTCCGATGGGACCTAGCTCGAAAAAAAGCAGTTTGAAATTTTTGGGAGGTCATGGTGGCCCCAAAATTTTTCTTTTAAGTTAAATTCAACTAGTTTGCCTGAAGAAAAATTTTTTTTTGAGTACGCGGGTTCAAATTACATAATTTGATAACCGCCCTTAATTCTCATCAATTCTCAAAATTATAATTATTTTTTGTTGGAACTACAGCGGAGGTGGCAAATAAATAAATATAGTATGTTTTAAACCTTTAAAAGTTTGTTATATGCATACTCAATTTTTAAAACTTTGAAACAACAATTAAGAGGAAATAGGGCACATTTTGGCAGTTGGCACATAGCTATTCCCTCGGACAGGATGAATCCGACGTATATGAAACTTTACATAGTTGTCAATAACGCATACATTGACAGCCCTACAGTCGTATATTCAGTATATTTTATGTTTATCAGCCAGGATCAATCCATGAACATGGTCAACTTAGAACTTTCTAAAGAAAATCCTAAAACCTGAAAATCAATTTAAAAATTGATTTGAGAATAACTTCTTGAAAAGTGTTACTGTAGGGCCCTATATTTCCCGCTCCCGTGACAACTACCCTTAATTTCAAACATCTGTGGGGTCAGTCGGCCGAGCGAACAGGAGTTTGCTTAAACCGCATGTCCTATATCCTCTTAAACATTTTGATCATCTCTTGCGTTCGCACACTCGAGTTAAAATGTATGAGATGAGTTAAATTCTGTATAGGTTTCATAAAATTAGACACTTATAACATACAACGCTTACACACGCGTAAACTATGGGCAGATTCGTCGATGGTGTCGGCGCCTCCAGGGTTGGCTTTGGGCGGCTTTGAATTTAATGACCCCCACTGCAATTAAGTTCTGTGACTGAGTGTTTAGACACTAAATACGAATTTATTTATTTATTTAACACTCCATCTATACATTTTTCTACTGAAATTTGTATTAATGTATAAATTTGTATTTATTAGTTCGTCTGACAAATCGAGGGGAATGGGGTTCCGATATTTTCTTGCAACCTATAACACCAAAGAAATACATGTTTTTGTAATATGTAATACACAATATTATAATCTTATATAAAACGTAGAAGTTAGAAAAATTAACTTATGCCAGCAATTAAAGTGAAATTAAAATACTATTGATTGAAAGAAGATAAATCCATATTATCTTAACATATCCGTTGTATAAGTGAATGTTGATTCTAGTGGTAGTATACGAAGTATGCAATGCAAACTATGTGCCCACCTTACAAGGCATTGTGGGTACCTTGCACTTAGAGCTTCCCACTTATAGGTTCATCTTAGCGGCCGAATATTTAGAGAGCAGGAGTGTTAATCCTATTATAATTACTGGTGGAAAGTTAAGAGGAAGTTTCACTCATAAATTATATTATTTTAAATTATATAATGTAGCAAGTGGGCAGCTGAGATGATTTGTGCGCAAAGGAAGAATGCTCCAGAAAAGAGCCAAACTGCAAGTGTGGGGAGGGGGGATGGGGGGGTGGAGTGGACTAAGGCAAGTAAGCCGAAGAAATCTTAAGTGGTGTCGTGTCTTACTCGCGACGAAATTTCGGCTAATTGAGATTAGATTTTGAAACTGAAGAATGCAAAGGCTTTATCGCAATGTAATTGTTATCCATGGACACTGTTATTCGAGATTTAAGGCACACTTATGTTATTTTCATAATTTATAGTGTTCAGTTTATTGAAGTGCATTTACACCAAAATATAAACAGTTATTACTAAAGTGACAATGATAAAATATGACTTTATTGGTACATAACTTTGTTCGCTTCTTCGCTTTCGTTTTCCCGTTGATTTCGTATTAGATAATTGATATTTACTTATTCTTATGTGAGTTATGAAGCTTTTTAAATGTTGTTTTGTATTTTGTTTAAAGGATTACGTGTATAGTATATGCTGAGTCCTTCAGTTAATATCGTGGAGGAACGTAACATTAAAGATAAAGCATACTTTTTTCTCTGCAAGGCGTTGCAACGTAGCAAAACATCTTGAAATGTAGCAGGTGCGTCTCTTCTCATCATTTGGTCATTTTAATGTTCCAATATAAGTCGCTCCGTTTTTCCGTCTGCAAGTGTAGCCTGTGACGCACACCCCCGGACCGCCTCCCCCCCCCAACCCTGCCTCATCCCACTGAACTCCGCTTTCTGCAGGTCGCGAGTTCGATCTATCTCTCTCCACCTCTTGCAAACAGCTATTCTTCTTTAATTGGAAAATGTTCTCAGATTTGGAAATCACTCTACTAAAGTAAGGTTTCCAAATTGACTGCACAAGTTTCTCCTGCTTATAAGGCCCCTCCCCCTCCCCCCATCCTCGCGAATTTTATACTCTTGGGCTATTGAACACGGATTCTGTAATACAGATCACGGCTCTCTATATCACACATCAAACAAGTTTACTGGTTTAATCCAAATACAGCTACTTCGTTTAACGCTAAAAAGTAAAAACCACTGCAAATACAAAGGGCCATGCATTTGCAATCATTTATCATTGTACATGTTTAATTTGACTAGGCCGCTTCGCGAATGCTTTTTTTAGTCGCGTTGATGGATGAGTTTTTTTGTAAGTTTTTATAGTTTGCGTGGGATCTCTTTACTTTTGCAAGTGCTTTTTGAACTCATTGTAGGTGATTGTTATCAAGTTCCTATTGTTACTGGTTAATTGTTATTATATACCTAAAAAAAACGTATATTAAAACCTTTATTTCTATGGATTGTGGCTAAATTTCCATTTTTTTCTTTCAAAGGGTACTACATCACAATAACCTTAATGTTCATGTAAAATATGAACATTGTAGCCCCACCCATTTAGTCAGAATCGGCCGAAATGTCACGAAAATATCGCACTAAAAATAAAAATAAAATCGTAAAAGTACGATATTCACGAGAAATATTTCTCTCATTGTACCCAAAAACGTAGCACGACTAAGTTCAGAGATTTCGAAGGTCCCGTTTAGTTTTTATCAAGATCGCATATTCCGTTTGCCCGGTAGAGAGAAAATCAACAGACAAAAATACAAAAAAAAATAACACCCGAGCTAAATTTTTCGGGGGTCAGTGAAATTGAAGTCTTCGCTTCGTTCATCCAATGATATTTAAAACTAGGAAAACGCTTAAGTCCCGTCGCGTTGTTGGATGAGCGTAATTGGTGCATTGAGCTGCCATGTGTTATGCGGATTTTCAGTTGTTCTGTGAAAAAATCATTACTTAGTTGAAGATTTTTTAAAATTTTATTAAATTAAATAAAAAAATAATTTAAATTTTAAATTTTTTTAATTAATCGTAATTTTAAAAAGGAAAAAGTCGTAATTTTGAAATTTTCATGGAAATAGTTATTCGATTGCGAAAATTTACACGAATGTATATATTCATGAAATTAAGGTTCTGTGAAGAAATCATTCCAATAGGATAAAGCATGTAGGTGTTGATAAGTCAAAGTATTGTTTTTTTTAAAAATGGTTAAAATTCGATTTATATAAGAAATAGTTTTCATTGCGTCATTTTACGACTGTACCTAGATTCAAAATTAAGGTTATGTAAAAGATCATAAATATAAATGTAGTGTATTGCTGAAGAATTTTTAAAATCGAAAAAAGTCGTAAATTGCAATCTAATGAGAAATAATTTTCCATTGCTAAAAGTACGTTTCAGTTATTTCTGAATGTCCAAAGCTCCATAAATTTCATGTAATTGAAGGTCGTTTAGCCGGAATCGTCGTAACACACTAAAAAAAATCAAAAAAAAAAAAAAAAATAAAACCGGATTTTTTTCTCCAGTGTAGTGAAATGAAATCTTCGCTTCGCTCGCTACGCTCATCCAATTAATCCAAATTTGTTATTAAAAATGCAAATGTCTTGTCTTTACTATTTATTATGCCAATAATTTATGATTACCTGGTTATGTGGAAGAATGATATTGTAAAAAGATTAAACCTAGCCGTTTTAGTTGTTTATTATATACTTTTTTGTAAAATGTGTGACAACAAAATACAGCTACTTACTACTACCATGAAGGTTTGACTAAGACAATTATTACTGGTTTCAGAAGAATATTACACACTGGATGTGAGCTAAGATCAGAATTCACGCATACAACCTAATATTAATTGCAACAGACGCCTCTTTTCCCACCATTGTGTTCCACCAAACCACCAAATATTTCACTTAAATTATCGTAGTAATTTGCATGTTACGCTCAGTATTTGAAATGTGGACCAATGTTTGAAATGTAAACAATTCGTGTTTACATTATAATATTATTAATTACTTAGGAATGCCATTAAAATCAAAGCATAGCGTGTGTTTGTTCATTTAAACAAAATCACAGCAAATTAATTTGAATCCTTTAGTTTAGTAGTAATTAATGCTATTTATTTTTTAATTTGAAATATGAAACAGTTGATATTCTAAATAATATTGGTATTAAATTTTAGATTAAATACGACGAATTGTATGGACGTAATTATTCTGATACTCAGGTTTGCAATCACCGTGTGTTTCAAAGTGATGATCTACAAATTAATATCACATATCGAGCAGGGTTATTAATATTTACACAGTCTACTTTAATACCACCAAACTGCCGATATTCAGGTCAACGTGATAATTTGACATGTGATATGCTGGATCAGGTTGTTAGCACAGAGTATTTTAATGACAAACTGAACGCAGACCAGCTTACTCTATAAAGTATTAGCTACGATGTGACTCAACACCCTACTTTTGACTCGAACAAAGTATTCGTATGGATATTACTCCGCCGCGATAATATTTTATTTTCAACATATGGTTTATCAGGTACAATAGTAAGTTAATTTTTTCTCGTTATTATCATACAAGCACGCGAAGTAAAGTACCGTAAAGAGGAAGCGTAGCTACTATACTATATAAATAATACTCTATTTATTTATTCATGCAACTAGACACAAATACAACCATAGGCCATTTTACATTGTGCATTGTGAACATAATAACATTACTTATTAAGTTATACTAATTTAAACTAATCATGATAACACATAGAAGAAATATAGGGCCATGAATAATGAATGATACATAAGAGCAAAAACAGAAGAACAGAAAAACATTGCAAGATTAGCGAGGCCTGGCTAACAAGAGGTTTTACAAGAGTAATCAACTCCAGATGGGATGAGAAACTGTCGAGGGTGGGTGTGGCAAATGAATTGTAGGTGCCGGGTTTCTTTATAGCATTCAAATGTCATTTTTGGTGGAGGTGCCGGGTATTACACTGTCACGTACGGGTGACGCTAGCCCCGCTCCCCTGACCACAAGGATCACGAAAACCATTCTGTTACATTCTTGTATAAAAGCAATATCAAAACACAAGAATGACTATCAGAGGTATTGTTTGGTTTTTATCGTGATACGTAACACGCACCTTCGGACGTGAGGACGTACAGGAAAGTGATGCTTGTAGGGAAGCTTCGCTCACTAATATAGCGTCATTGACACAGAATCCTCCACACATAAAATACCGTGACATCGGAACAAATTATACTTTTCTTTTGGAGTTTAGTAACTTTACGGGTTATTTTTCTTTTCGCGTATTAAATGAGTACACCCGTCTGGAATGTCGCAAGATATCGTGAATTGTACAGTATCCAACTAGATTATAACATTCTCTAAAGTCAAAATTATACTTGCTGGGTGAATTATAATACGTGTTTAGACAGGTAACATGAAAGTTTATTGTAGTTAATTATTAACTGACTTCTCAGACATCTAGTGACCTTATTTCCAATTACTAGCATCCAAGTTGGACCTGTTAAGTATCAAGTACACCAGACGTCTGCTGTATAATTATCCTGGCGTTAATTGGGGAAGTTAGAATATGCAGCTGTTTCTGACGTGAAGTTTGATAATCATTCGTGTAAATATTCGTTACAAAGTGAGAAGATAATATTGCTCTTCAAGTACGAACAAAGAATGATTACGTTACGAATGTATCACAAATATTATCCCCTCTTTTCGTTTGAAGTCGCAAGATCCACTTGAATATGCGAACCGAATCGAACAAGGTTTTAGCCGCTTTCGGTTGAGATTAGCAATTAAGCATTAATTGAGATTACATTAGATTTGCGTTAGTAACAAATTAGATAACGACTACAAGTTCGTAGGCGCAAGGCTTTTGCTTTTGACAGAGCAACCATCGCATTCCTAATTAACATCCATCTTAAGTGAGTTTGATTCCTGATGAGAGCATAATTACAGTCAAACAGCCACAGTTGAGAAATTACATTTGTAATGGTTTGTCAGTGTGAGCCAACATGTGAAACGTAATGTTAACCTCTGGAAATTAGTTGTTGTAGAGTAGGTAGGAGATATAGACGATTCATATTAGAACGGTCTAATATACATTATGAATCTTCGATCGAATCTACTGGAATTTAATCGAGTGATATATTTTTTGTGTCAAAAGTAAAACTTCTTGTTATTCATAACCAGATATTGTTAAAATAAGTTATTTTCCTTGTTGATGTCATCGGTCTCTTGCCGACCCAAAGAGTTTTACATAACATACTGTTCAAGATAATCTGCGACCTCCATTGATTAACTTCTACTAATGTTCCGTCTAACCAGATCTTCTGCTGTATTTAATTTACTTCGTTGCATGTTTTACAGTATCACTCTTTTGCCTCACTCATTCATGATACTTCTTATTACCGCTAGGATTTCCTTCCTAATGTCAAACCTCGCCGTAGCCTAGTAGCACCGATTGGAGGACTAGTAGCCTTAACACTGTTCCTACTATTTAATATCAGTATTATTGATTAACTCATTCACTTTATAAAATACTAACAGCTAGTTGATGTTGGATCGCTTTATATTTTATCTTGTTTAGTTTATGTTTAGTTTATCCATGTTTTATTGTGTTATTCTGCGCCATGTAAATGGCCTTTAGCTGCATTTGAACTAAATAAACAAATAAATTAATAATTAATCTAAAATTAACAAAACTGTTTAAATATTTCTAAACTTTTATTTGAAACAAATAAAACGAAATGATGTTAAACATAAAAAGATTAATTTACATACAAAAGCCTACCACCAACTGGTATTCCAGTTCAGATCAGAAAATTATTGTAATGGTGAGCCACTTACAAAATATGTCTGCAATCAGATACAACTTTGACCAAACATTCGATATCTATCGACACCACCTGGTTTTTCTTATATATTTTATATATTTACATCACTTTTTTATATTTGGTTAATAAATTAATTGCATTTAATATCCTTTTTGAATTTGTTACCAAAAATGTTGTGTTTAAATGCATTGTTGTTTTAATATTACTAGGAAAACGCTAAAGTCCCGTCGCGTTGATGGATGAGCTTTTTTTTGTAAGTTTTTAGTTTGCGTAGGACCACTTTTCCTTTGCAAGTGCTTTTTGAATGCATTGTACGTGATTGTTGTTGTTTTCTATTGTTACTTGTTAATTGTTATTGTAAACCTAAAAAAAACATATTTAAACCTTTATTCTGTGAATTCTGGCTAACATTTTCAATTTTTTCTTTCAAAAGGTACTACATCACAATAACCTTAATGTACATGTGAAATATGAACGTTGTAGCCCCACCCGTTTGGTCAGAATCGGCCCAAAATGACACGAAAATATCGCACTAAAAATCGAAAAAAATCGTAAAAGTACGTTTATTCTATGGATTCTGGTAATCTTTTTCAATTTTTTTTTGCATGGTACTTACATCACCAAAACCTTAATGTACATGTGAAATATGAACGTTGTAGCCCCACCCGTTTGGTCAGAATCGGCCAAAATGTCACGAAAATATCGCACTAAAAATCGAAAAAAATAGTAAAAGTGCGATATTCATGAGAAATATTTCTTCGATTGTACCCAAAAACGTGGCACGTCTAAGTTCAGAGATTTCGAAGGTCCCCTTCAATTTTCATCAAGATCGCTTATGCCGTTTGCCCGGAATCGTGCGAACAAACAGACAAAAAAAAAACATTGGAGCTAAATTTTTTGAGGGGTCAGTGAAATTGAAGTTTTCGCTTCGCTCATCCAATTATTTTAAATACTATTTAATTAACTGTAGTTCATTGTTGTGTCTGCATCTATGTACTTAGATTTATTTAGTTGTCCTCCTTTTTAAATCAGTTTTTTAACTGAATAGGATAGACGTTAAATAAATAAATTTTAAAACAAATGTTTAAGTATGAACCAAATATTATTCCTCTAAAATGTAAGAGAAAGTTTTATTTTCTTAAAATAAGAATAGTTTTCTATATCCTGATTGTCAAATCCATAATCGTTAAATGGTCCTAAGTCCACACCAAATCCAAGGTTCATGTTACACTCTGCTATTGGTTAGTCTAATTCAATATTAGTACGCATGCACTGTGAATACTGGTGGACATTCTTCATATTGGAATATGATTATTATGTTTTGTAAGCGTACGTTTGTAAACCGGGCAAAGCTGGGATCAAACACGAATTCAAACCTCGGAGTGGTGTGTCAACATACTCTCATACAAAACGTGCTGCGACCCGAGCAGGCCAGCTTAGGCTGTGGTCGCCTCGAATGAATCAAACGTTTGAAGTAACGCTCGAGTATTTCACTCGTTTGATGATGGTGCGCTTGCTCTCGAGGGTGCATTGCTTCCGCCATCAGTAAGCTATGAATAGCGTGCGGTATAGAGGGTGGTAATGCAACCGAATAGCAAGACCATAATCAAGAACGTTTACATAAAAACAAGAAGCAGACTAGAAATTTTCATTTACTTGCATATAAACCGTATTCTACGTACTAATAATTAATAAGCCACCATCGACCTAGACCATGATATTAACAATCTAAATTTTTAATGTGTAAAGAAGTTTTCTTACTATGTTATTAGGATATAATTCTATGTAGATGTTTTATTTGCTTTTTTTTATTTAATGCATTTTGGTATCTAATATTTAAGTAATTATAATCCAATGCCCTAAATCACACATGTGGAGCTTACTCTGTTGTTGGTGCAAAAAATAATTAAACTTAATAAAATCAAACTTAAAACTCACGTAAAATTTACCTGCTGTTTAATTCTGATAAACTTCAGTAAACCACCAAAATTCCATATGAATTGTTGAATGAATGTAATTTAAGGCTGTAATGCTGCATCCAAGAACGTAAATTGTTTTTAAGTGTCTTAGAAATAATCTGGATCACAATTATTCATTTACAAATTATTAATGCAATCAACATTGTGTGAAACAAGTTATTCCATGGGTTGCGGATACACTTACATGTGAGTGAGCCACATTACTAAAAATATATCGAAATGTTTTAATTAAAAGCGTTTTAACACGATTTATAAATTAATTAACGCGAAAGTGCCCATCTCATCTGTAACACCTCAATACAAAAATTGCAAAATGAAATGAAAATACCCCTGGGCCCTATGGCATTGAGCACAAATATCCGTCAAATGTGAACCCAATTGAAGAAAACGTTTTATTATTTATCACAGTAGAGAATAATCCATAAGTGATCAGAAAAATGCAAAAATCGCTGTCCGTGCCATCGAGTTTTCATTCACGTCGTCACGTTTCCTTCTCGAAATCAATATTTGACGTGCGGTTATATTTCAAAACCGCAGGAAGGTCACGCAATTATACGATGCGCACATAAACCCTGGAAATACATTTTTAAATGAGCGATTTTAATTGATTAGAGCGCTCTTGACGGGCGGAGAATGCACTAAAACATTGATGCTGTCAGTCATACTAAAAGTTGACGGCGGGGAAAGAAATCAAACATGATATCGAGAGTGGCACTTTTAGTGCGGGATTTGTGTATTAGGTTATACCTGTATGGAGCAAAATAACACCTTTCTTGGTTTATTTTTGTATTGTTTATGCGAAGAAGGTGGTATACAGATTCAGTGTTAGTTTCCTGCTATATGTGTAGGCGCAGTCAAGTTGATTTGGTTGGCTTGAAGACTTAAAAACTATAATTACATAGTGTTCTTTCGCTAAATTAAAATATACCAAGTTTCTTATCCAGACTGATTTGTTTTTCTTTGGCATCCCTAACGAAGTTGAAGCTGCCTCCATGCATATTCACACTCAGAGTTGTTTTAGGAAAAACTATCAAACATCGACACGGTTTCATATTAGAACATATTATTTACAAATATTATTTATTATTCCACAACTTCTTATTTGAATATAATCTGGTTGGAATGCCATTTACAAATTAGTCAATCAACAATGTGTGAATGAAAGGACTAAAATCGCAGCTTTTGTTGAATAGAAAAATCTTTTTTTCTCATTTGAAAAAATCTATCGTATATACATGTTACAGTTGTGTTACAAGTTATTTTTAAATTGACTGACACATTTGTTTTCAACTGAGAAATAATATTGCAAAATGAGTTTTCTTCCAACTTCTGTTCCAGTCTTGAAGACGGCGAAGAAGGTTATCGCAATGTAATAAACAAGTTTCCCTGTGTTTGTCACAAACAGCACAGCGAATACTCTCAAATAAACGGCAATTATTTTATGGTTCATGGGAAAATAAAGTTTCCCGCGTACCAATTCAAACCACAAAATACATCATCTCCTTTAAAATTAAACTCTTAACAATACATCGGCTTTAAATGTCATTTGACGACAAATACCTTGATTTACATCTCTGCATGAAAATGCGTTAAATTAAAAAAAAAACTTGTTGGATTCACTTGATTAAAACAGTTTCTTAGTCATTCTACGACGGGTCATACTCATTAGTACGTTTTGTAAATACCTACTTTGTCTACTTACTTCTCACAGCGAACGTTTGAGTTATTGCCAACTGTTATTACCGAGCTGCGAGTCATATTAAGAAAACGAGAACAGATGAACTCTTTAAACTTGGTCCTGACAGTAAATGTCTACTCAACGCCTCTCGACTGACTAACCGACAGAGGAAGGTCATACGTAACGCGTGAAACTCTGGTTTGGAAGGTCACGGGCTCGAACACCGATACCAACAAAACGAACTAAAAATGTTATCTAATGCTTTCAGCAGTTGTTAAGACGAATACTCTTATTAAGTTCTCTTAGACAGCCCTTGGATATCACAACACTAGTCATATCACCAGAAGAGGGTCACACAGGGTATCAGTGGTCTGTACCCTACAGCGGGCATCTTTGCGAAAACGTTAATTTCTCTAACTCTTATCACGTGTACAATCTATACGAATAGAGGTTTTTATAGCTTTAATGTGGGATACTGATACAGGCGTCGTCCGAGCAAGACCTAACACCGGCAATCCTGACTGATGCCATTCTAAGGTGAATGCTGGGATTCTGCCCTGTTGCGAACCAGCGGACATTTCTCCTTACTACCCGATAAACATAATAACTAGTTAGTCACCTGAAGAAGTTCATACCTAGAAAAATAAAGTGGTTACCTTACAGCAGGCATTCCTGCGAATCACAGGTTATAATGTTGTTTCCTAGAAGTAAAGAAGTGGGTTTAAAACAATGGAAGCATTTAACTATTGCATAGTTCGGAAGACAAATGTTATGCAGATGCTATAAATGCCCGTTTAAAATATTTTGCTTGCTCCTTTTTTTGTGTTAGCTTTTGAAAAATACTTTAATTCTACCAGATTATTGCCTGTGTTGCAATGACCTTATGATCATGAGGGTTTCAGGCTAAACACTGAGTGTGTAAATCTGCTCGGTATTGTCTATTGGCCTATCTACTAGGCCGCTTCGCTAACGCTTTTTTCAGTCGCTCGCGTTGATGGATGAGCTTTTATGGTTGATTATCGGCCCACATTTTACGAAAATATCATATTAAAAATCTTGGGGGAAATCGTAAAAGTACGATTTCTATGAGAAATATTTCTTCAAATTTATCTAAAACCGTAATTTCAGTGCTTGCAAACGTTCCCATAAAGTTTCATCGAGATCGGAGTAGCCGTTTGCCCGGTCGCGAGCCAAATATCACGAAAATATCTCATTAAAAATCGAAAAAAAAACTCGTAAAAGTACGATAATCATAAAAAATATTTGATCGATTGTACCCAAAAACGTAACACGTCTAAGTTTAGAGATTTCTAAGGTCCCCTCAATTTTTCATCAAGTTCGCATATGCCGTTTGCCCGGTAGTTTGCGAACAAACGGATAAAAATGCAAAAGAAAAACTCGAGCGTATTTTTTGGGGGGGTCAGTGAAATTGAATTCTTTGCTTCGCTCATACTACAACTATCCTGAGTTTCGTGCTATAAGTCACTTGACGTGCTCTTATGTCACGTGGGCTGCCCTTGTTCTCTCTTACATATTCTGGGTACAGACCACTTTGCATCCATTCAGTTCATCCTTCTTACGAATAAAGAAAACTTAACAAGACTTTTATTTCAAGTATTATTTCGTTCCATCCCACGAGCACATTTCCAAGAAAGCTACACTTGAACCGGCTTAGTTTAGCGCGATGGTCGACAAGTGATACAGCGAGTCTGCATCTCATATCACATCACGTCTTCTTAAATCCCACGAGTGAGTCGCATCCTAACAATATCTCCTTCGGTAACACACTCGACGCCATTGCTCTGACGTCACTCGACCCAGCAGGTGCCTCGTCGTCCAACAGTCCCATGATATCACTCATTGTGTCGGAACTTTTCGTCACACCAATATCTGTAGCTGGGGTGATGAATGTACGCCTAACACGTAAATACGCGGTTATATACTTACTTTTGAAGAGTTCATAAAAAACAAACCTTATGCTTTCAATATCACAGAGATATGTTAAATAATTATTGGACAGCTTTGATTTTGTTTAATAAATTCTAGTTGTATGATTAAAGAAATTCTTTAAAATTCAACAAATGCGATAACATTTGTAATACATCTTCAAACGACAAATAGCATTATCTAGGCTGGACCGGCACCTCCACCAAAATGCTAAAACATACTTTCTTTGCGATGGGTCACGAGGCATAGTGTTAACTGCATGTCTAATGAATCTGAAAACCGGTGAAAGTAATGATATTAACGCGACTTAACTAAGCTAAAAAAAGTTAAGTCGGGTAAATATCAATACTTTCAACGGTTTTGACGAGTAAAATTTGATAAGTGATTATTAAATAATTAAGAAGCTATCATAGTTTCAGGAATGTAAATTCTACATTTGATTCATCATAGGTTTCGGATTGTTTCCTCGCGCTGTTTTTGTTATTGAATATTATATACAAAAATAAATCATACTTGTTTGTGGGTTATAGGCGCACAATTTAAAAAATACCGAACTACAATGTTTTATGTTACATGATAATGGAATAGAGCGCTCTTGACGGGCATTGTCCTTAATCATCAATGCAATTATATTGTAGGGCTATAGGTTTTTAGAATTTAACTTTGCACCTAATCAGCTTCAGTTTTAATTTAATTATTCCGTTTTCATGCTTAAGATGATTACATGAGTGTTGATTGAAAGAATGTCATCAACTAACCTCAAGACTAAGACACATTACTTTAGCGACTTTTCAATCTATTGGACTCCGTGCGACAGCCAAAAAGAGAAGTGGTATCCAAGAAAAGATAGCAAACAGTAACGATGACAGCGCTTGTCATTTGTCAACGTCACCATTCAACAATGGTTCCGAGCCGCTGTCACGGGGACAGGTGTTCATTAGGCCCCATCCCCTCGGCGCAAAGAGTTATTCCGTCGGCGAGAGGATGTCACGATACGTCTCAGGCAATAAATTGCACCGCGACCTCGCGGGATCATTCGCACACTCGCACGACCTTCGTGAGCACAGTGCTAGGCATATTCTTGTTATAAATATGTTTTCATTCATTTTGATATACATAATTATATTCTTATTTTAAAACAATGGCATAAAATTAGCCTTTCATTATCTTTTATTGTCTTGTTTTACATACCGTTAAACAAAATATATGTGCATTTTTAAAAGAACAAAACTTGATAAGATTATATTGTACTTATTGAATTCACGTTATAATTCTAAAAAGTAAAAATGTTTTTTATATAGATGTAATACTTTTTGAACCGAGCTTCTTCAAAAAATAATTTGAATAGTTTTTCTCGAAGCAGTAGTTATTGGTAGATTGATTGTTAACTTTCCTATGTTATTCTTATCATGTAGATCTACATTTGTACCTTCAGAGCAAATACGCAAGTAATACATTGTGTACAGTCCTCTCTCTACAGAAAGCTAGTGTGGCTCACATATGAGGTTTATTGATTGATTTGTTTAACGTGTACCCTATTCATATATAAAAGCTTATAAATTAGGACAATACAAATCTGAGATGAGATATTTGCACACAAAATAATGAGCAGTTATATATAAAAAAATCAAAATATTATTATTTCAACAACTTAAAATAAGACAGTGTCTATGATAACACAAGAAATCCAAGCTTATTTGGATTTTATAGTTGCGGTTTTCTCTGTTGAGGTTGTCAATACACGTGTTTTGATGGTCGTGTCTTGTGTATGTTATTCCTATCTAAATTTTGCTAAGGTATAATATGTTACTAAATACTGTTTGTGTTTCTTGCAGAATGAAGAATGGGAGATGCAGTCGGTATGACCACCACTATGACAAAGAATGTTTACAGGAATATTCGTCAATATCGTAAGTGTTTAAAACACGTAACATGCTACTGTAATAGGCTCTTATCATGCACACAATGCGCTCGTTATACTTGTTGCATTTCCCTTTCTAGAGCTACTCAGGAACATTGATATATGAATGTTTAATAATATAGACACTCTGAGACCAAAACACTCATTCACGATTAGAATTTTACTACCATATACCATGCAAAATAAATTATTGTCGTGATTTGAGGGACTCTGATTCTGTTTTGGAGTCTAATTTAAATGTATTTTATGAGAAAACATTATATTTACTATACTTATGCACTGATAGGAAGGTATTCGTGCTCGTTGTAAAACATTTTTGTCCGTACACGCACTATTTCATTGATCTATTATATAAGTACGATTAAAGTTTTACATAATTCACTTACATCAATTCTTACTTCAATATGCTTAAGATTTGGTGCGAGAGTGAATACCTTAACCTAAACATTCATAGCAGAGTTATTTTGAACGTGGGCAATACATTTACAATCGTCAACTCAATTTTATGAGTTATTCTTTTAATGACAACAATTTGGTGTATTACTCATCTAATTATTGACAATAAAAGCTTAACTTTTCATGTGTATTTGATGGCGCTAATAAAAAATGTAATAAAATGAAACACTAAAATAAACACGATTTTCAATATAGCCACATAAGAAGAGGTACATGAAAATATCGTTTTGTTAATAAATGCTACAAAGCGCTATTTTTTAAAATTAAAACTTAGGTTTTCCAGTCCTATTTTATTTTGAATAGTTTATAATTTGTGACATTTCTATTCAGTTGATATTAATTCAACCTTGATAAACCTTAATAAAATTTTAAGAATAAATCATTTACATGGTTTTGAAGCTGGCAAAAAAAAATGCTACAAAACACTATAAAATGACACTTGAAAAAGCAATATACACGTACCTCCAAGACATAAGCAGACGCAGTACTTCTTTAGCCCTGTTCCTGTCTGTTGGATGAAAATTAGTTTTGGCCATTACATTTAGTAAGCAATTTTACGTCCAGTTTTGTGTTATATTATGTAGTTCCAGCCTTAACAGTGATATTTCCCTTCGTTCTTTGTCTGAGAAGTAGTTTGAAACGTGCCCAAGATGGAGACAGGGGCAAACTTTGCCGTGCAAATATTTGTCTTACTTTCGACTCTACGTATCTAACTGACTTGGCCGCTGACAGTTTGTTTAAACCCATAAATCACTCTTGTATTTCACAGTATTTTTGGATGATTTATTTGTCAGTGTTTATGCAATTGAAACTTGACAGTCGTATCCTCCTAGGAAATGGTTGTAAAACTTTAAACTGGAATGTGTCACGGTATTATCGACCGTCCCTGAAAACTCTGCGTGAAATGGAACTTGCCACAGATGGCTGGGAACGAGCCTCCAGTGGAAATCTAACCGCATGTCTGAGGAAATGATATAGAAATTTGCTCATTGTTAAAGGATAATATCACAAGACCTTTAAAAAAATTTAAAGCGATAATAAACTCGAACGTTGTCACAAAAAATTATCTCACATTTTGATGCCTAACATGTTTATTATTAAGAATGCACCGATTTATTAAAACTTCAAAGTAAATTCAAAAAGAAGTAAATTCAAAACATACAATTATCGTTCTAAAAAAAAGAATGTAAAACAGTTAAAAAATAGCGAACAACAAGAAAACGTGTTCGTTATATGACTTTCAGACTTGTTTTAATTTAAAACATCACGCACAATTTAGATACGTATGGATGCTCTTCCTACTTTCAGACTAACTCAGTTACATTTAACATTTCAACATTACAATGAGTGAATTGTTAGTGAATTGTGCATTGCATCGTTGCGTCCTGCAACAACGTCCAAAACAAGGTCAGTGAAAAGACAGAATAAGAATTTATATATATTCACGTGATCATGAATTGATTGTTTATTAATAATGTTACATCTGGGACCTTTCATTGTTGAAGTAAACATGATAAATACAATAACTCCTAGCGTGCCAGAAAACAAAAACAATCAACAGATAAACAAAATCATGACACGTTTTAAGTACTGAATTTTATATTGAAGTATTTTCAAAAGTATTGCTCAAATTGTATGGTTATGTTAAATTTTGGTATAAAAACAAAAATAATAATGTGTAGTACAAATTTCCAAAGTTAAGTGAGATCAGTTTTGGGAAATAAACTGCTCAGCTAGGTTAGTTAACAAATACCAGTTGTAATAACATTAACTAATTTACACAATATTATTCATTAAGAATAAATAATTTCTTGAATGCGCAACTAAACATTCATTATAAAAATGAAAATCGATTTTATTTTGACCTCAACAAAATTTTGTCAATAATTTGATGTCGTCTGGTATTGGATTCAACTTAAAGCCAAAACCACTATAGTGTTGAACAGATGCTTATAATGCTTTCCAAAGGTGTTGGAAACGCAACGAAAGTTATTTGCAATCAAAGACTAAACTATTAATTTCAAACACATGGCACCGAATTTCCTATGCCATGAGCTCGCATAATTTTCAAAAAGCAAAATATGTTTTTCTAACCAACAATCAAACCATTATATAAGTTATACTTTTGAAAATAACTTATTTTATACTTTTAATCATTTTTCATTTTTCATTTGAAACTGAACCCAGGTTTTAATGCCAGCAATTTAACAACTTGCGAGCTAATGTTTTATGACTTTTACATGTTTTAATTATATTATCTTCTCAGTAATACCCTAAACATAGATCTCACTACAGAAACGTATTTCGGGCTTGTTGTTCGCCTTTATAAAAACATCGCACGTACTAATGGTGCAGTGTATCCCACCTGAAGCAAGGCGAGTAGCTAAGTAGGAAGGCAGTTCACACGACTGTATAGTTTCATTTTTTATTTGAAGTGCCAGTTACATAGTATGAAATAAAATCCAATTTGTCTCATTCGTTGGAACTGTTAAATTAGTTTGTAGGTCGTGATTATTTTTATTTTTGCCCGTGTTTTTAAACGAGGTTTCCTTAGGCAATTTATGTAGAAAATACAGCAGACAAAAAGAAAATAACTTATACATTATTTAAGCTTACAAGTATTAACTAAATAACTGTGTACTTGCCACACTTCATTCGCGAATCCTAGTTGTATACTGTTTAGGTCGAGAGTTTTTTCACTTTGTCTAACAACTTATGCGTTATAAGGTAAAACGCACTAAATACCTAAACTAGGAAAACGCTAAAGTCCCGCCGCGTTGATGGATGAGCTTTTAAAGTTTTTAGTTTGCGTGGGATATCTTTACTTTTGCAAGTGCTTTGTTTTGCTGTCTACGCATTGTAGGTGATTGTTGTCAAGTTTCTATTGTTTCTTGTCAATTGGTATTATTTACCGTAAAAAACTTATATTAAAAGCTTTATTTCTATGGATTCTGGCTAGCTTTTTCAACTTTTGCTTTCAAAAGGTACTACACCACCATAACCCTAATGTCCATGTATAATATGAACGTTGTAGCCCATCCCGTTTGGTCAGAATTGGCCCAAATGGCACGGAAATATCGTACAAAAAATAAAAAACTTATATTAAAAGCTTTATTTCCATATATTGGCTAACTTTTTCATTTTTTTCTTTCAGAAAGCAATACATCACCATAAACTTAATGTCCATGTGAAATATGAACGTTGTAGCCCCACCCGTTTGGTCAGAATCGGCCCAAATGTCACGAAAATATCGCACTAAAAATCGAAAAAAATCGTAAAAGTACGATATTTATGAGAAATATTTTTTCGATTGTACCCAAAAACGTAGCAAGTCTAAGTTCAGAGATTTCGAAGGTCCTGTCAAATTTTCATCAAGATCGTATATGCCGTTTGCCCGGTAGAGAGTGATCAAACAGACGGGGAACAACCCAAACAATAAATTTTTTGGGGGGTCGGTGAAATTGAAGTCTTCGCTTCGCTCATCCAATTAAGAGTTGATAGACAACAAATCGATAAGATTGAAATAAACATTTTCCATGGATTTAAACCACATACAAACGGGATTCTACTAAAATAAAATAAATTTTATGATAACGTAAATTATTTTTTAGGGACAATCGACGTAATGGCCAAAGATCTGTGTAGGTCAGCACATAGTTTGTTTTTTGCCCGGACGAGAAATGCTCACAATTGCTATAAAAAGACCTTCAAAACTTGTTTAAACACAGACGCCTTTTTTCACTTAATCCTCTCCATTCATTCAACTAAGATCCTGTCACGTCTCGGGTTTTTATCGATCGCGCAAACTTCTGTGCGGACTACATCTAGGCCCTACTCTCCATCTCTCTCTTTCCTCCCCCTCTCTCTCACTCGATGCTATTATGTTTTTATAGTGCATACCTCCTGACTCAGTGTGATACCGCGTTGCGTTTTTATCGTACTCAATTAAAATTTCTCATTATAATCTTGGCCTTCCGAGCTCTACCCGAGTGGTTTAGTTGTAACAATCAATTTTGTTCCCGTGCTCCACCGCATTCGCGTAATAATGTAATTAACAATTATTCTAGACGTCTTTAAGGTAGATATGTCTCATTTAAGCTTGTTCAAGAACTAAATGGGATTTATCTGATTATTAAATCTGCAAGAGTTCCTACAATGAAAATTGTACCTATCATAAAACATCACATAATTCTTAACTGAGTATTATAATTATGTAAGTCACATCGTTGTCTATTTCTCAAAAACGTATATTAGTTATTCGGTTTGGAGGGGTTAGTAAGCTAAAAAAAACAAAATAATCAAATTCTCGACTTATATTACCATACTCCAATGTCGCCAGATTTTATGGGTCTTGGCAAGCCGATCAAAATTATATTGTGTGTAGCAAACTGGCGTTGTTTTGTTTGACAAGGTTATTTCGCTTTCACCGCATCATCCTAAAACGCTGAGGTCAGACAAATATTTGTGAATATAATTCTGAAGCTCAATACAGTTTTTGAGGGGTATTTATAAACGGGCTTAGCGTATATTGTAAGGAATGTGTAAAGAATGTAAATCGCATTGGAATTTGCTCTGATTAATTAGGAAATTAAAGACATTTTTTTCGTTTCCTAATGTCACACTAATCTAGAAAAATTAACGAAATTTATATATGAGATCGAATTAATAAGAGGGAAGGCAAGCAGAATGGAATAATTAATTAAAACCAAAGATAAGTGATTCAATATTGTCAAGATAGAAGATCGCCACTCAATGGAAAGTTCTCATGATGAAATATGTGGTCTATAATATCGAACTGTCAAACCACGAAATAAAATAAAATAATATTCGTATCTATCTAGTCTCCTGGCTGATAAAATTAGATGTTATATAATATTTCTTTACTTTTAAAGTAACTTTTCGTAGGGAAACTATTTTCAAAACTCTCAAGAGAAAATGGTTTAGCATAAGTCTCTTTGGAGAAAACTATATAATTGGATCGGGTTCTTCAGAAACTTTCAATAATATAAAGTTCTTAAACAAATATGAAAAACGTCAATAGTGTTCCTACTCGCACAAAGCTAAAGTTTTCGGCATCTAGTTCAATAGAGATTCTGCAGAAATAACACACTGAAATTACGTTGGCTTGGAAAATCCTTTGACATGATTAATTTTCATTTCTGATTTAAAATCCTGTTATAAAAGTCAAGATGCGGATTTACTCATTCCATTAGTTGAGGCGAATGGTGTAGAGGGATTGCTTTATGGGGAGTCCGAGGGATATTCTGGATAACGAAGTAATCAATGGTGATTTAAGACACCAACGTATTGTTATTCCCTCGATGATTCCTAACAACTCCACTTAGAGTTAAGTAACGTGTGTATGTAGGTTTAATAATAATTTGTAAACTATGTCTTGTATTACGTTTTTAATTTATATTGTTTTGTGATATGTATATTATACTATGTGTACTATACTACGTATATGTCATTGGATGTTAATACAAATAAAATAATAATTATGCTATCAAATTTTAAATCATTGGTAAAAAGTTGATTTAAGCTATCATGACGATGAGTATTTGTAAAATTGTAGGCCTACTTATAATTGACGAGTTCGTGTGTTTTACTTGGTAACATGCAGTTACGTCAAAATGGATTTTAGTAGTATGTTCTAACTAATTGATAAACAATTAAAATTGAGTTAATGTGTTATTAAATATTAGCTTTAAAAGTCCTACATCAATATATTTTCACAATTAAAATCAAAATCAGTAATTTTAACAGATTATCACTGAGAAGAGGAGATGATGATACATGCCAGCGTTGTTTGCCGTGACATGTCCTCCAAACGGGTCGCCTGAATAGCGTCGACTGGAACAACGTCGACCACCTCGTGTGAAGTGTACTTTGTTTGTTCCTCCTAAACTTCTTCCTAACCTTTCGTTGTGCAAGGCCTGTACAAACGAGGTGGTCGACGTTATACCAGTCGACGCTATTCAGCGTCCCCTCCGAACGTATAGTTCGTCCCCTTTACAGTTGACGAATTTGGAGATCCTCAAAGGGACAAAAGACCAGATTTGTTCACACCTTAGAGATTATCTTCCTCTGGTTCACTGGGAAATAGTCTCGGAGGTCCTCAGTGATTGACATATCTATTATAATGACTAGCAAACCCGTCGCCAAATCACTTAGTTTGGTTTCCATTATTGCGCTTCATTGGTTTGCCAAAGAGACGCACAATGAAACTTCAGCCGAGCAACATTGACGACGGTCAGCGAAGACTGAATTTTAAAAACAAGTTGCTTACATGTTCCCGCTGTGTCGGCGAAAAAGCCGAAATTCGTCAAATGTAAACGGACGAACTATAATACATTGGTGAAAATAACTCAGAAACTTGCGCTTAAAAGCTTTTGAGATTGTTTAAATCAGATAATGATAGATGCCACTTCATAACTTCCATCAAGATTTATAAGCCGCTTGTCTGTTAATATTAAGGGGTACACCTTGGGTCAATGTTCCACTCCACGAATGTTAACCGTCTTGATGACACCAAGAGGCAACCAACGCTGCTAGTATTCTAAAGAGACTTGGCGAAAATGCAACACACGACAATCGTGCAGTTACCAACAAACATGGCCACTGAGCACCGACTACAACTTGGATATACAAGCCACCATTAACTATTAAATGACTATATTTTAATGCAGTAATGAAGGCAAGCAAGTCCCAGTTAACTGATGTTTAATGTTTAAGTGTGGCTCGTTGGTCTTGTGGTTAGCGTATCTGCTTCCAATGCAGAAGGTCCAGGGTTTGATTCCCGCTAAAGTCAGAAGTTTTTTAACTTCTGATTTGGATTTAAGTCCATCAGTTCTTGTCGTAGGAGTTTGCAAACGGTGACTTTTGGGCCGTCTTAGCAACGAAGCACATAATAAATTCAGAGTTGTGCTGAATCGGCCTTGTTGATTCTGGCGTTGATCTGCGGGTGTTCGCACTGCGTCCATACCACTGATTGCTATATTTCCTATTAAAAATATCGATCTTTGGTTGGTTATCGCTCACTCGTCGATTGCGTCGGGGCCTATAGGGTCGGCTTGGTCGCTTTGATTTAAAATCCCCCACTGAAAATCAGTTATATAACTGAGTGGGTAGACTCTAAATACAATTTATTTATTATTTATTTATTTGTGAAATTTACTCAATACCGTTAAGTACCGCTGGATCCTAGTTGCTTATACCTAACACACATTGGAAGTAAGTTTGGTAATGGAATCACATACCCGAAGAGAAGGTGCAACTCATGCACCTAGATGCTGTTGTTGAAAGCTGATGTTCTACTCAGATCTTACTCCGCGAAGACACGTGACAAGTATTGATTCTTGATCTGACCATTCGCTTTGAGCTGGGAGACAGCCAGCCAGAAAATGTTAGCGAGGAAAAGTACGTATTAATAAAGCTTGCAGTCAATCTAGCAGGGAGATACAAAATACCGACTGAACAATGGCACATCATTGATGTTCTAATCGGAGAACGTGCAGCCGTTCCTTCTTATCTGACATTGTTTTTAAGCGATATTCTAATTCCCCTCTCTTTAATTGACAAAATTGATCCCACTATTCCAAAGTATTCTATCATCGGTTTGCATCATCTTTAAACAATGTTTATAACCATTAATTTAATACTTTTGTTGTTATATTTATTTATTTATTTGTATAAACCTGTACGTTTCACTGATTAGTACGCTGGATCCCCGTTGTCATTCAACGGCAATGAAGAATGAATTTATATTATATAGCCGTGGCAGGTCTGCATCGAATGTCCAAAATTTCTTAGTATAATAGGCTAGTCGGTAGTAGATAGTAGGTTAAAATCACATGAAAACACACCCTCGGGTGTACCGAGTGTTCGGGTAGCGAGGGTAGAAGAAGTAACTGTGGAAGACTCGGTAACTATGTAACTTGTAAACTTCCTGTAACGGAAAAGTCGTGGTGCTGAAAAGCAGTTGTTTGGACAACTTCATGTCTCAGTCTAGGTTAACTTTAAAGTATCAGCTTAATCTTTTATGCTACTTTTGATGATAGTGATGAGTGGCCAAGTTTTTGTTTCTACCTTGATTTGGAAAACTTACTTTGGTTTTCTTTATTAGCTAATGAACAACTTGAGAGAAAAGGAGTATGATCTTGGTAAGAACACCAAGACGTGAAACTTGCGAGATATCGCCTGACGACTAAGCAAAAATGCCGCGATCGATCGAGTACAATGAAAAGACTTCCTCTATTCCTCATGGGGCCTCAGCCCACCGCCTTCTAAAAACTAAGGCTTCAAGGAGAATCACGCAAGAACGTGCCTTGGACGCAGGGGGATAAAAGGGAGATAAGGGAAACAGAGAAAGAGAATTAGGGATATCGGGAAAAGTAGAATAGTATTTTAGAAAGTTGGCTATCCTTCAATGACCTCGGATAGAAAAAGCATAGGAGACATCTTGAGATGTTAGAAAGTCGTTCCAAAGTAACATTACCTTGTCATTAGGGGGGGAGTAAAGGTGCAAGGAGGATGCGATCTGACGGTTTCAGATATTATTTTGGTCATGGGCGTTTAGTAAAGGCTCAAAACTCACTTCAACAAGCATAACACTAAAGATCAAATTATCATTGTATGAAGAGATGAAGTTAAGATTACTTTTGAAGACATCTCCAAGGAAGTCGTGAAGCGAAATTAACTACCAGCCATTGTGTGGCCAAATTCTCAAACTCAACATTAAAATTTAGTTTTGAAAGTGTCTAACTTTCGTGTTTGATATGTTTCAAATAGAGCTGTTTTATTTTATCATGATGAATTTGCATTTAACATTATATATCAGTTAGTAATGTAATAAATTAATAAATTACGTAGTGTTGCTCATCGAGCCGGTATACTTTCACACTTCAAGGTACCGGTGAATCGATTTGTACACCCACAAAGTTAATTAATTAGTGTAGTAACGTGGAATGGTTTTCAATGGCTGAGAGACGATCAAATGTTCGGCAGATTATCTATTCAATCTAGAAAAGTTCTTTTAGAAATTAGTACACACACTTTTGATAAAATTGTAACGGTGATCCAAAACAGCAATCGTCAGTGCGGTGAACTAAATAATGTTACTCCTGATGACATTAATGTGTAGCCAAATTGCTATTCCAATATCTTATGGGGGTTCCGTAGCCTCTAAGTTAGATACAAAAAGATGTTGATGATACAATCAGAAAGTGTGCGAGATTGGGAACGAGGATGTTGCATTCACATTTCAACTTGAACGCTTACTTTTAGGTTCAAAATATGCTAGACAAGCCAATTTACAATGGCTATACAAAGATAAATTAAGTAATTTAGGTGATTTTGTTTAAAATAAAAACTAAAATAGTTGTAAAAATAATGCAATTAATATAAAAAAAAGTAACAATTATTGTTGTGTGACACTTTTGTCAGAATAATTTAAAGGTCGCTAATTAATTTTAAAAATTGAATTCAACATGTTTTCCACTTTATTTTATTGAAATCAATTCACCTAGTCAATGAACTAATTTGTGGAATAGTTCTTAAATGTTCACGTATCCCAAAATAAAATCCCAACATATTTTAGAAAGTATGAGGTGGCACACAACAGGAACTGATATGGCAAACAAAGCCAGTCCGCGAAGGCAACGTTGCTTGGTCCGCTGTGCACGTCACACGTCGCAGTGTTGCCAAACGCTCGCTGTAAAAGAACCCAGGTAGACAGTCGAGCGCTCATCTCGCGCTGCTGGCCTCAGAGAAACGTTTTCCCATTCCGAATTGTATATTTTTATTACCGTCTAGACCCTTTATCTATGACATGGGTTCAACTCTACCGCTGCACGACGATAAGATGGCGACCGTGAGGCTCCCAACGAGGAGTCTAACTCGTTCACCCGAGATTGCATTAAGAACTCTGTTCTAATCTACTTAAAACGCGCTTCAATTTCACAGATAAATTAAGCAAGTCTGCATTATTTTCGGGGACTCGAACATATCTCAAATGTAAGATTCTCAACAGCCTGTGGTTTCATACTGCATAAGCATTAAGAGTTAGCATAAATAACCGATTATCATGCTCAATTTGATTTAATTTTTGAAATGGTATTACATTTCGCCGGGTATTTTGCATTTCGTTAGAAGGGAACTCGCACAGATATCAACAGAGTATTTTTCGCGTAATACAATTCGCAGCAGCCCCGAGAGGGCGTGTTTATTCTTCGAGATATCCTGCCCTCCTTATTTCCTTGGCTGTCTTGACAACTGCATATTTAATAGAGTTCCAGCATTCTTTCGCTTCCACCCATATAAAAACCTATACTCGAAAACCAGAATGTCTGAAACTAGGACAACAAATTGGAAAACGAAAATCTATTCTTTACAATAAAAGAACATGGACATAAAGAAGAAAGAAGGAAACAGAATCAATACATTGATATTGGTGCTTACAGGACGATAGCGGATGACCGATACGGGAACGAAGTCAACAAATAACACAAAGTTTTTTTCGGACTGTTCGTTTTGAAAGCACAGCGTTGAGGTTGATTAATCAAGCATCATTGTGTTCCGATCTTCATGCAAAAAGTGCGTGTTTAGAGCGGCACGTAAAGTGGATTCTAGTGTGGCCTTCACGGTTTCCGCTCACCACGTTGGAATCTCGAGTCCCCAGCGTGCGGTGGCCTGACAGGCAATTTCCTATTTTGTATGTTTCAGCCCCTCACGTGTCCGCATGCTTGGCGTATAGGCTCGGACGTAGGGGCCGTGCTTTCCAGAGACAACGCTGACAACTTACCAAAGAAATCTACCTCTTAAAACATGAGACACGAATAAAAATAATATAGATTGCCCAACGTATTTTTTTCTTCAGACTCCCAGGTCTGAAGAAAAAAAATCTCAAAGAACTCGATTTTACCACAGCAACCACAAATGAAATTTTACAAATTTCACTAAATGTTAGTAACTTTTACAAATAAATATTGTGTCTTGTTAATTTCAATATCGTCGCTTAGAGTAAACTAAAAATATGAGCTCACAGATTAAAACAGTTGAGGATCATCACTGTTTACCATTGATCCAGACAATTCGTTACGTTGACACATCCTAATAATAATATTATAGGTCACTTACTACATGTGAACTGTGTTTGTATTATGTTTAATTTAACTAGGGAAACGCCAAAGTCGTTGTTAAACGAGTGAGTGAGCCATGTGTTAAGTACCCGATTACATTACTTTTCTTCCCCCTACCTTGGGCCTACCTAGCCTATCATAGGCTAGAGAGGCGCATTATGACCTTACAGTTGACGCGCCCGTCCCCGTATACCAACTAAACTTTAAAAACTATTATTTATACGAATATAATTATCAAACTTAAATGCAAATGTTCCCGGGTACTCACCACATGACTCGCTCACTCGTCTCACTACGACTTTGGCGTTTCCCTATAGTCTAGTTGGCTAAGGCGCCCTTGTAGCCGAAATGTGAAGAAGTGAGTTCAATTCCCTGGTCGGGAAAGATTTTGTAATTTCTAGATTGTATTTCAAAAATAATTGAACATGATTTGAAATGCATAATATAACGCAGTGTTGTCCATCATCTGTGGCAATAGGGCCTACTATGGTAAACATAGCCAGTACGAAATACGTGAAAACATTGCAAGGTTTACTCAATCTACGAGCGGAATTTGGGGGTACTTTGACTTAAAACATTCGACAGACCTTGAATGGACACGGCATTTCACTGCCAGGTAAATAAAAAACAAAAAATATCTTTTCAAAATCTAAAACATTGTCGTTAAAATAATTTCATAACATTGGAAGTCTATTTTTCAGTTTATTATTTCTTGTATGTTTAAATCGCAATGAATCTTGCTGATTTTGTTAGCAGTTTTTCAATAAACTCGTACCGGATGTCCGTTTAAAATTTCAGCGCAATCTTTCTAGCGATTCGGCTGATTTTTAACGTACACACACACACACACACACACACACACACACACACACACACACACACACACACACACACACACACACACACCACACACGCACGCACGCAGAAAAAAATAAGGGCCGTTTAAGTCGAATGGAAATCACTACGTTCGCTACGCTCACTCGTTCAAAAAATCTTAATTTGAATTGTGTTTTTATTATTTATTTATTTATTTATTTATTATTTATTTAACGTCTATCCTATTCAGTCATAAAAACTGATTTACAAAGGAGGACAACTAAATAAATCTAATTACATAGATGCAGAAACTACAATAAACAACATTTAAGTACATATTTGAAATATTAGCATTACAACCACAATGCATTTAAACACAACAATTTTGCTAACAAATGAAAATAATATAAAATGTATTTAATTAATGAATCAAATATAAAAAAGGGTGCGGAATGAAAAGAAAAGGTAAAAAAGGAAGAAAAAAAAGAAAAAAAAAAGGAAAAAAGGAAGAAAAAACAAAAATAGAAAGAGGAAAGAGGAAAAAAACAAAAAACATTATAAAAGAAAAACGATAAGAAAAAAACTGATTTATTAGACGATCCCACTCAAACGAATATGAGGTTTAATTAAATTAAAAAAAAAAAGTTTCTTTGTCCTCATGGAACAACATTTACCAGCATCAAGTGAAAATTTTGTTTTCTAACCAATGCAAACAAACTTTAAACAAAACAAAAAATGGCAGTCGACTGCATTATAATTTTATAACCAACACGTAGATCGTATTTAGTTTAAAATTAAGAACATTACCATAGTTCAAATAAACGTTTACAGTAGAGAATATTAAAAAAAAAAATACCTATTGTGCTCAATAGATTTTTAAAATTATTTACAGTATCACTTTTATGTTATTTAATGAAACCCACTACATTACCAATAAAATGCTTGTTGATTAGTACTTACTTTTATAGCGAAGCAAATAGCCTCCCTTCACTTGCTTCACCATGCCTGTAACAGAAAACAGACCGCATTAAAACACGTGAGACAACTGAACCTTTTTTCTACGTCTGCTTGTTATCGGCTTGAGTTTATCACGCATCCGTGAATACGTCGAGCATGAAGTAAAGTAGACACTCCCCTGGCGATCGTCTGCACACACAAGAACATTTCTCCTGCATTATGTAGGGAGTAAGATGGGCCCCGGTTGATGTATGTGTGTCAATAAAGTTGTTGGCGTTGACCCTTGTTGACGATGGACGAAGTTAGATTGAAAGTCTCCAGTGGCGAAACAGCCTGGGACTTTGGCGACGCCACTTTGACGTGCACAGTAACGATACGATATCCTTTGAATCCGTCTAAATGGACAGCCAATTGTGAATGTACCAATCATATACGTGTGGACTTTATTAGTTTCATCATACTTCCGAGACAATATAATAATAATGATATACTTGTATAATTCGTAGTGTACCTGTCCAGGGTAAACTTTCCCCTCTTGGATAAACCCACCATGATAAATATATTTTAGTATGGCTTATTTCAAGGAAGTTCAGCAAGTCTCCGTGTACATGTACAGGTTTATCGTGATTACTATGACCAATGTGATTGGGTCTATGCCCTTTTCTATTGACCTCTCCCTATTTATACTCGGCACACCCACCAGATTTTATTTTTGTATTCTCCTCCGACGATCAATTGAATAAATAGCTTCGCTTCCTCTTGGGTACTCCCATACATGGGCTTGTTCAAGTCAAGCTTGTGATACTATACAAGTATTTATCTTTACTTGTCAAGTCAGTACCATTATAAATTACCTAATGAAAAAGTTTTCAAAATTGGCAATGGAAAGAAACAATGATTTAAGAAACAAAAAGGAAACCCCCAAAAGCAGATGTGTGTTTATTTCGAAATTTAATTAATCGGCAAACACTCACGCAAGTTTAACTGATAATATGGAAATCAACCAAGACAAAAGATCCATTTCCGAACGGCAATCGGGAGTCCCGGGCTCGATACCCGGCTGAGATGGATTATGTTTTTTTCTGTTTTGTCTTCTATTTAAGAATTGGTAAGTTTTTGCTCGGAAAACTTCAGAATGTAAATAAAGTCATCTGTGTAATCAAAATGATGTAATAATTAGCATTTTAACGTACTCAAACTAATAATACACTGATACAAGGTATGTGAGACAGTACCAAACCAGTCCATTTTGATTATTAGCACCTAAAAACCCTGGACATTTGTAAATGTAGAGTCTGATTAGCCTATTTAAACTTTGTTATGCATTCCGTTAGTCAAAAATTCAATTTCTTAATCTGTGTCATACATATTTCTAACGCTAACGAGGATGGGCAAAATAAAGACAAGCAACGGTTGCTGTTTCCGTCTGTGTAATTGAATATCAGTATCCCCAGATTTCCTTAAAGAATTTCTTTCTTTTTCATTTACTAGTTAGATTTTTCTCGTAATTTTATTTTAAAACCAGCTCTTTAAAGTTTAGCGAGCTTGATTTATGGTAGAATGTTTCTGTAATTGAATTACACAATTAACTCAAACTACAAGAAAATTAATTACATCAGAGTTTAACTCCAACAAAGGCAATTCTTTATCTCGGTTCTACAATTGAAGTGAATTCGGCCGACAAAACGCTTCGCCACGACTCTCTTCTTGTGTGTGAGGGGGGGGGGGGGGGGGTGGAGGGGCCCTGCAGCCCTCAATCAATGTCCAAGACAAACGACCTTCATCTAAGCGATCTGAGCGCTTCCATGACAGGGCCGCACTCTCGTCAGAACGAAGTGGACGGACCCGGTGGGGGGGGGGGGGGGGGTTCAGGGGCGGAAGGGGGAGGCAATATTCTATCCGACTTTAAATTTCAATACAATGTTTTAGAAACAATCTGCTACCCTAGGGCAGAGCAATTCAACATCAGTCGACTGAAGTATAACAAGAGTGAAAGGGAATACTCTTTCTGAATTGAGGAAGTTGAGAGAGTATATTAATAACTCTCCAGTTAATCATTCACGGTATATTCATTTTAATCAAAAATAGAGGACAATTATGATTTTGTAAGTACGACTTTCTTGATTAAACTTCAGACTAACATAACTCTGAACATAATTGTGTCATGAGTCAAATTTAAGATAATTTAATGTTACTTCCTTGAGTTTTCGTAATAAGATACATTTTAAAGTTGTTTATCACTATGAACCGACGACCTCAATGTATAACATAATAACAATAATTTATAAATCTAGTTTATTACAGCTTTAATTAAATATAAAATCGTATTATTGTTTCTGTCAGCACAAGACCCTTAATATGGTTGGAAATAAAAAAGTTTAATGACCTTATTGTCATATGAAAGTAATTTTACTTTTATTGATAAGCCAAATTAGAAATGTATGCTGCGACTCGACATATCTAAACGGGTTACATCAGTTCGGACTTTTGTGACAGTGACTGTTTCTAATGTGAGATATTAATATAATGTGCTACAACTATATTCTCAGTCATGACGAGTCGTGAAGAGGAGTCGCTGAAGCAAGAGCGGAAAAGTGAACATATTCAGGTTTCAGACATTTGCAGCTAAACGTTTACTAATAGTCTATTTGCATGAATTTTAGATTGAAGTTAAACGTATCACTCGTTATAGAATAAAACGTCCTGAATCCAAATATCACGTTTATTTTAGATAAAAAAATGTTTTGATATAGATATATTGTGACTTGAAGTGCCCTATTTAGGAACATACTCCGAAACGCGCTGTGATTGGTTGTTCCCATTATGACGTACGAAGATATGAAGTCTAGATATGCACCGCCGTATGTATTATATTTGACGGTATTTGTTTACATGCTTACATCCAGACGGCGGTGGCTCTACGTCATCCTTAGCCTCATCATCTTTGGATTGACAATAGGCTAGGGCCTAGGGCCTAGCCTTTCTAGGAAGGAAAATCGTGCTAGAGGCATTAGAGGGTAGGGTAGGGGCTGGGCCTAGGCTAGGCTAGCCCTAACCTATATTAATTATTAAGGCCCTAGCCTAGCCTGCCCTAGAGCCTAGGCCCTAGCCAGCGTCCACATTCACACAGTCACAACTCTTGCTGCAGAGTGTATTTCAGTTATGTTTCTCGAAGCAAGTATTTCACAAAGCCACTCAAATAATTATTGGATGAGCGAAGCGAAGACTTCAATTTCACTGACCCCCCAAAAAATTTAGCTCGATTGTTTTTTTTTGTCTGTTAGTTTGCCCGATTCCGGGCAAACGACATAAGCGATCTTGATGAAAATTGAAGGGGACCTTCGAAATCTCTTACCTTAGACGTGCCACGTTTTTGGGTACAATCGAATAAATATTTCTCATGAATATAGCACTTTTACGATTTTTTCGAATTTTAGTGCGATATTTTCGTGACATTTGGGCCGATTCTGACCAAACGGGTGGGGCTACAAAGTTAAAATTTATATGGACATTAAAGTTATGGTGATGTAGTACCTTGTAAAAATAAAGTTGAAAAAGTTAACCAGAATCCATAGAACAAACGTACTTTTTTAAGATTTTTAGTGCGATATTTTCGTGACATTTGGGTCGATTCTGACCAAACGGGTGGGGCTACAACGTTTATATTTCACATGGACATTAAGGTTATGGTGATGTAGTACCTTTTGAAAGAAAAAGTTGGAAAAGTTAGCCAGAATCCATAGAATAAAGGTTTTAATATGAGTTTTTTTGAGGTTTATAATAACAATTGACAAGTAACAATAGAAACTCGACAACTATCACCTACAATGCATTCAAGAAGCACTTGCAAAGGAAAAGTTGTCCTACGCAAACGAAAAACTTACAAAAAAGCTCATCCATCAACGCGGCGGGACTTAAGCGTTTTCCTAGTATTACATAAATATGAAACATATTAATACATAATTAATGTATGGTAGTCTATGCCCTAGCTACTAGATTTTGCGTCGGGCTTTGTGTATGGCATGTTGTTGTTGTTGTTGTTGTTGTTGTTGTTGTTGTTGTTGTTGTTGTTGTTTTGTTGTTGTTGTAACTAATACCACGGTCCTCTAGATACGTATGCTTAGCTGCAGCTGTTAGGTATCGACTAGACCAAACGTAGCCTATCTTAGTACGTCACAGATATGGCTGAAGGTCAAACCTCCGTTTTCAAAGCAAGATCTTTATTTATTTTTTATAAAATTAATTTTTAACTTTTTTTTAACTTTTAAAAAAAAAATACCAATAAAATCAAAAGAGCTACTTGGAAAAAGCATACAAATTTGTCATGCAAATAGCCTATTGCAAAGAAATAACTTTAAACATTATTGCAACATTAGCCCAGAAAGTAAAAATGGATAATCTTAAACTTGACATGAAAGTAAAATTCTCGTCTAACTGTTTAATTTAAAGTTTACAAAATTGACGAACATACGGGTTCAAGTTGATTTACACTTTGATTTCCAGTGCGAAAAATTCCTAACGATAATATATCTAGGTATATTTATATACACATGTTTAAATATGTAGCATGAACAAATTGCTACAACAAGCAAGTAAATTACGGAGAGTTTGCGAATATTTTTTTTTAATCTATGAATTAGTTAAGAAATGTGAGTACTGGACCTCATTTTCCTGTATTAAAGTTCCTGTAAAATATCACACTTATTTTATTTGCCTCCAAGCTATCCTTAGCGACTTCTCTTAACCATGTGTGTGGTCAAAACAGTTGACTGTTCTGTATGTGAGATTCTTGCTTCCGACATTTGTATCGCCCGTTCTAGAATTATGCAACTCAGTTTTAATGCTATCTGAGCAAATACTCGGTTTTAGTTTTGCGGATAAGAAACATGCTTCGAAGATTACCCTTCGAGTTTCGTTATAACATTATACGAAGAAGGAAATAACGAAGAGTTATGACTCTTGGGAACAAAATGTATCTTTTAATTCTAACGAAAATGTAATTTAGATTATTAAAAAAAGGATATCTAACACAACTTTATCAAACGCACTGGAAGACAACGAAGTAAAAAAGACAAAACCACTTCCCTCCTTTGCATAGTAAGATTGGGTTGTTTGACTGTATGGCAAACAATGTTAGAAGTTGGTTGATAATGCCAGTTGATATCGCCGACTTCGGACACTGATTTAAATTTTGTTGATTTACTAAACATTTTTGTTTTTATCTTTTTGTGGAAATTGCATATTATATTTGTTTTTTTCAGTGTGGATATAGTGACGAAGGAAATGCTTTAAATTTAAGCAACCGGAAACCCAACCTCGTTATGAAGCCATCTTTTACTCTTAACCTCCAGTTTTCTATCTCATTCTTTTTTAGTCCTTGTTTAAACGAAGAGACTACTAGTTATTAATAGTTATCTAGTTATATAGTTGATTTTACTGTTCACTACTGAAAATCAGTTATATAACTGTGTGAGTAGACTTTAAATACAATTTATTTATTTATTTTATTTAGTTTATACACTGTATAAGAGAGACTGAAATACACGAGATTTGCTTCGAATCATTTCACGTATCCAGTGAGGATAATGATTGATATGAATTTGCACACATGGAAATATGAACTTAGTATTTTATTTTTACACTGTACTAAACAAATCGTAAAAAATAATTATGAGGTGAAATTTGATGATTTAGGATTTTTAAATCGAGGCTGGGAGGAAGCTTCCAAAAATTTAAAATGATATAAATCTTAAAGCATGTACAACAAAGCTTTCAACATTAGTAGGGCTGAATATTTAGCACCCCCCTTAAGAGAATACAATAAGGGTATTTCTAGGGTAGAAATGGGAACACTCATCAAGTCGTTATGTATATCTTAAGTTCCCGAGTATAGCTTATTAAGAACACAGATAAATAAAACTATCGGTCTTTTATACTTACGTATACATTATTTTTAGTTTATTCATATAAAGTTAAGACAAGTGAGCTAGTCTTGATGTAGTTACCAGGTCGCGACCTGATTCAGCGGATACGTCCAAGTGTTCTTACAGCTTCTATCGAGGTCGAGTGTATGCACAAGAAGATGCGGCGTTGCCACGTTGTATTATATCACCCGCCTCGCGACATCCTCTTCTTGTTACCTCGTAAGAATGAGAACATGAATAAGGTGGGACTGTTTGTGCTTTAATCGCTCTTAGACACGACTAACTTTCAGTCAGCTACGCGCTAAGTTTCAACCACCGGGTAGTAAGTCAAGCAATTATAACCTTTATGCGCCTTCCTTTTTCAATTAGCATGTTTGCTCTCAACGTAATTAAAATTTATAATAACAAATTATTAACGTCTTATAAACTTTGTTGAAAAAAGTATAACCACATTCTAAGGGCTTTGAGTTTTTTTTATTATTTACTCCCGGATATTAAACTTTATAAAAATAAATTGTTGAAAAAACTCTTATTCCTTCAGTTACAAGAACTAATTTGCAATGGTTGTATTACACAATTTATTATCAGCATCATTGACAAAATGTATTTCAATTGTCATTTCAAGTAACGTAACATGTGAACTGTTACTTTAGAAGTTAGTTACATGGACGTTTCGAAATGTGTATTTAGTGGATAACAAATTATGTATAAATTACAAATCATTGCTTTACAATCTCAAACATTGACACACAACATTCAATTTTCGCTTGCGATACATTGATTTATCGTGACAACCATGACTGTAACAAATTAAAAACATTTTTAGAGAGACCCGGCACCTCCACCATTTGTTTAACGGGGTTTATAACACGCAGAATTTAAATCATTTGAAGATGTACGCGACACCTCCACCATTTTCGTTACGTAGGGATAATATACATACAATTTGATCCATTCTCTGAGATACCCGGCACCTCCACCATTTGAATTTAGTCAGGATTCAACATGAACAATTTGAATATTTTTTAGAGATCAGCACCTCCAAAATGATTCTTAATGAAAAGTATCGGCATTGTATTTTGTAGTGATTACAACAATATGTATATGTGCCAACCACTACCTACTCTAGCCCCAGGAAACCACCGTCACAATTAAAGTTATCCTGTTTTATTATTGGTAATAAAAAATAATATAGAATGGCTGTGAAACGTAAAACTCGCATCACATTCTCACTCAGCAGAATATGTTCTCTCACACACAGCTTCTCCATGAAATCTAATAAAATTTGTTACAGATTGTTAACAACGCTCATTTTCCCCTTGAAATCTCAGGCGTGTGGTAACAGATGCGTCGTAGACGCTACCGCATCTGAGAGTGAAACTAATTGTTTTTCGTTGTATATAATATAGTTGAGGGTATTGCAAACAACATTCTAACGCTTGGATGATTGAGTTGGTTCTTACTTTACTCTGCACACAACCATACTTCTTATCCATTATCGCTTTAAATAGCTGTCATGTCGTCTTATATTATTGGCGCAAAGAAAAGCTGTCGTCTGGCAATGCTGCCGTTAAATTGCGTTATTTACGTTTGAGATTAAACGTCGATTTCAAAACTGTATACACTCTAATTTTACCGACACAAATATAAACGATGTCTTCGAGGATGAAAAATTGAAAAGCAAATTCAATTCGGGCTGGGCCTGGCGCGATCTTAAAATAGAATTCTTGCCGGGAGAACTGATCAGTTTGACATTTCCATTTTTAAATTGTAGTGCATTAAATTTACCAAAACTATCCACAAGCAGTTCGAGTCTGATGGCTGATGAGAATTATGGATAACATAATAATAATAGTTTTATTTTTAAAACTTTGTGTAATTTTAAATGTTATTTATTTTCGTTAAAAGACAAATAAAGTTTAATTTTAATGTATTTGTGTCGGGCTACCATAAATGTTTATCACGCGCTTTTTTAGAATAAAGTATCGGAGTAATCTGTGTGTAGTAGTCAACCAGTGTGAGTGCGGTGCCGTGTAAACAAACCGCTTTCCAAGAAGATTACGTTCTTCGTATTTTTCAACAACAATGTTTCTTCACTTCCGTGTATTAAAACATTCACAAAATACTTTTCCACTTTATATACTAAAAGAAAGGACTGAGTTCTGCTTTTCCTTTGAACGCAGCATTTGTTAAGAAAAGCGAGAGCGAACTTGTTTTGTCTCGCCTCAACCATATAGTATGGCCATTGTGGGTCTACGCTGTGGTGGATGACGCCCGCAATCATACCTCGCCTACACAGTTTTTATTTAATTTCAAACATTTGACTCATTTTTTCTCCTTTCCAAGTAATTTTGTTAATTCCTTCGGGCCTTATTTCCAAAAAGAACTTCTGCGGAATGCTCCTAAACAATTCTAACATCGTCTTTCTCGTTTACTATTCAAGTCATCATCTTCTTGATAGTAATGTTCTCGCTTTACATTTTCCCTAGAACGTCACCGAAAACAGTAGACACGATTTAAAATGGAATACGGTATAATTTCTCGATTTGGTTAATCGGGAAACACTCTTTCTCGTTGATGGAATTGTTCATATTTAATACATTCAGAAGTAAAAGAAATCTGAATTGTATTAAATAATAACGGCATAGTTTGGTTATTAAGTTTATTATATTTTGGGTGGTACATTTTCGTTTGTTTTATAATTTCATGGATTTCTTCTATGATTAATCATAATTGTTGTCTCGTTATCCATTCATGTAAAAATAAGCTATACGATGTGAGTATATTCCGAGAAATTCGATTTGACCTTCCTCAAGTCAGGAGGTTGGCGTTTAATTCAAGCCAGTTTCCCAGCAGAGCGGTAAAATTTATTCCGCTCTAGAGTGCACTTTCTTTGACCCGGACGCGCCGGGAGCGATTTCAATAACGTTATTCCTCAATTTCGCCTCGGAGGTTGATGTCGTCACGACGTATCTACTCCGCCTCCGAGGAGCACATACCTGGCGTGGGTCTTTGTTTGTGCACCGCAGAGCACCAGTGCACACTCAGAATCCTCCTCCATGTGCACACTACCACTGCCGCCGTTGTTTGCTCTCGTCTTTAATGAAAATTCGTACTATCGATTTCAGCGAGTTGTGGGCAAATGTTCAATTTCTAAAAGGAGTTCCTCCGTGAAACATTGCACGTCTATTATGAGAAAGAAAGACGAAACGAGTGTGAAGAGAAGAAGAAGAGAGAAGGCAGAGGGGAAATGATTAAAACCCATTAACTTCCCCCAAGGGCAGAGTATCTCTCAGATTGGAGTCGTGTTTGTTAGTTACGTTTCACTTGCATTCACTACCGTTCAGGCACTCTCCTATTTACACCACACTGACCTAAATATCCAAATAGGTCGTAACGGAATGCAACCTCTCAAGGAGTTTATTTCCAGTTCTTCCAAACAAGACTGCGCCGTCTTGTGCATTAACTGAAATTGTTTCTGTCGCAAAAAATAAGTGTGATGTTCAAATTAAAAAAAATCATTAGCAGAACACTAAACCGGCCTCGGTTGAATCGTAGAGTAAGCCAGTCTTATTACGGTATATGGTCTGATTCGGGCACGGTTAGACATATAAACTACTATCGTTACCATTCTGAATGTTTTATTTCACGCCGTTTATCAGACGTAAATGTGGAATGCGAGAAATATAGTAATTTGTGTTTCCAAATTGTAACTCAGGAAATGGTTTTGGTCGAGGTGCCGGGTAGCCTATCGCAAATCCGTCCTGATCGTACAAAAATGTTGGAGGTGCCGGATCGCGCAGGTGTGTGAATGTGAATGAATTTTTGGTGATACCTTAACAGCCCTTTAGTTTTAATAGTGGGCCCAGTCTTTTGATACAAATGTTTATGTTTTTGGGAAATTTTGAACTTTTTTGGTACAAATAATAAGAATCCACTATCTGTACCGGTATATCAACATTTTAATCGATATTCTAACTGCAAAACCACGAATCTTTTTTTGCTGAAAAATTGCTATGCAACAGTTCAAAGCTTGTTAGAATGGCTCTCATTATCGAAAAGAGCAGATTTGAGGTTTTTGTATTCCTTTAATATGCTCTTTTCGATAAAAATATCCATTTTAACAAGCTTTGAACTGTTGCATAGCAATTCTACATCAAAAACCGATACGAGGTTTTGCAATAATTAGGGCATCGTTATGTAATATAAATAATTCAACATAAATGTCATTGTCTATCCCTAATTAATTTGTACTTGACCATTAAACGTATCTATTGAGAGAAAACATTTTAAAATCAATTAGATGTTACTCTGTGTTCACTTTTAGAGCCTACGTACAGACGTTCTAGGGCTCAATGCAACAATCTTACACAAAACATGACCCATATTAGATCTGATCTAGGTTTAATTATCCTTCTTAGAGTCAACCTACTATAGCTACTTTACTCATCCTTCTTAGAGTGGACCTACTATAGCTATTGCCAATCACATGTTATTGAAAAATCTCAATGTTCAAGCTTCTTCCTGTACACAAGGTCAACTACTAATTTCTCTGGAATTCACCATCAACTCGTTTTAAAACATGGAAGATAGGACCCGACGTCACTTTTAGGCCACTCACAAATCGTATAAAAGCCGGGCTCCTGCTCCTATCTGTCTGTCAGTGTACTCCCACACTAAACACATACGGACAACGATCCCATGTGCACCAATACAACGGACAACGTTCCCTGTATATCATCGTAAATACAACGGACAATAATCCCTGTATTCGTTTCGTCATAATACAACGGACAATGATCCCTGTATTCCTTTTGCACCTTTAAAATTAACTTCAGTTAATTAATTGGCTTCACCAAATGAATTTGGCTTCACAAATTAATCTTGCATCATCTACTGCGCATGTTAAAGATGATACATTGCTAATCATTGATGTTGTTTTGCTTGTCTTGTATCTCAACTGCATGATGCAGTTTAAATGCATGTCTATTATATGTTGTACGCCCCAAGGCTACATTTGGTTAAAGATAACATGTATATAATTGATTCTTGTATTCATAATGTTGTTACTATGTCATGGCTCGTCGCATCTTAAACTTGCACAATAAGTGCATTCTCTACCCTAAAGACGATATTCTTGTATCACACTATCACATGACTACTTACAATATTCAATCATTGTTTCTATTTCATTATATCCTACTGACAAAAGGGACTAAGCCAATAAAAGTTCTTGCTATTAGACTCAGAATCACTACTATTTCGGTACTACCCAGTAGTCCAAGTTCCCACCCCTCCAATTATGCCTCATCATTCCTCCGTCATGCTCCCATCCTTGTCTTCCTCGACAAGACACTAAACACGTTGAGTGGTGGCAGCCCTTCCGACCTACGACAGGTTCGCTCTTCAACACCCCTGTCCATTAGCGCATCCACCCCCCAACACAGACTAACATCAATAAATAAATTTAATTTTGTGCATATTGAAAGTATAGTAAAAGAGTAATAGTAAAATTACAAACCGAAGAACCCAGACTCAAATTGGAGTCGATACTCGACTCTCGAGTTATTTTTAGTACTCTGACTCGGAATGAAAAAAAATCAGGACTCGCACACCCACATTCATGACCAATTTAGTTTACTCACAGTTACCATCCGTGAGACAACTGCTTCTCGGCAAATACCTTAATTATTTGTTATATGGTTTGTTTCATTGTTTTTTTTTCCGAAATATCAAATGATATTATTTGAGAATATATATTCAACTGGATTATGATTAGATTACAACGCCACGGTCCTGGAGAGTGAGTAAAGAACACGCCAGTGTAAATATTATCGGATTAATTATATTTAAATAAAAAGTAAATGTAACCTCTACTGACGTAATTTAACTGTAGACCAGCCCCTTGTTCCTGTATATACGCACCGAGCCACTATGATTTACCTGCTTAACATAAACCACAGGCCAGGTTTTTACAATATACTTTTTCTCCCTCAATCGATAGGGGGGTGATTTGTGTCTGATATCATGGAGGCTTCACGGCCGATCCCTGTGACTTGTGCATATAGTGCAGACGGGGACACTGCGGAATACGGAGGTAACAAGGTAGTAGCGTTGGACAGTCAGACCATCCATTCTCATGAAAAAATTTAAATTGGAAAATGGATGAAAAGAAAGAGAAAAAATGATAAAAGGCAACGTTGATGAAAGATGGCAACTCTGTATAGGGTGAATAGAGATTGCACGCGAGGATGCAGCTCGCATCTCTTGAGAAGGGGGGGGGGGGATTGATTTGAGTGACCGATATAGAAAGTCGCATGGAGCTCGGCTCGTCCGTGGCGTGAGTACTTACGAGAGAATGAAACACACCCGTGGGAGATGTTTTAATCAATCTCGATTCAGTGCGCGGAATGTGAAAACAAAAGAAAACTATTCGTGCTGCTTTGCAAGATGAGGTACAGCTTTATTGTTTACTCTGTAGCAAATTATACATCCTTCCAACAAGATATTTTACCATTATCGTCATCGTCAGGCCCATCGTCATCGTCACTATTTAAACAAACTATTTATAGGGGGAAAACTATCGAGGGCAAGGCTCTGTACTCTAGCTCTGTACTAAGCACCCCGTGAACCTTCATCATTGACTGCTTATTATTTACATGTCAGCTACATCATCTAACTATTGCTTCAGTCGTTAACTAATCAGATAATAATCATACAAATAATAATAATATAAAATAAAATATTAAACAAAATTAGACAACAAAACTGCTGGAAGTAAACAAAAATAATATGATGTTTCTGTTACCATTCTCAATTAGATGTATTAAACATTGGATATGAATAAGTATATTAGTGTTAATTTAAATGTGTGAACTTCTGAAAGTGCTGGCTGACCATGCACACGGGACACGCCCGATAGAGCGTCCCAAGCCGACGTAGAACGGGAGGGGACAAGGGAGGAGATTGCGGGAGTGGAACACAAGAAATGCATTAAACATGAAATAGTAATATACGAGGAAACTGTTTGAATGTAATCAGCGAGAAGAAATATGTGCTGCCGTGCGTGCGCCAAGACCGCTTTGGACATTATATTATTACATTATACTATACGATTTACTTACACCACGTGCTGGACAGTTTCTATTATGTTTCCTTGGTATTCATGTGCAAATTACATTGTGCTGACGTGATTCAATGGATGTGTACAAATATGCACGAACAAGTTGAGACAATTAATTTAGTGACATGTTTGAGAGCGAGGTAGACTGCACCGATCTATTAGAACTAATATCAGTTAACAAGCCATTAAGACGCTCATGACACACTGGACCGGACCGGCTGAAAAGAATAGACGTTTATAAATATTCATTTCTACCTAGAACGGTAAAACACTACAATGGAATGAAAAAATATATTGAGTTCAATTTTGATTTATTTAGTGACAGTACACCACTTCTCAAGAAAAAGTGCATTCTCTTCAGTCAGTCCGTACACAAAATCACTTAAGATAATCACAAATTCAATGCACTGTTATTATACCTTACCTTCATCACAAAAATCTTGATTATAATTTCCCACATAATATAATTTGATGAATTTAGTTTCTTACCTATACTACGATAACGGTTCTTTTCAATTCCATTTAGTTGTCTTGCACTTTTCATTGGTAGTATAATTCTAGTGCATTGATTTTTAAATCTCATTCAAATTATGTTTACACTGTTCAATAATATGTTTTGTGTATCTATTTTGCATATTCCACAGAAAAAAACATTTATTAGCATTAGGTATTAGAAATCTAGATGTAGTCAGCCGTGTCATACCATGCACATTTTCTCAATGTCTATATTTAGTTACATTAGTATTGTATCCAACGTTTTCTGGAATTATTATATTTCTGTTGTTGGGTAACGCATAAATAAATAGTCATATAGCTTGGCAGTCCGGCGCTACAATTCCGGTGCCTACATCTGAGTTTGGTGAAATCACCTACATCTCTAACACAAGGTTGTTGGATTAAGTGGAAAATTAAGGTTATGTGCTTTTACTCAAAAATTTGAGCACTTAAGAATCACAGAGAAACCATTTCAGAAATGTATTTCCGAGATATATAGGATATCTTTTAACCGTCTTATGTATTCCCTTCGATATTAAAAAATCATATCAGGCATATTCTTTTATCTTTCCGGCCGCCAATCTTCTGTTAACAGCGCCCAAATGCGGAAGATCTGGAGGGGGCAGCTAAATACACTGTCCCATGCAAGAAGAAACCGACTTTCTACTGCCAATCTCTTTGGAGAGTTTTCTCTGTTGTATCAGTGTCCGGATGCCCCGAGATCTTCCAGACACCAAGCGTCGACCGTGCTCTGTCTCCTCGGCAACATTCCCAGGTTAGATTCGTCTCAGAGGTAACCGAGGAAAGTTTTCTCATTAACAAAGTAGGCATCTGTGCTGGTAACTTGTCAGATGAAAGTCATTAAGTAAACCGTCCAAGGTGGGTTTAATTGACAACCCCGCATTCAAATGCTCAAGTCCCTTACCTAACACCGAAGCCAACAGTTAATCTATGGGAATCCCGGGTGGATTTGAGATTTGAGGGCGGGATCAAGACATTTCGAGGAACAAATCCTGGACCTATCTTTTAGATATGAACAGGCATTTACAATTATATTACCGCCTTTACTTTTGAGATTGAGAACTATTAGCTGGTATTGTTGGCTTGCTATCTTTGCTGATATTAATGAGACTATGCCTTCGTTGAATTAAAACATTTCATATCATCTTCCAAACAACGTAAACTACCAAAGACGATAATATTTTTAATAGTTTAGTAAAAACTGTTATGGCGACAATGCGGCGAACTCTACTAATCACTAATTCACACCACAAAGACGTCATTCGAGGCAGACTTTTATTGAGAGCTCGGTGTATTCAAGGTCTCTGATTTATCATTGTTGGTAAAATCATCACAGATTAGCATCAAATCAATTTATTCTATATATAAATTACAGCGCTCCAATATCAGGGAGCTTTTATAAACGCAGTATTATTTTTTGCTACTTGTTTGGTGAAGCTTCATATTATTACCTTGGACGGAGTTGATGTGTTAGACATATTCAAAAATAAATATACAAGGTGATACAAGTAGTGTCGATTCGTTTGGGTCCATGTTGACAAGCGTTCCAAGCGATAGCTCTTAGCTGTATATCGATCATCCACAGCCGTTACATAGATAAAAACAATCTTAAAAACACAAGTATATCAATACTTAATTTTACAATAATGACAAACAGAGATAACATTTTAAATATCCTTCGCTCGTCAAAATTAATAAATATATGGAAGTCAATCCAGAAATTACAAAATCGATTTTTGTGGCACAAATACGGCACAAGCACGGTACAATGCACCAACAATCGAGAGAACTGGGATTTGATACCCAGCTGAAATGGATTTTGTAATTTCTAGATTGATTTCCATATTATTAATTACAACTACGGGAGTGTTAATCAGACAAAGCAATTAAGCGTTTAAGAGGCACGCATGGAAAACCCAAATGGTAATTTCATTTAATCATTCTTTGAGCGTGCAAGGCTATCTAGAGTGCTTTGCATTTTTAACTCGTTTTAACTTTCATTTCGTAAGCTACTTGGATTACATTTCTTGGTAAAGTTCTCACCTGCCTCCCGTTATGAATACCTACTTACATTCACAGTGAAACATTTTGATATTCATCATGACTACCGTTTGGGAAAAATATTTAAATATTGAACTCCACCTTTAAAACTTATTCACAAAAGAAAGAAGGAAAACTAAGAAAACTACAATACGTTTTCATTTGAAAAGCTACAAGCTTTGCTTACATTAAAAATTTATTGGAAAATAGCCACACGGTTTGCTACTTAAAACAGAGAGCATATTTTAAATGGAGGCTATAAGCGTCAAATCAAACCCATTCGACACCACTTTAAAGACGAGCTAAAGCACCTTTTTAAAAGTCTGTCATCATTAATGTATTCACACTTTAATGGTGCTGCGTTGATCAATAAAAAACAGCTCCACGCTTTTTAGCACGGGAACGACACATACTATTGAAACGCTTAGAGATAATTCAGTTTATCGTTGAGTGGTGGGTGTTTGCGAGGACGTCAAGGAAATGAGGTCAGGCTGGCGAACGCTGATAGCTGAGAACTCTGCAGACCAGTACAACCAGTAAGCTCATTTAAACGGTAACAATGTGATAATCCCACTAGGTAGTTAGCGCACGTAATCCGACGGTTGTATGCAAGGCTTATTGTATTACACATCTAGGATTTCCAAGGGTTATTTGTGTGTGTGTGTTTGTGTGTGTAGGTACGTAGGTCTACATGCAGGTCGAGACACATTGGTCCAAGATAAAAACAAGAAAACAAATGTTGTCTTAAAAAAGATGCCCGCTCTGGTACACATGAGTTTTACCCTCTTCAGGAGTAACTAGGTTATTAGGGTAGGTGTGTGATTGAGAAAGGAGTGTACAAGGGCTCTTGGAGGGCTCAATCCCAAAGAACTCTCATGTAGGGGAATTTGAACCCGTGATCTCCGGTATCCGAGTGGCACGTATCACGCCTCACGCATGAGCTATCTCTCTATGTTGATAAAAATTATAACTACAACAATTTAGTACAGCTGAGAAACAGGTTTTCCATTATATGATTTTTTATTCGAATGTTTTGTTATTTTCCCATTGGAAACCTGCCCAGGGTGTTTAACTATGTATCTTTGGAGTTAGGGTTATTGCGAATAAAATGTCGAAGGTCTGTTTTCCTAGAATTCGCATAATCTACGAAAGCAAACCTTGGCAACAAGAAATACTTTTAGGCAGGATTGCCGGTATGTATGTATGTAATCTTATTGGAGACAAGGGCATCAAGCCACAAGGGCAATTAATACACAGTGAAGAACATACACATTACATATACATTGAATATTTATACTAAGTTATATGAATTCACGGCATATCCGGTGGGGGGACATACAGTATACAGACGCACTCACTCAACCACGCACTGCACGCACGCAGCACTCAGTCGCACTACACACACACACACTAACACTACACACACACACACACACACACACACCATAACTACACTCACATTTACACACACTGGCAACCTCACACACAGTATTCACACCACATGTACTACTGGAAAGGGTATTGCAATAAAATGTTAACTGTTATTCAAGATTTCCATTGAATCAACATCTGTACAGAGCGGCTAATTCGGGACCTCTCGATTAATTAACAGTCGCGCATTACGCTTGCCGTCAGGTTAACACTTCCTTGTACCTTTCAAATTATGAAAGACAAATTCCTCAACTTGGTCGGAGCAGGGGGAGAGTGTTCGTATCACATATCTGACAAAAACATTTTTGTTTTTAAACCTTTATCGCCTCGGGGTAAGAATCCCCTATTATATTTGGAATGATGTAAATATTTGTCCTACTTAGTTAAATATTTTCCTCGTTTGCAGATCACTTTTTACTATGCTATTACTTCTGTATGTGTGAACATAACAAATACCTAGATCGCGGTAGTTGAGGTCTAAGAACAGACATACTTATGTAGGATGACTAGAAATAATAACGAATACAATTATTATGCTTCGTAGTGGTAAGAAAAAAGCGCTCTCTTCTATTCAGTCACCAGATATTTCTTTAATTCCTTGAGAATAACGGACACCTCTAATGTAAGCAAACATCTTGTTTCTTACAAATACCCAGTCTTAAGAGAGTATTCAAATTACGTTTGTTCATTTAATGCAGAATATAAAACGTGTAATAAGCTAGCATTATGAAGTACGTCCACGGTTTAGGTACATTAGTACCATTCAGTGTTGCGGTGTGCTTAAACCCCCGGGCTTCCTTGGGGTGGATACTTCCATGTATAAAGCAGTAATTTGCGTTTCCAGTTTTGTTTTATTGCTAAGTCGGCAATGCTATAGCGCCCAAGGAAATGGGCCGTAAGAGACATGGGATTGCGTTAATGCCATCCCTCAACTCACACTAACACCAGCACAATACGGGGAACTTCGCTGTGCTACACAGTGTTTCCGAAACCTGACAAAGTGGTTTAATTAATTATTTGCCATCGGAGAGGAGGATTGCTTAGTCATCATGGAATAAGTCGTATTATGAATACTTTCTAGTAATGAAGCATAATATTATGTACACGATGAAGCGTTAATTGGACTTGGGCCAACTAAGAGGTACAATAATTAATACTGCTATGACAACAGACAGCATTTTATTTTCATGTGTCTGTATTGTTGACTGGATACGTCTACGGCGTTTAGAGCACCGGCTAAAGAAAGTATGAACATGTTCGTAACACTACGTGCCGACCTGTCCCGTTAGGTACAAGAAAACTAAAATAACTATTCATCGACATTTCTTAAAAATATCTCTCACAAAGAACGACTAAATAATGTAAATTACATGTGACTAATTCATCAATTCTGTTTTTTTTATTTATTTGGAGACCTTCCCGGGGAACCATCAATCTTCAAGTCACTTTCCAGGTAAAGTGTGTAAAGATGGTTGCGTGGGAAGATCCAAGTGTAATTGAAAAGGACTCAAATCACAGAATTTTCTTGTTTGTTCGAGGAAAACTTTGGAATTAAATCGTCGCTAAGAATTGCCGATAGCGGGTGAAGAACCAGCGACCTATCGAATGTAGAGTCTCACGCGCTATTGCATGATCTACTCATGTACTCATGTACATGTACAATATTTTCAACTTTAGTCAAGGATTAAAATCCCTCAATTCTTGGCTTTAAAATATGTAAACAGCTGTGAGTTTGTTGGTTCCGAATTGTTTGTCCAACAAGTTTGGTCAGTGTTCGCTATTTAAAATACCGGCTTCGAGTTTGCCATCGTTCGCTCGTCGGAGGGGTCTCTTCGACAGGGTTGGTTTGGTCCGCTTTAGAAATTAAAATCCCCCCCCTTTTTTTAACCAGCTATGTGACTGGGTGGGTAAATTCTAAAGATAAAATTCTCAAATTTTTCTCTCTAATACTCTAAATTGGAATGTATTTATTTAATTATTCTCAATACAAATAAAAGTACACACATTGTTATACTACGATTGTTGCGGATGTAACTTGATTTATTTTCTGTTTTAAAATATTATCTTCACATCGTCACAGTACATTCCCCAGTAAAACTAAGGGATACATCTCGAAAATCGTAACTATAATATATCGATGTACATGTCTTTGATTGTTTATTTAAAACGAAAAGCCTTGAGGGTTTTGCTTTAGTAATAAATGCAAGACAAGGCTTCTTACTTTTCCAGTACTAACAACTATGCACTTTCAGAAGTGTAAAATGCAAAATAACGGACAGCGCATGCCCAAACCCTTGTTTAGTCTGCCTTAAAACTGTACCTGTAAACTGTCTTGCCTTGGCCTTGCTTCTTGGTATTACTATTTTCTTACTTTCGCGACAAATATAATAGGATGAATAGAATACATTGTGTAAGATTTAATCGAGGAACTTGAGAAAGTCGGCTTTTGTGAGTTTGATGTCAGAAAATGTAAACAGTGGGTATAATAACAAGCACATATATGCGTTTCGAGAGTTTTCTTGTGAAAGCTTTACGGACTCTGCGAAGGAAAGGAGAAAAAACATCCCGAGTAGACGATTTAAATCAAAAGTGTTATTTATATATAAGTGAAGATAAAGATGCGAGTCTGGATGTGCATTACTGACAAGTGTGTTCTCTTCTGTTTGGTGACTATAGCAGGTGTGTTTGTCAGACACGCAAATTCCTGTGTACCGTATGTTGGATTGTGCGCATCATTTCCGGCTACATGTATGTTTTGTGTATTAGAGTTTTTTAACACCTTACTTTATTGATACGTAAGTCATTTCTTGGTTCTTGGAGAAGTTGTCCTCCTTTGTAAATCAGTTTTTTAACTGAATATGATAGACGTCAAATAATTTTTTTTTAAATAAAAAAATAAAATAAAGGCCAACTAGGTTAGTTACAGCCTAGGTGCGCAACAAAGTTCCCAACTGTTTATGAATTTTGTTAACATTGACGTAAATTAATTAATTGAATACAAGCATTGATTGTACCATTTTTAGTTTATACTTATTTTGAAACGAATGACTGAATAGTGAATTCGTGTTCGACAGAAGGAGTATTGTGTAAGGGTCGGTGCAGTCTCAGCTCAGCCTACCTTAAACTGCACAGGTTTTCTAAATGTACCAAATATGATAGCTTGCGAACGCGTTTTGATCTTTCTCAGTCATATGATAATAATATTAATAATAATAATAATAATAATAATAATAATAATAATAATAATAATAATAATAATAATTTCAAATTTAAGGCTTTCGCGGCCCGGTAAATAATTAATACAATTTATTGGTCGGGACATTTCGCCGCGTCGAATCTGCTTTAATTGCTTTTGACGTTTCAGCCCAACTGTGTGGGCTATCCTCAGAAAAACAAGATATTAATTCTAAAAACTTACAAAAATAAAAGCCCAGACAAGGCGTTACATAGAAAAACAAAATCACAAAACAAACAGTTACCATGACCAGGCCCCGCCTTCTATAAACATGCGTTACATTCTTATGAAGACCAAAATATCACATTTGAGAGTTTCTGGTACGTATACGATCACTTCGTCGGGCTCCACTTCTTGGGGCTGATCCAGTTCTGGGACAGGGAGGACGAGAAGGCGTTGTTACCGAAACGGGAGAAATAAATTTTTGTAAAAAAACGTGCCGACCGCCCCGTTAGGTACAAGAAAACAAAATAACTATTCATCGACTTTTTAAAAATATCTTAAAAGGAACGACTAAAATGTAAATTAAATGTGACTAATTCATCAATTCTTTTTTTTTTATTGGGAAACCTTTCCCCGGGGAACCAAAATTTTCAAGCACTTTCCAGGTAAAGTGTGAAAAGATGGTGCGGGGGAAGATCCAAGTGTAATTAAAAAAGGTAAATCAAGAATTTTTTTTTTTGTTCGGGGAAAACTTTGGAATTAAAATGTCGCTAAGAATTGCCGATAGCGGGTAAAGAACCAGCGACCTATCGAATGTAAGTCTCACGCCTATTGCATGATCACTTATAATAATTTATAAAATTTTCATGTAAATTTTTCAATTTTAGTCAAGATTTAAATCCCTAAATTTCTTGGCTTTAAAATATGAAAACGCGGGAGTTTTGGGGGGTTCCGAATTGTTTGTCCAACAATTTTTGGTCAGTGTTCGCATTTTAAAATACCGGCTTCTTTCCCATCGTTCGTCGTCGGAGGGTTCTTCGAAGGGGGTTGGGTTTGGTCCGCTTTAGAAATTAAAATCCCCCTTTTTTTTTAACCCAGCTATGTACTGGGTGGTAAATTCAAAGATAAAATTTTCTCAAATTTTTCTCTCAATACTTAAATTAGAATGTTTATTTAATTATTAATACAAATAATATAAACATTGTTATAGTACGATTGTTGCGGATGTAACTTGTTTTATTTTCTGTTTAAAATATTATTTTCCCTTTTGTCCAGAATTCCCAGTAAAAACTATGGATACTATCAAAAAATCGTAACTATAATATTCGAGTACAGCTTTGATTGTTTTTTTTAAAAAGAAAAGCCTTGAGGGTTTTTTCTTTAGTAAAAGCAAGACAAAGGGTTTTTACTTTTCCCCGTACTAACAACATGCCTTTCAGAAGTGAAAATGCAAAAAACGGACGGCATGCCCCAACCCCTTTTTTAGTCTGCCAAACTGTACCCGTAAAAAATGTCTTGCCTTGGGCCTTTCTTTTTGGTATTACTATTTTTGACTTTCGCGCAAATATAATAGGATGAATAGAAACATTGTGTAAAATTTAACGAGGAATTGAGAAATCGGTTTTTTGAGTTTGATGTCAGAAAAAAGTAAACAGTCGGTATAATAACAAGCCATATATGCGTTTCGAGAGTTTTTCTTGTGAAAGCTTTTCGGACTCGCGAAGGAAAAGGGGAAAAACATCCCCAGTAGACGATTTAAAACAAAGTGTTATTGGGGAGCGAGCGAAACGAGCGAAGATTCCATTCTAACATGGAGAAAAAAAAACCGGAATGTTTTTTTTTCTTTTTTTTTTTTTTTTTTGTATTTTTTTCTGTTTGTCCGCACTTTTGGGGTAAACCCATACTCCCATTGAGATGAAATTTTATGGAGGCCTTCGAAATCTCGAACTTTGAACTGCCCGTTTTTGGCCAATCGGAAAATTTTTCTCGTGAAAACACAATTTTACGATTTTTCGATTTTTTAAAAATTTCTTTTACTTTAACACCTGATGCTTTATCGGATTTTAATGATTTTTTCACAGAACCTTTATTTTTTGAATTTTGATATTCTTGTGAAATTTGAGCTTAATTGAAAAAATATTTTATCATAAAAATCGAAATTTTACGGGTTTTTTTCTTTTTTTAAAACAATTCTTTGACTTATAACACCTACATGCTTTATCCGATTGTAATGATTTTTTCGCAGAACCTTAATTCTATGAATTTATATATTAGTGTTAAATTTGAGCGCAATCGAGAAATTATTTCTTATAAAAATCGCAATTTTACGATTTTTTTTAACAATTACGATTAATAAATTAAAAAATTAAAGTTAATTTTTAATTTAATTTAATCTAATTTAATTTAATTTAAAAAAAATTCAACTTAGTAATGATTTTTCCACAGAACACAGAAAATTCGCATAACACATGGCAGCTCAATGCACCAATTACGCTCATCCAACAACGCGGCGGGACTAAGCGTTTTCCTAGTTTATATATAGTGAAGATAAAGATGCGAGTCTGGATGTGCATTACTGACAAGTGTGTTCTCTTCTGTTTGGTGACTATAGCAGGTGTGTTTGTCAGACACGCAAGTGCCTGTGTACCGTATGTTGGATTGTGCGCATCATTTCCGGCTATATATATGTTTTGTGTATTAGAGTTTTTCAACACCTTACTTTATTGATACGTTAGTCTTTTCTTGGTTCTTGGAGAAGTTGTCCTCCTTTGTAAATCAGTTTTTTAACTGAATATGATAGACGTCAAATACTTTTTTTTTAAATAAAAAAATAAAATAAAGGCCAACTAGGTTATAGTTACAGCCTAGGTGCGCAACAAAGTTCCCAACTGTTTATGAATTTTGTTAACATTGACGTAAATAAATTAATTGAATACAAGCATTGATTGTAACATTTTTAGTTTATACTTAGTTTGAAACGAATGACTGAATAGTGAATTCGTGTTCGACAGAAGGAGTATTGTGTAAGGGACGGTGCAGTCTCAGCGCTGCACAGGTTTTCTAAATGTACCAAATATGATAGATTGCGAACGCGTTTTGATCTTTCTCAGTCATATGATAATATTTAATGATTCCGAATGAATATGTCAGTACTGGTACAGCATATGTATTTATTGCTGTGATCTTGTTTTTACCGTTTAGTTGCGTCTTGAGGATAGATTTTAGTCGTTTCTTGTATGTATCTATCAATTTTGCTTTCATAACTTTATGTTCAATTCTGGCAGCTTGTGAGAATCCTAAATATTTGTATACATCGTTATCGTTCCATTATTCCAATCCTATTTCCATCATCTATCTGGAACTCTTCTGCTTGCGTAACCTTACCCTTTTCGATATGTAGCGTCTTACATTTGTCTACTCCAAACTCCATGCAGATATCTTGACTAAATTCTAATGTTGTATTGACCTGTGATCTTGTTTTTACCGTTTAGTTGCGTCTTGAGGATAGATTTTAGTCGTTTCTTGTATGTATCTATCAATTTTGCTTTCATAACTTTATGTTCAATTCTGGCAGCTTGTGAGAATCCTAAATATTTGTATACATCGTTATCGTCCATTATTCCAATCCTATTTCCATCATCTAGCTGGAACTCTTCTGCTTGTGTAGCCTTACCCTTTTCGATATGTAGCGTCTTACATTTGTCTACTCCAAACTCCATGCAGATATCTTGACTAGTCAATACAACATTAGAATTTAGTCAAGATATCTGCATGGAGTTTGGAGTAGACAAATGTAAGACGCTACATATCGAAAAGGGTAAGGTTACACAAGCAGAAGAGTTCCAGCTAGATGATGGAAATAGGATTGGAATAATGGACGATAACGATGTATACAAATATTTAGGATTCTCACAAGCTGCCAGAATTGAAATAAAGTTATGAAAGCAAAATTGATAGATACATACAAGAAACGACTAAAATCTATCCTCAAGACGCAACTAAACGGTAAAAACAAAGATCACAGCAATAAATACATATGCTGTACCAGTACTGACATATTCATTCGGGATCATTAATGGACGCAGACAGACATCCACGCGTTGGAAATATTAACTCGTACTTACACTTACCAAACACAGAATACATCATCCTAAATCAGCAATAGAGAGATTGACACTTCCAAGAGAAAAAGGAGGACGAAGCCTAATTGATCTGAACAACTTATATTATAAACAAATAGACATTTTAAGAAAATACTTTTTTACGAAGAGCAACCAATCCACACTGCATAGGGCTGTGGTGCTAGCTGACAAATCATTAACTCCACTCAATCTAGCAAACGAAAATGTCAATCTACAAGGGAAACTCAAAACTGACGCTTCAAAAGAGTTACGTCTCTCAGAAAAGACCCTACACAAGAGACATTATGATGAACTACACAAAGGTCACGTAGATATTAAAGCATCAAATAGGTGGTTAAACAACGGGGAACTATTTGGAGAAACAGAAGGTTTTTATGATGGCTATTCAAGACAGAGTGATTGCGACGAACAATTATAAAAAATACATAATACAAGATGCGACAGTAAACGATCAATGTAGAAAATGTAGTGCAAAGGGTGAAACAATCGAACACATCATATCCGGGTGCAAGTCACTATGTCAAACAGATTACCTCTACAGACATAACCAAGTAGCTAACATTATTCATCAAAAACTAGCAATCAAGTACAACCTCATTGACACACACACACCTTACTACAAATACAAACCAGAGAAAGTACTAGATAGTAAAAATTACAAATTATATTACGACCGCACAGTTATAACAGACCAAACGATACATCACAACAGACCGGATTTAATAATAATTGACAAGAAGAAACAAGAAACTACCCTTATCGACGTTGCTATCCCAATGTGCCATAACGTCGAGACCACGTGGAAGAAAAAAATTGACAAGTATAGTGAACTTGCAATTGAGATCAAGAAGATGTGGAAACAGAAAAAGGTAAATACAATCCCATTCATTATATCAGCCAACGGCATCATACCGAAGAAGCTACATGAAAGCATTAAACAACTAGATCTTCAACCCAATGTATACATCGAGACTCAAAAGGCAGTAATACTCAACACGTGTAGAATAGTTCGTAAATTTCTAAACTAAGATCATACTTCGAGATTTCGAGACAGCTTCCATCCTGACATGGTTTTCGTGGTTCCATAGTCCGAAGAGCAAATGCTAGGATGGCGACAAGAAATCGGCCACGACCGTACACAGCAGAAAGAAAACATCATCTACAAACAATATTACAATTTATAAATGACTTATTTTAGTTAGAGTTAAGACAAAAGTAATAATGTATGTAATAGGTACACATGGAAGTACTTGACGTAAGTCCGTACAACATGTTAGCTCCGGTTTTAACCGAGTTTGTATGAAATACATCCAATAAAATAATAATAATAATGATGATGATGATAATAATAAATAATAATAATAATATTAATAATAATAATAATAATAATAATAATAATAATAATAATAATAATAATAATAATAATAATAAGCTTTATGAAGAAAGCGTGGAGCACATTATTTCTGGATGTCCGGTCTTAGCAAAAACGGAATACATTGATCGACATGATAAGGTTGGGGCATATTTGCATTGGAACATTTGTAGAAGTTATAACATCGAAACTTCTGACAAATGGTACATGCATAAACCAGAGCAAATAGTTGACAATGGTAATGTGACCATATTGTGGAATGAGCAAATAATCACTGATCGAAAGGTTCTTCACAACAAACCAGACATAGTTGTTAAAAACAAAGAGACTCAAAAATGTTAGATCGTCGATGTAGCTATTCCATCAGACCGCAACATAGTATTAAAGGAAGCAGAGAAACGCACAAGATATCGAGACCTACAAATAGAAATTCAACGAATGTGGAATGTCAGTTGTAAGGTTGTTCCCATTATTATTGGAGCTTGTGGGACAATTGAAAGAAGTTTTGAAGAGAACCTCCAACATATCTCTGGCAATCACTGGACTCCAGAGCTTCAAAAGGCAGCATTATTAGGAACCGCCCATATACTACGCAAAGTTGTAGTATGAAGAAATTGTTTCAGTTATTTCTTGTATGTATTGTATTTTTTAATGTCATGTATATTTAATTGTTTTGTAAGAGGGGTTTCACCTTAGAGGTGTGGTTCATCTCTGGTGAAAGCTCTAAAATACCCATTATGTAATGTTCATATTGGTGAATAAAAGAAAATAATAATAATAATAATAATAATAATAATAATAATAATAATAATAATAATAATAATAAAAATGTATTAAATAAATAAATTGTAGAACGTAGATCAATTTACACGATACTTTCAATTCGGAAACTATACTTGAATATGGGAATCGAGTTGTTTGTATTTTGAGTCAAAGAGTTGTCAGATCTCCACTTCGATTCACCTGGTGATTCGGCTGGTGGAAAAAACATCCGTAATAAGTTTCCAGTTCCTGAATTTGATCGATAAATTTCCCTTGCTGTGCTTTTTCGTAAAGCATATATTTATTTGCTTGACGGACTCCATTTTCTATTTTTTCCTGTTGACTAAGGCCCGAGGAATATTTCTAAAATGCCTTTCTGTTTTACAAATTGTTCACGATCCCTTCATTTCATTATTTTTTCACAAAGCTCTCTTTGCTCATTAACTCTTTCAAGTATCTGCTCATTTGCGACTCTTAGCAGTGGATCGTCTTCAACATTCCCCCCCCACACTACCCCTTCCCGTAACCCGTAACTAGCGATCTTCTTATTTCCTTCTTCATTGCCAAGTTACCGTTGCCATAATTTTACAGTCGTAATGTTTACTTTACAATTTATTTTGTAGTATGATATGTTTTTTTTTTTTTTTTAATGATAAATTTTAAATGATCGTTAAACTCGTGGATTTTAATTATTTTGCAGAAATAGGTTATATATCTAGAACTTTCTTCGTTCGTGGCGCCATTTGTATTTCTCACATGTTTTGGGATCAAACATTTGGGTCACAGGTAAGCCTAAGATTCTTAATGCTTCATCCACTTTGGAGTTTGGACTAGTCAGGAAATAAATAGGCCTACTTGGAGTTACTTAATCATTTTCCCTTATCGTATTTCATATCCGAAGTTTTTCCACGGGAGGAAGAGGGTGTGACTAAAAGATTTATGCCGGCTCAATTTATTTCCAGATACCCACGCTCGCCAACAATTTGTTAGTATCACATTTCCTCATTATATTTTGATTGAATGTTTGGTTTCGTCCTAGAATACAGTTTTTTTTTATCCTTTATCCTTAAACCTTCACGGTAACGAGTCATGTAGGCCCTACTTTGTTGATTGTATTGCACAGTTAAACGATGTTGAACGTCAGTTAATTCTCAAATAAGAAATTTTGTATTTTATGAGGACCAAAACTTTAATATATTTTAGCATTATATCCATAATTGTAGGATCATCTTTTGTCTGTATATTCTTTATCTTTCATAACACTAAGATTACAGCATAGTCACAAAGTATCTAGATTATTCAACAAAGACTACAATATAGGCTTCTCTATTTGTAGTTTTTGAGTGACAATATTGACAATATTAGATTTTCTCTATACGAAAAAGACTATAAAATATTCTCGTGCTCCAGATGAAAAAACTTTGGTCAGTAGATAATAGATGTTTGCGGTCGTCGGCCGACGTTAATGCATTTACTGGTTCCGAAACGTGCATAAAAATTCATAAATATTGCTCACCTGTTGGATAGTTAGTTGAGGAGGTGGACATTTAAAGACATTTAAAATAAAATAAATAAATTTTATTTAGAGTCTACCCACTCAGTTATTTAACCGATTTTTTAGTAGGGTACTTTAAATCAAAGCGACTAAGCCCAACCCTGCAGGCCCGACGCAAATCGACGAGTGAGCGATAAACCAACCAAAGATCGATATTGTTAAAAGGAAATAAAGCAATCAGTGGTATGGACAGTGCGAACACCCGCCGAATCAACGCCAGAATCAACAAGGCCGATTCAGAACAACTCTGAAATTTATTATGTGCTTCGTTGCTAGGACGGCTCCAAAGTCACCGTTTTACAAACTTCTAAGACAAGAACTGATGGACGTAAGTCCAAATCAGAAGTTAAAAAACTTCTGACTTGAGCGGGAATCGAACCCTGGACCTTCTGCATTGGAAGCAGATACGCTAACCACAAGACCAACGAGCCACACAACAAGACCAACGAGCCACACGTTTGTACAATTAATTAAAAATTTTAGATAAGTGTCTTTGGCATATTATTCAATCATTCAAAAACGGACTTGTCCAACACTCCAACGTTTTTCCTGATTTATGCAAAACTCTCCTTCACGGACAAGTGCGGTTTTGAATGCTACCTCCTTAGTAACTGAAGGTAGTACGAGAAAGAAAAGGTAAAACATGTATAAACACCCTATGTGGGCACACAGAATTAGCCTCTTTTGTGATTCACCGTTACTGGAAACTGACTGTCGAATACTCACGATTGCCAATACATAATAAATATGTCATTTGTAGTGTTTATGTAGTCCACAGGATCGATCCAGTTGTCGTGTTTTTCTTCTGTATATAGTTATCGGAGGAGGTGGTTCCGGTTCAAGATATCAAAGAGCTAATGAACAATCTTTGTTGTGCAACAACAAGCAAAGCCAGTAGTTCTCTAAGCATAATTATGTGAGTTTTTTTTAAACACAACATATACTATAAATCCTAACTAAAGTCGCAGTCTTAATAAGGTTATCACAAGATGGGCAACCCCATCCACCAAAGATAGTTGAAAAATGTCAATTATTGTCGAAAGAAAGACTATAATATTTTACACATGCACGCGACATTTTAGCGACATGTTCGTTGCCCCCGCTTCTTGCACGTCTCACATGTCTCAATATGACTTCACAAAGAAAAGGTTATTTTACAAATCGTGACATAGTAATATGAAACACTGCGGGGCAGATAGCAGGCAGAGAGCACTGAACTCAGCTCACACTTGTTAGCTACCTAATACTTTTGTTGCCTAGGTGGATAGAGATTTCGGAGGTCCTTTTAGGTGGTATAACCTTTCATTTGTTCTTGTTACCCCTTGAGGTTTTATTTAACTTCCAACCGTTTCCATTTACAACCACAATTATATCGTTTTCTGCCCCGGTAATTACTTTTATCTTGGTTGTATCCACGGCTCTCCATTCTCTCTTTAATTTTATGCAAGGGATTATTAGTTTTTTCGTCCGCCTCGCTTCACATGACCGTAATAAACCATCCACTTGATCCCCTCCCCTCCCTTCCCCTCGCGACTCATCATATCATCTCGCTTCGCATTACCATCAACCACTCTCTACACAACAACATCAGTTGAGCGATATTAAAGACGGGCGGTCATTATCCCTCTAACCCTAGTTTAGCAGCGTGAAACATGGCGGGTCACACACAAAAAGGGAACAAACTTTAAGCATGGAGAGTTTTGTGTTCACTGCAGACACCTAGAAAATTTGCGGTACATTTTTTATCAGCATTAAAAAAGACTTTTCGAAGGGAACATTTTGAAAAAGTAGATTGCTGTATATAATCGATATTATCACGAACAGTATTTTATAAACAAATGCGAAATTCTTCACTTTATCCACTCATTTAAAACTTGATGGTGTTTCAAATTCATTCGTTGAATTCGTATGCTCTTTTGTTTAAACAACTCTAGATTTAAAAATTCTGGATTAATTAATTTCTATACAAGTAATGTTATCAATCTACTGTACGTACCATATGTGTTTTGTTCAGTGGCTAAACATTAACTTTTGCTTTTGCGAAAAAGAACACTGCCCGTAATTATACCGTTTTCAAGGGGGACAAATTATAAATATTTTGAAAATCTGTGCGTTGAGTCGGAGATGAGTGACAGGTCCTAGAGCGCGAAATGTGTAGCAACGCGTTAAATATTAAAAGCTAAAAGACTGCACAGCGTTAGAAAATTCATCTCAAATTAAATTCACATTGAACCTTGAACCCTAAAAGTTTGGTAGGTGTCTCATTAGGGTAACACTTTTATCTTACAAAAGTTTAATTGGTTCTTAGCTGGTAAAGTGATTGTTGTGTTTTGGTTAGCATGTTTTAAATAAATGTGGTTTTTGTGTACAATTAGACACTCGACACAAGAAAACGAAGTCTGTAGTTATCTTTATAAATGTCTTTGATTGCTTCTTTAAAAAGGAAAGCATTGGGGTTTTTGCTTTAGTAATCATATACGAAGTAAGGCGCCTTTATTTGTCCTGTAGAAACTATACATACAGATGTACAATATACATTTTTAGAAGTGTCAAATGCAAACTAACCAAGTATGATATATAAATAACTTGCTAAACGATTACGACATCGATGTGTTTGAATGTTACAACATAATATAGTTGAAGAAGAAGATTTGTAAAAATAAATTTAACGCTTTTCAAGTCAAGTACGACACACAATGTGGTAGATTTGAGGTTAAGGTCACTGTTAAGATGGCCGAGGAAACATACTTGTGCGCATGGTCTTTCTAGAAATAATACTACAAATAAATATATTCAGATTAAGAATCAACCCAATAAGCCTAAATTTACAACTTATTAACCTTACATTCTATATCCTTTTCCTACTAAGAAGTTTTAGGGATAAAATCTAAGTTTGTGAGGGGAATCTAAGACTTCTTGGCAATTTATACAAATAACTTTGAAGCCCCCCTCCAATCAAGGCCCCTTTTAATAGATTGTAAAATAATGCAGCCTCGCTCCACCCCACCACTCACAATTGAAAATAATTTCTTATAACTGAGAGGTTAAGCAATAGATTCAAATTCATTATTCATACCACATCTAACTAATGTCCAGTGTATGTATACCTCTCAAGATGCTACTAGAGAAGACGCAAGAAAACACACCCAGCTCGAATATTAATCGCCGAGCCTCAATTCAGCAGTTGTGTAGCCGATAAACGATTAATTGTTCCCACTTCCAGATTGAGGGTGGCCGGGCGAGGTCGGCCGCACTCGGCGAGGGCGCGAGGAACAGGCGGCCTAATTGCCAATAAATCCGGGCACGTGTTGATCGGAATATTATCGTCTATTAGCTTGTTCTCCGGCCTCACTGGCTCCTAGTGCCTAGTGACGGGTAGCTTGGAGTAACCGAGTGAACGCGGACCTAGATTTATCGGTTCAATCTTGCTTTCCGGTATCATACTCCGCAAACACTAGACAACAATGCACAATCTCATGTTCAAGTTGTATATTGTTTTCTTAGTTATTTTATGCTAATTAACTTCACTATTTTTAAATAGTTTCTGACAAGTTCACTGGTTTATTACTAGGAAAATTGCAAAAAGCAAAAAGCAAAGAAAATGGTATGAGTATTAATTAATAAAGCGAATTCCGATCCTGTTCCCAATGTACGTAGTCTAGAATATTGAAAAAGTATTTATTGGAAGTTTATAATATTTATTTCCTTCCATATTAATTATTATACATTTTTTCTAAGAAATGAAAATTTGTTTTAATTGTGGTAGGTGGTAGACTTAGTTATGTATTGGAGGTAAATTAGCACATCATTGAAACCCTTAAATGAAACAAGTTTATTAAAACATTGAAGATTTTTAACAATTTGGTGGAGGTGCCGGGTACGGAAAAATACTGTTTTAGAAATGCTTGCCCTGCTTCTTTTACCCCAAGAATCACCAAAAACATTAAGTAGCATCTTTGTTGAAGTAGCCGCCTATCAGAGTCACCAAAAACATTTTGTACCATCTTTGTTGAAGCTAGCCTCGCCTATCAGAGCCACCAAAACATTCTGTAGCATCTTTGTAAAAGCTTATCTCGCTCAGCAGTCACCAAAATCATTCTGTACTCGCCTATCAGAGCCACCAAAAACATTCTGTACTCGCCGATCAGATTTACCAAAACAATATGTACCATCTTTGTTGAGGGATAACTTCAACAAAAAACCGCATGTGAATCAGTGTTTTACATTTATTATCTATATATTGTTATTACATTTTTTTAGTGTCTATGTTAATTATTGAACATTTTGGAAATTATGATTTATATCAATGATGGTAGGTTGGCTTAATTATTATGTATTGTGGGTAAATGAGTATAGCAACGCTACCCGAAATTGATACGAATACATTAAAATGAAATATATAATATTGAAATTTCTAACGTTTTGGTGGAGGTGCCGGGTACGGAGAAATTTCTCTATAAAATGCTAGCTTCACTTATTGACATCAAGGGTCACCAACACATTCTGTGTCATCTTTGTTTAAGGAGTTGACAAATAAACCGCATGCCAATTGGAGGTAGTGTTCGGTTTAAAGTGAGACGTGAGACGTGACACAGCACAGACGGACGGACGGACGGGCGACTATAAAATAATGTGCAGGTATGATTAATAATTGAAGCTAATTTACAGTTTAAATGCTACACATAGTGCCCCATTAACCGAATTCAAGACACCCACAACAAATGATTAGGGCTTCAATCATCTGAAACTTTACTCATTTAAAAAAGCTGTTTATGCCAGTTTACCAATATGACTCTTATGGCGTTTTCCATTGGCCGCACTCAGGTCGCACTAGTGCGCCCTAGTGCGCACTGGATTGCCACTAAGTGTCTTTTCATTTGTTCAGTTTTGTAATGTTATTCAAGTGGAGGTTGACAACAATGGCATCTATGCACTCGCAGAGTGCATGCCAATCACTGAGCTCTATATACTTACGTGGAGGGCGCATGCTATACTGTAACCTTGAAGCCTACATGGGCCTAAAGCGATAAAGCGATGGGCCTATTATGGACGTCCCTCGATTATATCGCGATTTTAATTGCGATTGCACCGCCGTCTAGATGTAAATCTTAACGTCAAGATGGCGGTCTGTGGCTAGCTTATTTTGAGGTTATGTTGACTAGTATCATCTTATTATTACAGTTGGTTATTATCAGGGTCACTCAGGATGCCTAGGAATAGTGTGTACTGCAGTGTTACACTAAATAAACTGATAAACACAGGAAAGTAGTAGTAGTAGTAGTAGTAGTAGTAGTAGTAGTAGTAGTAGTAGTAGTAGTAGTAGTAGTAGTAGTAGTAGTAGTAGTAGTAGTAGTAGTAGTAGGTTTTATTTTAATATACAATACAATACAATCATGTTACATAGGTACATTTGACATTGCATTTGATTTGACCCATATAATCTTCCGTGGAAGATTACCATAATAGGGTATTTGGAAACAGGTGAACGAATCTATTATGTTTAGTTCTTTTGAATCTGCCACTGATTAGGGACCTAAGAAAATGGCGGACGGCAAACTTCCGCCAACTTCACATCTCAACATTTGCCCCGTATATATCAGATCTCCACGTAAGTAATATATAGAGCTCAGTGATGCCAATGGAAATTGCCATTAATAATTTTAGCCACTGCCTCCTAGATATTGCTCGTACGAGGAGCCACGAGCAACATCTAGGAGGCAGTGATTTTAACACTTTTGTAATAATTGATAAACTTCGTTTTTCATAGTTTCTATGTATCCATCTCAGATTTTCAGTTTAGTGCGTTTTTTATATCTGTATTTCTGTCATTCAATTTTTACTTATTCCAAATGTATTTTAAATTCTTTGATACTAATGTTTGTGTATTTGGTGATTTGTATTGTTATTATAAAAATTATTTAAAAAATAGTATAAATTGCGATTAGTGTGTATCTTGAATTGTTCAGATGTAGTCATTGACACTTGTTTGTGGATGTGCCTGGCAACACACAAATATGTATGTCCACCTTTGTAAATCAGCTTTTATAACTAAATAGGATAGACGTTAAATAAATAAACAAATAAAAAATAAAATAAAATAAATCCAATAAAACTTTACATTTTTACTTCAGATAACGCGTTAAACCCTCGCTTCAGGATTCGGGACGTCTCGAATTAATGCAGTTTGTAATAAAGACGTAGGCCATGCAGTTAGTTTCCGCTATTATCACGTTGTCCGTTAGGGAAGTCGTTTGGCTCTTGCGCCAAGCGAGTCTAAGTTTCCTCCTCCGACTCTCTCGCAATCCGAATGCCGCGTACGTGCTTCCGCCAGAAGACGCTAAGGAGTATCGACAGTTGGGCGCGGGCTATTTCAGCCGAGTTTAGAGGGGGACGTCCTCGCCGTATTGTCAAGAACAACCTGATGTTTGTTCTCACACAGGCCCGCAATCACATTCTTCAACAAAGCTTAGTTTTTAACAGGATAAGAATGACACTATCAAACTTAATGTAACAGAAATACATTACTTAACATTACTTTCAAAATTATATTATTTAACTTATGATTTATTATATATTGTTTGCTTTTATCCCATTTAACTTGTAGATATATATATGTGTGTGTGTGTGTGTTTCATACAGTATGTTTAGGAATGTAATGTTATGTAAAAGTATAGTATCTCGCACAAACCGGTTTCTTCTAAGATCACTCAATGACGAAATTCTATAAGAAGGGACTTTTTTGTGTTAATCATGTTGGTGATTTGATAACATTGGTCTCGACGACTCTTATCTTTTCAATATCATTTTATATTTTATTTTGAGCTCTAACTAAACATAGGTTGTAAAAGTTCATTTTTTTCAGCTTCATGAACCTATGCGAGGCGCTGGAAAGTGGTGATTAATGATGATGCAGAACAATTACAAAAATACTTGTTTATGTGGGATTTAAACCAATGCCAATAAAACCATTCCTTACATCAACCCTTCAAGCTATCGTGGAGGGTGATTCCCACCCCTGTACACCGAACAGATATAGCTCAGCCCCAACGTTAGTGCTGTTTGATATTCCCAGTTTGCTCCTTATAACTTTGGCTTTAGAACCTCTGTTGCATCGTACATTCTAGACCAATACCTTGAACCACATCTGGAGGTGAACTCCAATCCTCCTAATTCAGTTGTAGCGTCCGACCATACTGTTGATATTAATTTTTATTTTCTTGGTGTGCAACATAACAGATAATTGAGCCATTACTACAAACTTATTTTCTAGTTAGCCTTTTGAGCTAGGATAAAATACCGTCCATAGGGCCTACCTGGGGCTAATGATGGGCCTAGTATGTCTACTGTCTAGCTCTAGAGTCTAGACCTATAACCAGCGCGCACGCGTGCATTCTGGCGAGGATATAAAACCACGGTATAAAAAGTTTTCATGACCGCAGTTTGTAAACTAATACATGGTGAAACTCATGATAAACTAAAACAATGCCCATTAAACTATGATTAAAAAATCCTTTTCGGTCACAAAACGTGTATACGCTCTCACACTGAATGTTACGTTTCACAGCCCATCTTGCCTTCGTAATTGAAACGTTTACGATATTTGTCAAGTGAACTGAAAATGTCATCAAGACATGTTTCTTTAACACATTATTATCTTCGTGGTATTGTTAAATTTATGTTTTACTAAATAGATATAAAACTATGTCATCAAAATGATTGAGATTCCTATTACATTATGTGCCATTATTTAATTCCAAAAACTGATGCATGCCTAGTTCGTGTAAGATGTCGACATTAAACTAACCAAAACCCGCGTAATCGCGTTCCAAGCTCTTTGGATTTGAGATACCAGGCACCTCCACCAAAACGTCGACATATTTCAAACCTTTTTTACTGCGTTCCGAGCTATTTGGATTTAAAATACCAAGCACCTCCACCAAAAAATCGAATTATTAAAAACCCGTTTTACCGCGTTCCAAGCTCTTTGGATTTACGATACCCGGCACCTCCACCAAAACATCGAAATATTTAAAGTTATTTTACCGCGTTCCAAGCTCTTTGGATTTACGATACCCGGCACCTCCACCAAAACATCGAAATATTTAAAACCCGTTTTACCTACATTCCAAGCTATATGGATTTGCGATACCCGGCACCTCCACCAAAATATCGAATTTTTAAAATCCGTTTTTCCGCGTTCCAAGTTTCCCATGTTGCTAAATCCGGCACATCTACCGAACTACACAAAGACGACACCGACGAAATTTCAAAGGCATCCCCACATATATATTATTTTCTAGTTCGTTCCGAAAAAGAGTAGTTTAGACAGGTATCAAATCCTGTCTAAATAGTGTGATACCCACTTTAACCTCAAATATTGGTAATACTTTAATCGAGAAACTTTAATATAAACGGCGAAATTTCTTTATCATTGTGATAATTTTTAAAGGCGATAATGAGCCTAATTGTTAACAAACTCTTTTCCGTGTATTACCTTTTCTATTCGTGCTCACCCCTTGATATTTTTTTTTTTACTTTTATCGATATACATTTTTTATGAAAATAATCTACCTGTCTCTTTTTCCACAACCGAAAATCATAAATCTTCTGCACTTAAAGGAGCCCTCCCCCCCCCCCCCATTTGAATATTGTAATTGTTTTAATGAGAATCTCCAATGGTCACTTTGAAGACTTTTATCTTTGCATTTGACTTTTGACCCTCAGAAAAACTCTGAAAGACCCCTTCAATCGGGATTGCCGGTGGTCGATTATCTCCAGAGTAAGGTAATCACGTGCACCGAGATAGTTTTATCTATTGATCAATAATAATTTCACGTTTGCGAAAATATTTTTTATGTTATTTGTGTTTTCATTCCTAGCCATAACGTAGAAAACACTGCGATACTTTCGAAAGAAAAATTAAACTCAAGTCTCGAAGGGTAATTTTGCATTTCCCAATGCCATAATGAAATATTTTATCGCTCTCGTGTATCGCTGACTGCACAAAATAAATATCGTCCATACTTTAATTGATTTATTCGTCATCTTATGGATAAGAGACAAATCTCTCCGGAGAGGATGCATCTCGTTTAAAATCTCGCAATCCTTGAATTGAGCGAGACAAAAAGACGGAAACGGAAACGTGTTGCTTTACGACGGTTCGAGATGAGTTCGATCAGTCGAAGTCGAATAAGAAAGATGGACACTTCCCGGCATAGTGATGACGTCATCAACATTCACCCATCAACTTTCGGGAGGAATTTGATTTAATGATGGAAGTACGTTTTTATAGTTTTGGTAAAAACACCTAAACGAATCTGACGTAAAGAGGGAGTTCCTAGATTTGTCGAGCTACCACAAACATTCCTGCTGACGAAACTTTATTTTGAAATAAAAATCTCTAATCTTAGACATTTTAACAAGGTTGTGCGATTTTGATTTTTCAAGATAATACTACTAAAATATTGTAGTTCATTTCGTACATAATATATTATTTGTACGAAATTTGAATCTAAATTGTAATATTTATGTTATGATACCATGATTAGTTTCCGATATATTATCTGGAAATTATTCACATCTCGAATGCAACAAATCTAGAAAAAAAGTGACCGACTTTTTGGTCTATTGTTTAACCTCCTCACATCTTTATTTAATTCGTCTAGATTAGGTATTTTCAATGAAATAATAATGACAATTTAGTATTTTTTAAGTTTTTTTATTTTTGGGGATTTTCTAACTGTGAATTTTAAATTTGGAATTTTTGGATTGTCAATAAAAAAAATATTTTCAGTTAAAATGCAAACTATAAAAAACACACCTAAAACTAGTTTCTTTTCTGTAATTTTTGCATTTTTTAGATTTTGTGTATCTCAAATACTATCAATTCAATCTAGAAATATATTATTAAATTTCTGGGACTAACCAAAACTTTTTCGTTTTAGCTGTTTTTTTACATATGTGTATTGGTCAATCTTCTCTAAAAAGGTACTATTCGTCCCATTGGCATAGGAAAAAATTATGATGCTTTTTTGTCAACAAAAAAATGAATCTTTGTCCAACTGAAAAAAAAACATCAATTACCGCATTTATTTGGATGAGCGTAGCGAGCGTAGCGAGCGAAGCGAAGATTCCATTTCACTACACTGGAGAAAAAAATCCGGAATGTTTTTTTTTTTTTTTTTTTTTTTTTTTTGTATTTTTGTCTGTTTGTTAGCACGATTCCGGCTAAACCGATACTCCGATTGCGATGAAATTTTATGGAGGTCTTCGAAATCTCTGAACTTAGAACTGCCACGTTTTTGAGCACAATCGAAAAAAAAATTCTCATGAAAATCGCAATTTTACGATTTTTTTCGATTTTTTTAAAATTTCTTCGACTTACAACACCTACATGCTTTGTCCGATTGTAATGATTTTTTCACAGAACCTTAATTTTATGAATTGAAATATTCGTGTTAAAATTTGAGCGTTATCAAAAAAATATTTTTTACGAAAATCGCAATTTTACGACTTTTTTCAATTTTTAAAATTTCTCCAGCTTATAACACCTACATCCTTTATCCGATTGTAATGATTTTTTTACAGAACCTTAATTTTATGAATTAATTATTCGTGTAAATTTGTGCGCAATCGAATAATTATTTATTATGAAAATTTCAATATTACGATTTTTTCCTTTTTTAAAATTACGATTAATTAAAAAAAATTAAAATTTAAGTTAATTTTTTATTAAATTAAATTAAATTTTTTATTAAATTAAATTTAATTTCAAAAATATCTTCAACTTAGTAAAGATTTTTTCACAGAACAACAGTAAATCCGCATAACACATGGCAGCTCAATGCACCAATTACGCTCATCCAACAACGCGGCGGGACTTAAGCGTTTTCCTAGTTTATAAATTTGATGTCTACTATAGTGGACTCTGTGGCGAGAGTATAATATGTCCGCCCGGCAAGAGGAAGGTCCAAATAAAATTATTACGTATTTATTATTATTTATTTCTGCATTGAATTGAAATAATACCACGATTGGTCTATCTTATTCAGTTATGCAATGCAAACTGATTTGTAAAGGAGGTCAACAAAAATAAATCTAATTACATTAATTGCAGGCAAAATATTGAACTGTGACATAGATTGAAGTTGTTCTTGTCTTGGGGAATACTGCTTGAGTTGTGTTGTACAGATGAGTATGCCAAGCGAGGCAGAGAAGTCACGGCTAGTCCATACTACGCTCATCACCACACGGTTCTTACCGAGGCTACGTCACTGTTTACTACTTCTTGTTGTAAAGTTACATTCGCGAGAAAATACACTGGAGTATTTTACGTGAGAAACTTATAAAAGCTGCCAAGTCTGTCCTAGATAACATCTCAACTTGAAAGTAAGACTGTAGCTAGTTTGTGTTATATTTGTAGATGGATGCTCCAATATGATGTATATCAAGGAAATATTCAGACTCTGAAATATAAATACTAAATAGTATGTGCATAGTGCAATTTAATTTTTGACGTGGCGTTTTGATAAATAATAACATAGTATTATAAATCGTTCCATATATTTTATTGACGATTGTGCTAGGGTCTTACGGAAACGATTACGGATTAATACATGGTCAGTAATTGCATCATTGCATTAATACCGAACTTGTTTACCTTTACCCTTCGATCATGGTCTCAAAGTATAGAACATAATTTCCGCAGAAAAAATAATAAAGCTTAAAAGTTTCCACCAATGGTAACCAAACTGACTATAACATTATTTGCAAGGATGACAGTTTGTAACAAATTGTTAAATACCATGGTGATACACATCGAAATGGTTTCCCGATAGCGGGATATAATGAACCATTGCCATCGGCGATTCTCATTATTATAATGCTAATCTGGCCTTTCTGTTTAAAGAACGTAGCTTCCATTAAAACTCAGATCCTATTAATGATTGTATCAACTAAACACCCATAGGGAGATTTAAATTTTCAAATAATTATCAAGGAGGTAAAACTAATTTGTACAAACTGCTTCACCCTATTTTGAATAATTCCTATCTCTGTATCTTGAGATATCGAACCGTAGTTTAAGGCAATTTTATCACTCTCTGGCATATCTTAAGAGTCCAAGAACTGTTTGACAAAAGTGTCGGGTTGAAGAGGGACTGAATATGTAAATAGCCTCTTTGTAGAACAATGTTTGTGCGCGACACAACTTAACAATCAGATAACCAAAGTAACTGGACACATTGAACTACGTGCAAAAATTATTTTGATAAAATTATTTTAACACAACGCTGTATTATAACGAAGTAAAAGAACAAATATCATTCCGAAATAACGGAAAATTTCACGATTCCTATCGTCCGCTGTTACAAAATTCGCATTTCTATTAATAAAAGATATCATGCACATTGATTCAGTAAACCATTTACAATGTGTGTCAGTTTCAAAAATATGTTCAATAATATAAAGAAAATCGTGTCAATTTCAATATAATGGCTGATTTTGAGGGTTTTTTCGTCTCAAAAATATTTAAAATTGCTGCTTTATCAAAGTCCTTTATTCATCCAGTCAACTTTTCAGTTATCTTTCTTAGCCATAATGAACAATGTATTTTATGTTTTCTTTATTTCTTCGGAAGAAGGTACTGCTTATCAGCCGTGTAAGTCGTGACGTTCTAAATGAAAGGGGATGATTTGAAAAAGTGTTTCGAAACAAAAGCGTATCTCATTAAAAAGGAGTGAAATGAAACAAAGAAAATAAAGTGGGAAACGAAAAGATAATTGCGTACGGCCAGAGCGGTGAACGCTGCCTTGCCTGCGGTAACCACGAGAAGATAATTGAGGTTAAAATTAACTCTGATATAAAACATTCTGTTAAGCTCTAAACGAGCACAACATTACTTGAAAACAACAATAACAATGTGCGCCTGCGCTAGACTGTATGTGGGTTGATAAATAATGTAAAGATGTACAACTAGTGTGAAATAAAATATTAATTACCACTAAATGCGATTCACGGTAATACACATAGAAATGAACTAGAATGCAAATTGAGATATAAGATTCAGCGCGATAGAAAATGCAGAAGAAAATGTATGGTACACACTACACCGGTATTCAAACCTAGTATGTACCTCATAGCGATCAAATAAACTTCCTAGTCACAACAGAACTTTCACGAGCACAACCTATAAATCAATAAATACATTCGATTATTTTATTTTTAATTTGTAATTCAATTCGTGTTAATATAAATAGGGGTTTTAGAAATTTGTTTACCACGATTGCGAGCACTCTACAGCACTATCAACGTTAACGTTTTTTAACTTCTGATTTGGACTTAAGTCCATCAGTTCTTGTCTTAGGAGTTTGTAAACGGTGACTTTGGAGCCGTCCTAGCAACGAAGCACATAATAAATTCAGAGTTGTGCTGAATCGGCCTTGTTGATTCTGGCGTTGATCCGCGGGTGTTCGCACTGTCCATACCACTGATTGCTATATTCCCTATTAAAATATCGATCTTTGGTTGGTTATCGCTCACTCGTCGATTGCGTCGGGGCCTACAGGGTTGGCTTGGTCGCTTTGATTTAAAGTCCCCCACTGAAAATCAGTTATATAACTGAGTGGGTAGATTCTAAATACATTTTTTTTATTTGTTATTATGGATACTATGCATAATAATCTGTACAAGATATTAATTTAACACGGTTTTAATCTCAAGCGTTAATATAACATAGAAATAAGAGATTTTTTAAATGAATATGGCGAAAGAAGGTTCGATTTCCACACAAAGCACGAGTTTTTTTTTACACCTTTCTTGCATTATTATCTCTCACCCGACTATAATATTATGTATTGACCAGCTGTATAGTCTTATAGTTTGAATTATGATTTTAAACAATAATAAATGATTCTTATAAAATTCTCCTAGCAGGGTGTAATAGAATTAGTCCGTGGAAAATTCTCAAAAAATTAATATTAGTTATAATAATAAACTCAATTGTTATATTCGCACGGGTGAAAATGTATTTTTGTGTTTTAAATTTAGGCAAAATAAAAGTAAAAGGGTGTGAGGATAGTTTAGGGAAATGTACAGCATTCGTCGTATTGACTAAAACAAGTCAAGTCAAGTTAACACTGGGGAAAACTTTGATTTGAAAATCTGCGTCCACCCAAATCACAGTATCGCGTTACGCACAAGCTACCTATGTCGTGTCTTAGTAATTACCTGTTCTCACTCTCTGGGCGAGTTTCCTGTACTTTGTAGCTGGACGCTCCAAGACCAAACAGAGGAAATTAGGCCGTGTTAAGTTTGAAACGCGCCGTGCTTCCACTGAACTCCATCCCCCCCCCACCCCCTTGACCGGTCATATCTTGGAAGTCGAACAAGCTAAACATTTCTCTTCCACTTCCTTGCTAACGAGGATCACACCCCACGTGGGCAGATCTTGTTGAAGTACGGGAAGTGTGAATTACCCTCTCCAGTGCACTCGGTAAACGGGTGACTTTACGGTAGATAGTCGGCCACTTGTATACGGGCAATGTCAGCAGTATTCCTACCAACGTTGATTGTTGGCATACTTGAGCTTGATATCGATATTTAGAAAACTAGTCACAAGATAAGTTGAGTTTCAAGTATGTCTTATCATAATTATTCCCCGGTAATTTCTTCTTTACACGTGTGTTCAAGAGGAGGATGTTTAAATTTCGATTGACTTTTCATCAAACCATAAAACAATGTACCACAAGTTTATCCTTACATGTAATCATTTAAAAATTGATTTTAAGAGTTGTGATAAGTAAGCCTATCGCTAAACGGTTTATTGATATAAAATATATATTTTGAACTATCACCATTGCCTCGTGGCGAACATTTTATATAATAATTAAAATTAAGCGATCTTGTTAAATAGCCAAGGCCCAAGCATAAATTGTCGCAATCGTAATCGTAGTCGTAGTCGCTGTCGCCAATGGTAGCAGCTGCCCTATGATTCCGATAGCGACGATAGCGATTTGATTGTGAACAATGCGCCTGAACTGTACAAGTAATATTTTCCACGATTTACCAACGGCCATAATTGCGACTTATTAGCGATTACTGAGCTTGGAGCTTTGGTCTGAATTAGTGGTTTGTTCCACCCTAACTATTAATTTTTAGATAAATGATATTGTACAATCTACTGTAGGGATATGATTTAAATTATTATCTAAAGCTCTAAAACGTAGTGGCTTCAGAATTGTAATTCGATTGTTGTGAGCTAGGGAATTCATTGTAAGCCACCTTTTTCATTTACAATTTCCTAGGTTTAGAGTGATTCGTTCGAGTGAATTGCAAAGTTGACAGGATCATGCTAGTTGTGGGAGTTTTCAATTTTTACCATTGCGCTTGAACAAATAACAGTTAAAACTCACTGAAAATCAGTTATGTGACTCATAAGTGGATAGACTTTAAAAAGTAATTTAGTCGTATGCTTTCAATTCTGATTATATTCCAGTCTAATTAAACCCAAATTAATAATTGCGAGACTGATGTTTTTCCTCAGTCGCCATCTTGCGAACCCGGACTCGTCCAGACTCTTCTGCTAGGAAGCTTAGTTCCTTTCATTCTCACCAGGAGGTTCGAGAAAACTACCATCTGTTCATACTTCTATAATAGCGTTTCATTTTACGTCAATAAATCACAAGCAATAAGCAACAATCTGAGATTACGTTTCAGTGAGTTTTGTTGAGCCGTTTATGGCGTGGAGAAGTATTAAGTTTTTGTGGTGTTAAAAGCCGTGACGAGCGGAAGAAAATTGTATCAAAAGCAGGACTGGTGTTCAAGCTGTCCATAAGTGTGGACAGCAAAATAAAGGTGTTATCTTTTTTTACTAAGCCTATTTATTGCGTTGGGTATGGTGGTGAAAAACAATATGCTTTTTTAATCGTCGGCCTTTAATAATATTTGTAATGTGGTATTATTCGCGCCATTATATTGTGAACTGAGAAAATAGTACTATCGACTAGGAACATGTTTTGTCAAGAATTAAAATATTAGTACTGACAATATTATTTTGGGAAAACCGTGGTTGGTAATAATTATTATGTATTACAGAGTTCACCGCTGCCTTACGTTTATAGTGATACTGAACTTTGCTCAATGGATTAGCTCAGAAAACGAGAAAACTTTTATGCAACATCGTAACGTTGGCATAAGCTGGATGAAGCCGTCAGTATTATTAAAAAGTTATATTGATAAGAGCCCCATTAAAACTACATTAAAGTGCACTGTGAGCATCAGATTAAAATCCTGAAGTTTGCTGGAAACAGAATAATTATGTTTGACACACAACAACAACCGACTGAAAATATTTCTCGTGGGAAACCTCCGCATTTCAGTAAGCTCGGTTTTGGAGTCCGGTAGTTGTCAAGGGAATGTCCAAATGTGGTAGCGGTACGCAAAATAATACTGCACTTTTGAACACGGTTTGCCACTTTGCACAGTTGTAGGTGGAACCAAAGTAATTTTAAGGATGTGGAGGCACCAAAATTTCCCTTAAAATTAAAAATGGCGGCCATTTTTAAAAACGATGTTTTCAGATACAAAAATTCTTTTGATTTTCTAATAAATCATGTTTGGTACCCGTTTTCGTATATTTCCGACTCGAATAGCACAAAAATAATGTTAAAATAAAAATCCAGGTGAAATTCTAGAAGTTTTAACAAAATGTTTAGTAGTATTTTCAAGAAATCTTCATAGATTGGGTCCGACATAGAAACTCTTTACCCAAACCCTTGTAAATGCTTCTAACATAAAATTATTATGATTTAAATGTTTAATTTAAAACCAAAATTCATTTTTTTACTTTTGGCCAGTCATTGCTGCGGCAACCAGAGGTGCTCAACAGGTGGTTAATGATTATTGTGCTGATTAATATGCCCCCTTTTTTAACGCGGTTTGGCACTTGGCTCAGTTGAAGCTAGTACCCAAAAGATTTTTTTAAGATGTGGAGGCATTTTAAATTCCCTTCAAACCAAGATGGCCGGCAATTTTGGAAATGACCTTTGAACTCAAAATTTTGCTCAAACGACAAATAATATCATGTTTGGTGTCAAGTCCATATGAATTTGAGCCAAGAACACGAATTTGACCTCAAAATATTAATGATACGTACAGTTTACAAATTCACTACGGCATTATCACAAATCGCTAATTGGATAGTATTTAGTAAAGAATATAGGTATTTAAAGATTTTCTGTTTAAAGCAATTTATTACTTCATGCCGCGTTCTTCACTAAGTTCACACTTTTGCTCTCTTGCAGACCGCTTGCCTTTAAAATTTAAAAAGCAGACACGTTTACAATCAGTGAATGTGTGAAAATATCTGGTCCTAATGGTCATTTTGCCTTTGTTACCTATGCGCAGCTCACCATTGCTGAAATCGAAGGGGACAAGCCTGTTTTCGTGGGGAAAAAAAAGCATCTAATTAAAATTTCCCCTGTGCTGACTTACAATGAATAGTTTAGAGAAAAGCTGCTCATCAGTCATCACAACTTCTTATTCTTGTTGCTGCCGACTAATTTTTAGTTTAGCCGTGAAGATCTTTTTGTTCACTGCTTTAAGGGTTGAAAAGTTATAAGTTATCCAACTATATAGACCTCCTTTACAACCTTATACAGATTGATGCCATCATCTACAAGAGAGTTTAATGTGTCAACACCTTCCCTTGCTCACTAACACCCGGCTGTCAATTACTATAAGATCTTCGTTTATTCCAAGAACGTATTACCAAAATTCTAGAAAACTGTCTTTGAGTCGACAACTGCTATGAACCCAAAAATAAAAAATATTGTTAAAATGTAACACTAAAAAATCCACTTTATAAATTTAAGTACCTAGCTTACATAATACCCACTGTAGTGGTATCATTTGTATATATTTTATACATTATATACTTTATTTTATACACATACATTTATATACTTTGATTGAATACTACATAATTAGGTATACATACCAAGATTCAACGTCATCGGCCATCTAAACCTGAATTGCCACAAAATATTAGCGCCCACACACAAGCCTCTCTCATGTGGGCATTCACCTTCATATTATGTAAATCAATTTTTGTTTTTCTATGTTATATATTATCTGTATCAAGAATTTGAATAAAAGCGTGCTAAATCTGAATCTGAAATCTAAAATCTGAAATCTGAGCGCAAGTGTCTTCCCCTTAACATAGTCTGGTATGCTGAGTTTTGCTCATGTTGTCGAAGAATACTTGGGGTTTCATCTTGGGGCGGGAATAAATTCACTGTGTAACCTGCAGACTTTAGGACCTGCACTTACTGACCACCTCCAAAGAGCCACTGGATCTTCTGTTAGGCCCTCTACACCACGGTCGGTCACCTTAATAAGAGCATTATTTTGTTCGTGTGCGTTATTAAGGCAAGGGCAGAGAATGGTCTGGGAGTCTTGTAGAGTATTAGTTTCTACTACAGAACTCACGGGGGAACGTTGAGAGCTGTGTTTGAGAGCTCTTCAAGGTCTTTTAAATGAATTGTCAATCAGTGAGAGTAATGTGTGTGATCAAAAACAAGAAACCAAGGAACTAGCATTGAGAGATTCCTTTAACAGGTTACAGTACCATTTTTAAGTTGCCATTGGACTAAACTTTGCTGAGCTTGCATGGCCCAACCCAAAAAGCGCTCACTCAGGTGTTCATAGGCGCCAGCTCCTTTGGGTGCAGGAGAGCCAAAGCCCCCACGAGATAGATTTATGTTTGGAGCTGTGCACCCACAATCATCACAAAACATCATCAGTCACAAACGGCAGTTCTTCTGCGCATCCACACACATACGGAATTGAATGGTAATATGCAAGATTTATTTTTTCAATGTAACAATAATTTTAGTAGGGCTGATTCGAAACTACCGCAAAGCCCCCAGTGCCAAACCCCTAGCGGGATGTAATATAATCTATCACCTCAGTGACTCGCTTCTATTTGGTGGGTTTCCAGTTTTGACTGCACAAAAACTACATTATTTGGTATTGCATTCAGCCACAACTTTTTTCTAAAACGCACCAAACGCACTCTAAAAACCTGATTTTCACAATTTTCGACTATTGTTGGGGGGGTTCGCCCCCGAACCCCCGTGTAGTCCCCATATACTACCTCCGGGATATTAAATTTCACCTCACCAGTCAAACTACTCCAGAATCGCCCCTGCTCTACCCCCTATAGTTTTTTCTATGTTTTGAGCAACCCACAGTCGTTCTGAAAAGTTGGCGCCCCTGCAGGTGTTGATGAATTTTTCTGAACGGTTGGGAATACATTACCAAATTTTTTTATGCATGTTTTTTTGAAGTACTTTTTTGTAGATATACACACTTGGTTGCAAGTAAAGAGCCAAAAGGTCAATTGCGAGACATAAGTCCAAAACGCGAAAAAAATGGGAAATCCAAAACATGGATTTCAATTCTAGAAAAAATTATCACCAAACCGTTTATATTACGATGAAACCAAATTAAACCTGCTAGTTCACATTGATTTAATCGTTGATATCCAGTATTCAAATATGCGTTAAAATAATCTGTACACTTGTAATAAATTCCCAAAGTTCACCAAAATTGAGTAAATTAAGGAGATTTTACGATTTGTGAATTCAAAATTAATGAATTTAAATTTAAAGGGGTACGCGTAAAGGATCTTATAGATGGATTCTTTTTAAAAGTTTCGTGTGAAATATTATATCGATGTTATTAACCGTTTACCCGAAAGAAAGAAAAACAGAAAACTGAGTTCTGAGACTCGTCTCCCCAGCCAGCCTCAGCGACTCCTCTTTAAAAACGTCACAAAATAAACACAGGCAAGTAAACTCCAGTATTGAGTTTAAATTCTACAAAATATTCATTTCTCAATTTTTTGTTATTTTACTTTAATATTGTAGTAATATTTGTATTCTGAGAGTCACTTACATACGAAAATGACTCCCAAACACAGATGAATTTGAAAAAAATGCAAGAATTTTGTTACTAAGGTCAACATTCCAAAAACCGCCGCCATCTTGGATTCCCAAAGGAATTTTTATTGCCTCCACATTTAAAAAAAAAATTTTGGGTACCAGCTTCAACTGAGCCAAGTGCCAAACGAGCTAAAAAAGAGCAGCATATTAATCCAGCACAATAATCATTAACCACTGTTGAACACCTCTGGGTTTCCGCAGCAATGACTGGACAATAAGTAAAAAATGAATTTCGGTTTTAAATTAAACATTATAATCATAATAATTTAATGCTGGAAGCAATTACAGGGGTAGGGTAAGGAGTTTCTACCGTTACCCAATCTAAGAAGATTTTCTTGAAAAAACTACTAAATACATGTTAAACTTCTAGAAATTTCACCCAGATTTTTATTTTGGGCATTATTTCGAGTTATTTTGAGTCGGAAATATACGAAAACGATACCAAACATGATTTATTTGACACATCAAAAAGAGTTTTTGTATCCGAGGACATCGTTTGAAAAATGGCCGCCATTTTGAATTCTAAGGGAAATTTCGAGTGCCTCCACATCCTTAAATTTTTGTTTTGGTCCCACCTACAACTGTGGGAAAGCGGCAAACCGTGGGTTTAAAAAATGCAGTATTGTCGTTTTTCAGGGCGTGTCCGCTACCACTAAAAGGTTGTTTAAGAGTTTTCAATCTCGTATGAAAAAATCTCCTGAAAACACATTTTTTAGGATTGTCATAGCAACGTAGTGTACTTGTTATCTGTGGTTATAGTCGTGTGTCGAAAACGGGACCCTCCGATTCACTCTTGCCCCTTACGCTTGAGCTACATCTTCGGTTTAAAAAATTTTTCAGCATCCTAGGATAAACACTAAGAAGATTGTTTAAGAAGTTCGAATTTTACCGAAACGCAAATAAAGCATATGAACGTAAACCTTACGGCCTCTAGTAAAACAGCTAAAAAGGACCCCCAAATTTTACGTAAAAATCCAACCATATTTTAATTCCACCCGAAATGACGGCTGCTCTGTGGTTGGTAGCCAATTTATGTACACTCTAAGAAATCTTGGGTGATCTACCATTATACGAGGGCAACAATCTACAATTATGAAATGGTGAAGTCGTCTTCAGACTCTCATAATCCGTAAGAACTACCATTAATTTTAAAAGAACCCATTTTTCCCGTTTTATAAATGAACGCAAACCGTAAAAGTTTGAGAATTTAACATTCATCTGCCGGTTTCGACGTTAATTAATAGCAACTACCTTTTTACGGAGGCCGGTTAATTCCTATTTTGGAGGGTAGTTTTGCAGCAGCAAAAGGACACCCCCCCACGGTATTTGGGAGAGTACTTAATGTGAATGGTGAGGGACTAAAAGTTACCGGCAATTACTTTTTATGGAAGGCGAATCTCCTTTTTGTAAGGGTAGATAGCAAGAGCTTTTGTTACAGCACAATTTCTGCGAGAGATACTTAGGGGAAAAGGGGCTTAGTACTAAATTTTAGCGGAAGCTACTTTTTATCGCGGCGGGTGAACCCCCCATTTTGAAAGGGTAGATCGGGGCCGATATTTTTAAGCACGATTTTTCTGCGAGGACACTTATGGAGAATGCATAATGTATTAAGTTACCCGAAAACAACTATTTGTCGCGCAGGGAATTCCATTTTGGAGGGTAAATTGGCAGGAGCATTTTGTTACAGCACGAAGGCGAGGAGCCCTGCATCTGGATGTTTGATGCAATAATGTATCATTCAACCATTTATCCGGAAATTTGTATTGTTCAAGCCCGGTTTTATCAAGACCAGTATAGTGTTTGGTTTTCATTAAACCTACCTTTAAACCAAACACTATAACCTTTGAGAAAAATAACCTTTCCATAATGGTCATTGAAAAATCGGCACCAAAGGGGAAACACTTTAAAGTTTTGACCCGATATAACAAAAAATGAAACAAAAATAAATATAAAACAAAATCTCACGGACATATTATCGAGCTTCGCAACAGGCAGCCCTTTTTTTGAGACTACAAGCACCGAGCATTTTTAAGTTATGTTCAATACACAAATGTGTAGTTTTAAATTTCCTGTTCCTGTAATCATGAGTATTAAAAAATACGGATACTTATTCTTTTAGCAAGAATGCCCATTGATTAAATTATAGAACACAATAAAATAATGCTTTAATAAAGGTAGGCACAGAGCAAGTGACAACCCTAGATTTGGTCGTTTTGCTTTTGTATCTATAGGAGGTAACTCTCTTGTACTCAGCGTTCTGTGGCGCAACGGTCTGAGTCTTGCTTACGTTGGAGAGTACCAGTTGGATCGAGTTCGAGTCACCCTGAAAAACTTTTAACTTTTTAAAGTGAAATTAACATGTGCTATGATCCCTTTTCGATGAATTGCTGAAGGAAAAAATTGATTTTAAATAGACTAAAACAATAATTAAATGATTAAATAAATCTAATTTTTAGTTTTAGTTTTCTTATTTGCTCCCGATCCGTTTTCAGGCGTTTGCAATTATGGTTTGATAAAGGAACGAAAAGATTACAATTTTGTGAGTGAGTTCGCTACAAAAAAACAGTTTTACATAGGAACTAGCAAGCTACAATTATATAAGGGGAAAGGGTGTTTACGATGTAAAAAAAACGTTCGAAAAAGAAACATACGATCTACAAAATGTGGTGTAGTTCGTCACAAAAATAGTAGTTTTTACTACAAAGGAAAAGAATGTTACAATTAGTGAGTGTGTTCACTCACAAGAATAGTACGTTTGATACAACGGAACGAAGATCTACAGTTATGTGAGATGGTTTGCTCATAATAATTTTATAGGTGACTAAAAGGGAGGAGACACCATTTTTGGAGGGACTTTTTAGCATTCAGGTGTAGTAGATTGTTCATAGAAACGTATGGTACATCTACCATTATATGGTTGGCAGCTCCTCTTGCCATAACATAATTGTAGATCATACGGCGAATTTCCTTACAGTGTAGTGGCAGTAAAGAACTGCTTTGATGAATTCATAAAAGTGCATCGTGACAATATACATAAAGAAAAGTAATAGACCCATGTAGAAAGGCAAATAAACATAAAGTGAAGCTACTCTTTCAACAGCATGACATCGTATTTACATATTCGCCGTTAACTTCTTTGTTACTCGAGCTTTGTGCTGATACTACAAGAGAAAAGCGGATCTCGGCTTTTACGAATAACTCTCAGAAATATATTTACGATACCATTTTGGGTAGGATTTGAAGATAGCCGATGAAGCGTACACAGTAGTCCTAGTCCTGTAATCCTGTGGGTTTATTTCCACTTCAGTGTAGAGTCCGGGCACAAATCCCCTTTTGGACTAGTTTCTTTTAGATTTATGAAATTAAGTTTAATCGACAAGATTGTATGATGGTGTATTTAAAGGGTGACTTTGGAGCCGTCCTAGAAACTAAATTGTTTTAACTGAGTGGATAGGGTAGCGCATGGGCTACTTCTCTCGGCGACTGATGCATATAGGAGGACATTATCAAAGAGTAGTTGTTTTAATAGTTATTCGAGGGTTAAACAGGGGGAGGGGCGTTTTTCACGACTGCGCATTCCCGATGTGACTATATTTCTTTCGTCGAATGAGCTCGTGCCGCCATGAAGGTGCTGTTTTTGACTAGCTATACAACGCTACGTTTTATAGCAGTGGGCAAAGCTTTTTCCATTAAATTTACGAGTTTAATGCACTTATAAGCTTACACGACTCTCGCTGTCGCAAACTCTAATCCGTCAATCTGGAACTACCAAAACTGAGAATGACGAATTGGAAAACGTCAATCTCCTTTTTGGTTTACGCACAAAAAAAGTTCTGCATTATCAAAATGCGTGTGGTAATGTGTTACTAATCCGCAATTTACTTTTGTATTGCACAATTTAATAAAATTTTGGGTTGAGGGAGAATTTGTTTGCTTCTTGCTTGGCCGATGCAATAGGCGGATGATGGATTGGTGGTGAAATCTGATCTGATCTTGTAGTCATTCTCTCATCATGAGTGGAACACGGAGCATAGCTACCAGACTCATCCATCGGCTTAGCATCCATTAAGAGATTACACCAACGTAATGTTATAATGCATAATTTAAAAAATCATAATTATATGGAGTAGGTCGTAACTATAGATTCTAGTTCGAGGTAAAGATTATCACAAAATATGAAAGCTTTTGACTCCAATAAAATGTTTCCACTTTATGTTTTCACCATTGATAGTCAACGTTTTCTGTTTTGAAAAATGCACACGATATTTATTAATTTTTCGTACATTCTATTCAGTTATATCAATGACAATGATAACTTTTATTATTGTGAAAAATGCAAATTGTAAGTTTCTCCCATTATAGAATAGAGCGCCGAAAGGTTTACATTAAAAATGTCTACGATGCAATATCAAACAAATAATGCATATGTAATTTGTTTAACTTTTTGAATAAAATACATAAAATGTTATTTTCCTATTATTCTTCTTCAATGATTTGTAATATATTTTTACATTTGATAGTGCTTCCATTAGTCCAGTAACAGCAATCCCTCAAGGCTGTATTTTTAAACATGGGTGGTAAACTCTAGTTGTTTGTAAAGACTAGAGATATCACATACTTTACTATTGATATTTATCAACATTGTAAACAAATAAACTAACAAATAGCGTGAGATCAACATAGTGGCAGGCAACATATTATTCTGTTCGCACATGCGGTTACATGCCCGGTCTACCAACAAACATTGTGAAACATGTGTGAATGTCGGTTATAATTCATCACCTAGGACAGGATGACGTTTCATCATCGGACACGGCAGCGTCAAGCGTGATTAGGCTTGACCACTGCTGTCATACGCAACGATTGCTCTAACGACAGTGCAATGCTTGTTTGCGCTTGGTGGCTCAACAGTGAGAACAAACACGACCATCATTGCACTATCCAAGTTTATCTGGTATGAGTGCGATCCAGGCCTAAAAGCCAAAGCATCTATCTAATAGTTCGCGTCCATTATCACCCAATTGAGTTGAAAGGTATTTACAGGAATTGCGATGGTAATGAAATTATGTCCTTAATTATTTCACCTCTTACTCTCTTAAAAGGCACTCAAGGTCAATTATTTGTTTTATGACTAAACATGGAAACGGTCAATTTATAGTCAAGCACTGCTCATAGGAGATTGTTTTTCAATAAATAAATAAACAAATAAATTGAATTAAGAGCCTACCCACTCAGTAATATAACTTTTTTCGACGTTCATTTTTCCGAAAAATAAAATAAATGTATGGATCAGAGTTTTTTTAAAACATGGACTCCATGCTAAACCAATGGTAAGCGATCATTCACGTTTTGCACACATATTGTTTTTAATTGGGTCAGTTTTAGTTTTTACATTTTAATTCAGTGACGCGTATGAATCGACAAATCCCAAGTTACGTTGCAAGTCCAATACATGATTGTGGTATTGGGCTAATATTCAATTCAATATCATTTTAAAACTCAATCGTTTAAGCTTGGTTTTATGTTTCATACACCTTCTACGGTACTGAAAATATGTATATTACTAGAAAACTATCATTGGTGGTATTTATTTTACAACCGAAATCAAACTGTGAGACTTCCGTGCCCATTTCCCAGATCTGTAGACTTTTAATTAATACGAACCATTTGATTTACATACTTTCGGACGCTTAACATTTCTTTAAACCAATTATCAAGATCAACAAACTACTATTTGAGTTAAAGTGTCCTTTATGTTTAATTTATATATAACATACTTTAACGTTTAAATGATACCATTTGCAACAATATTTCAAAACAAAATTGTGCATAATTGAAACAGCAAACTTTGTGTAGGTGAAAGTTCAATCAGTATACTATTGTAAATGTAATACTTCGAGTTTGTTGGATGAGCGAAGCGAAGACTTCAATTTCCACGACCCCCAAAAATTTAGCTCGGGTTTTTTTTTTTTTTTTTTTTTTTTTACTTTTTTCGTCTGTTTGTTCGCTCTCTACCGGGCAAACGGCATATGCGATTTTGGGATGAAAATTTGACACGACCTTCGTTTTCTCTGAACTTAGACTTGCCACGTTTTGGGTACAATCGAAGAAATATTTCTCATAAATAACGTACTTTTACGATTTTTTCGATTTTATGTGCGATATTTTCGTGACATTTGGGCCAATTCTGATCAAACGGGTGGGGCTACAACTTTTCATATTTCACATGGACTTTAAAGGGTTTATGGTGATGTATTGCTTTCTGAAAGAAAAAGTTGAAAAAGTTAGCCAGAATCGAGAGAAATAAAGTTTTTAATATACGTTTTTGATTTTTGTGCGATATTTCGTGCCTTTTGGGGCCCAAATTTCGGGACCAAACGGGTAAGGCTACAACGTTCATATTATACATGGACATTAAGGTTATGGTGATGTAGTACCTTTTGAAAGAAAATGTTGAAAAAGTTAGCCAGAATCCATGAAATATAGCTTTTAAGTAAGATTTTTACGTTAAATAATAACAAATTAACAAGAAACAATAGAAACTTGACAACAATCCCCTACAATGCGTCGGCAGAAAAAACAAAGCATTTGCAAAAGTAAAGATATCCCACGCAAACTAAAAACTTTAAAAAAGCTCATCCATCAACGCGGCGGGACTTTAGCGTTTTCCTAGTACAAAACACGAAACAAAAATATTGCCTCCGCAATCTGTCAACACCGGAACAATAACACAACAGCTATCGTTATGGGCTACTTGCCATGCGTTGCAAACTCTGATTGTATTTACGTTAATTTCGTTTTTGTTTGACCGGAACAAAATATGACTGCAATAATTGGATGAGGTAGCGAGCGAAGCGAGGTGAAGCGAAGACTCAATTTCACTGACCCCAAAAAAAATTTAGCTCGGGTGTTTTTTTTTTTTGTTGTTTTTTTTGTCTCTTTGTTCGCACGATTCCGGGCAAACGGCATAAGCGATCTTGATGAAAATTGAAGGGGACCTTCGAAATCTCTGAACTTAGACGTGCCACATTTTTGGTACAATCGAAGAAATATTTCTCATGAATATCGCACTTTTACGATTTTTTCGATTTTAAGTGCGTATTTTCGTGATACTTGGGCCGATTCTGACCAAACGGGTGGGGGCTACAACGTCCATATTTCACATGGCCATTAAGATTATGGGTGATGTAGTACCTTTTGAAAGAAAAAGTTGAAAAAGTTAGCCAGAATCCATAGAATAAAGGTTTTAATATGAGTTTTTTTGAGGTTTATAATGACAATTTAAAAAGTAACATTAGAAACTCGACAACAATCACCTACAATGCATTCAAAAAAACACTTGCAAAGGCAAAGTGGTTTCCCACGAAACTAAAAACTTACAAAAAAAAACCATCCATTAACGCGGCGGGACTTAAGCGTTTTTGGATGAGCGTTAGCGAGCGAAGCGAGTGAAGCGAAGACTTCAATTTCACTGACCCCCCAAAAATTTTGCTCGGGTGTTTTTTTTTTTTTTTTATTTTTGTCCGGTTTGTTCGCTCTCTACCCGGGGGGAAAAGGCATATGCGATCTTGATGAAAATTTGACAGGACCTTCGAAATTTCTAAAAAAACTTAGACTTGCCACGTTTTTGGGTACAATCGAAGAAATATTTCTCATGAATATCGTACTTTTACGATTTTTTTCGATTTTTTTGTGCGATATTTTTGTGCCATTTGGGCCAATTCTGACGAAAAAGGGTGGGGTTACAACGTTTCATATTTTTACATGGACATTAAAGGTTATGGTGATGTTGTACATTTTAAAAAGAAAAAATTGAAAAAGTTAGCCAGAACCTATAGAAATGAAGCTTTTTAATATAATTTTTTTGATTTTTGTGCGATATTTCGTGCCATTGGGGCCAATTCTGACCAAACGGGTGGGGCTACAACGTTCATGTTATACATGGACATTAGGTTATGGTGATGTAGTACCTTTTGAAAGAAAAAGTTGAAAATATTAACCAGAATCCAAATAGAAATAAAGCTTTAAAAAAAAGTTTTTTTACGGTAAATAATACCAATTGACAAGAAAACAATAGAAACTTGACAACAATCACCTTTTTTGCGTAGGCAGCAAAACAAAGCACTTGCAAAAGTAAAGATATCCCACGCAAACTAAAAAAATTAAAAAGCTCTTCCATCAACGCGGCGGGACTTTTTTTCGTTTTCCCAGTCCTAGTATTTTTGACATACTTTACAGAAAGCTAATTCTTATCAATCAAAAACAATTACGCAAATGGTTGTTAATGCTGATACCACAATATTTTATTGAGAAATCATTTAAGTCTAGTATGTTGCCTCCAGTGCGCCCGACAACAATCTTACAAAAGTTGATGAATTGAGAATGTTCCAAATATTACACACACCATACAACAGGTGCGTTTAGACTGTCATTCTGGCTGTAAAATTCAATGCGAGGAAAAATTATTTTTGTAGGATTTGAGTATCAACATCAAAAATCCATTGATCCGAATTATAAATGCACACATTAACCACGAGTGACACTAGTTATAACATGTAAAATAACGGCTATGCTGAAGTACTAAGTACTTCCAAGTACAGAAGTCTTCTGAAGTGATGCTGCCGATGCTATAGTGGCACCGACGATACTCCAGTATCTGTGAGATTGTTAAGGAACCAGGTTAATGTCACAAAACAATTGTTTTTACCGATGGAGCCAGGTCATAAAGGTATCACACGATACTTGACTTTGGAGGGGAGGGAGGGAGGGCCACGGCAATCATGACTGAAGACTTTCTCAAAGAGGTTTTCTATCAAAAGGATAATGCTGCTGTTTAGCGATATGAGGCTGTATTCCAAAGCTCTCTTTTATGGTAGTCAGGTATACCCATGATCAACAATGAACATAACGTCAAAAGCAGACACCAGTGGAGCGTTGAATGCCTGGTTTATGACTACTGCCAATATTAAAACTGTGGTGGAAAAAATTGATTGTAGAATTTTCTTAAAAAAAAACACGACGAAAATCGAAGTCGTACTGGAGTTCAGGGCAAGCTAAGTCCCTTATCTCAGTGGCAGGGCGCTAGCGACAGTCGTACTGGAGTTCAGGGCAAGTAAAGTCCCTTATCTCAGTGGCAGGGCGCTAGCGACAGTCGTACAGAGTTCGAGCAAGCGTTAAGTCCCTCTCAGTGGAAGGGCGCGCGACAGTCGTACTGGAGTTAGTGCAAGCTAGTCCTTAGTCAGGGCAGGTCGTATTGGAGTTCAGGCATTAAGTCCCTTACCAGATGGAAGCCTTGTCACAGTTGTATGGAGTTCAACAGTCAAGCTAGCCTTATCTCAGTGGCAGGTGCTAGCTACGTGAGGTCTAGACGAGTCGAACTAAGTCAACATCCATAGTGGCAGGGCGCTACACTACAGTCCGTACTGGAGTCGAGCAGCTAAGTCCCTTATCTCAGGCAGGGTGCTAGCGATAGTCGTACTGGAGTTCAGGGCAAGCATAGTCCCTTATCAGTGGCAGGCGCGCTGACGTCGTACTGGAGTTCTTAGTCCTATTCATGCTAAGTTCTTCATCATCAGTGCAGGATGTAGCGACAGTCCGTATTGAGTTCGGGCATGTTAAGCCCTTATCTCATGGAGTCAGCAGCAAAGTCTACAGTGCGGTTAGCGCAGTCAGTAGTTCCCTTACTCAGGTCAGGTTGCTAGCAGCAGCGTAGGAAGTCGTAGAGTCAAGCAAGCTAAGTCCCTTATCTCAGTGCAGGCGTACCACACAGTCGTACTGGAGTTCAGTCAAGCTAAGTCCCTTATCTCAGTGGCAGGGTGCTAGCGGAGTTCGTACTGGAGTCAGGGCAAGCCAGCTATCTCAGTGGCAGCGCGCTAGAGTCTAGGCGAGTCCAGGGCAAGCTAAGGCCCTTATCTCGAGGCGAGGGCTAGCGAAGCTGTATTGAGTTCAGTAGCAGAGTCTCTAAATCAGTGGCAGGGCGGCAGCAAGTCCCTACTGGAGTTCAGGCAGCAGCTAGTCCCTTATCTCAGGGCAGGTTGCTAGCGACATCGTGTTAGGGTTCAGAGCAAGCAAGTCCCTTATCTCAGTGGCAGGGCGCTTACAGTCGTTACTGGAGTCAGGGCAAGCTAAGTCCATGTACTCGAGTGGCAGTGTCAGCCAGTCACGTATTGGAGTCAGGCAAGCTAAGTCCCTCTGAGTTCAGGGCAGCTAAACCCCGTTCTATGGATTCAGGGCAGAATAGTCCCTTATCGTAGTCAGGGCGTAGCGACCAGTCTATCTGGAGTTCAGAGCAAGCTAAGTCCCTTATACTCAGTGGCAGGCGCCTAGCGCAGTCGTACTGCGTAGTCGACGAAGTAGGCTATCTCAGTACACGGGTGCTAGCACTAGTCGTACTGGAGTTCAGGGACAAGCTAATCCCTTATCCAGTAGCAGCGCTAGCGACAGCGATGATTCAGGGACATGTTAGTCCCTTATCTCAGTGGAGGGCGCTAGCGACAGTCGTTTGGAGTTCAGTGCATGTTAAGTCCCTTATCTCAGTGGCGGGGCTAGCACAGTCGTATGAGTTCAGGGCAAGCTAAGTCCCTACCAGTCCCTTCTCGACAGTGGCGGTCAGCGCAGTTTGGAGTTCAGTTCAGTTAAGTCCTACTCCAGTGTCGGGTAAGGGCAGCTAAGGACAGTTCGTACTGGAGTTAGGCAAGCAAGTCCTTATCTCAGTGGCAGGGGCTAGCCCGTATCTAGTTCAGGGCAAGCTGAAGTCCCTTATTCAGTCGGGCGTGTTAGCCACAGTCGCAGTGGTAGTTCAGGCAGTTAGCCCTTATAGTGCTAGGCCTCAGCGACAGGGCGTAGCATGAGTTCAGGTCAGTCTCAACAAGCTAAGTCCCTTATCTCAGTGGCAGGGCGCTAGCGACAGTCGTACTGGAGTTCAGGCAGGGCAAGCTAAGTCCCTTATCTCAGTAGCAGGGCGGCTAGCGACAATCGTATGCGAATGACGAAACAAGGACTTGTTTGAGACAATTATCTTACCTATATAATATCTTCTCTACCTTAGTGGCGCTACGGTTGTGACAGTGGTGTAAACCCTATAGATATGGTACAAAAGGGACATGCTAGCGACAGTCGTCTAGACAATCATGCATCAAGGACATGTCAGCGTCAGTTTTTTTTTACCCATATACCTGAGTGCATCAAAAACTTGCAAGCAAGAGTGGTTTTTTAGTGCCTACTTGATTGACGCTATGTTTGTGACAGTGGTGGTGTAAGCCCTATAGACATGACGCAACATATACATTCTAGTGACAGTCTTATATTCAGACTGTCACGCTTCAAGGACATGCGAGCCAGAGTGGTATTCGAGTGATTACCTGAGTGGTATTAGAGTGGCTGAAAGAGTGGTATTAGAGTGCCTACCTGAGTGGCGCGCCGCGGCGTCCAGCTGGTCTGATGCCGCCGCTCCACTCAGCCGAAGACAGCCACTCCTGAACGGCCCTATCGTTGCTAGCGAGACACGAGACCGAGGTGAGCGAGTCTAGCTAGATGGACATGTCGTCTCTCGCAGCCGTCTCGTAGCGCCGGCCGATCCTAACTGTGTCCCGCGCACCACGCCCCTGGCCGCGCGCCAACACCCCCACCCCCACCCCCCACTGGCGCCCACCGACGGCATCGGCGTCGGCGTCGGCGTACGAGACACGCCAGAGATGAGACACTTTTTGTTTGCTATCGATAATTAGTGCAAACATTCACATAAATAAGCGGGGAGGGATGTTTAAAAGAAAAGAGTTGTCAGTGGATGCTAGTTTTGTTGCAATGCGCCCCCCCCCCCCCCCCCGCGAGCGGTCAAGAGTGTATAAAATATATGGAATTTGGCATTGTTTGGCTTGTATCACAAATGGTTCAATTATACAGCACGGCGATTTGCATAACAATAAAACGGGGCTGTATTAAACGTGATGGCTGTATCAAGAGGGAAATCGTGTATGTATTCACTAAAAATGGATTTGGGGTTAAAGGTTTAATCTCTAGTAATTTCTCATTTTTAGTACCAATTATTCTGATAGCTGAGGTACGTGTTTTCGGCCTCTACGTTTATAATTAATGTAATTATCATTTATTCATTAAATATCCTAGTAATCTGTTAGGGATAAACTGATGCATAATTGATGAGCTTATTGATCCGCAAGTGGACGGGCAACTTCCTCACTAATGTAACAATTTCGTGTTAATCGTCTATCCCGCTCCGAGACCGGCTCTATTCGAGCTGTGAACACTTTTTTGCTAGTTTTATTAACGACTGGTGAGTTGTCGTTTGTGTTTCGGACATCCCAAACCACAATTCCACTTTTTTCTCTACTCTTATTTCAATTACTTGTTTTACGCAGTTCATTGCTGAAAAAGATACGTTAATCCTATTTTAATAAATCCTTCCTATTAGTTTAAAATATTCTCTCGTAGTTTGACTATATATTCTTTGCTCTGAACTGTGAATTCCTTTTTGTGACAAGGCTATACAAAAAATAGGGACAAATATAAAATATATGATTAGATTTTTTATTTCTTAGCCAAACTACTGGTGTCTGGCAACAATTACGAATCGTTGGCCACTTATGGAATATATATTCTGTTAGTAGGTTTCAGATAGCATAGGCCTTCTATTATATTTCTTGTATACGTAAAGCAAATACGGCGCTGAAAAGGAAAATTAACTGACTGATTGTCAATATGGTAAACAATGAGATAAAATTTTATTTAAATAAGTTAAATGTTTGTTCGCCATAGAATGAGGTTAGCAATATTGACGTAAAATATTTTAATATGTTTTATATTATTATGCGTGAAAGAAACTTGCAACTTTCGCTGATGTAAATATTGATGACTATCCTATCTTAATCAATTAAATGAATTAATAAATAATCGTGAACACTGCTAATAGTTCAATCGAAAATTCCTCTGCTTATCGTACAAGGCGATTCAAGAGAAAAAGTCCACCTCGCAAACATCAGCTAGTGAGAGAGGAGTATATTACTCCCTGAAACTAGAGGAGAGCTCTGGCAATCGTCGTCGGGGACCTCTCCCCTTTCCCTTGAAGACCTCCCCGACGACGATGACAATCACACAACGAGCGATGACGATGACAAAGACGATGACGACTGCGACTTATGAATCCCCCCCTTCCTCCCCCTACCCGTGGCTGGTTCTGACCAGCATGGGCCCCTCCTCCCCATATCCCCTAGGTTAGAGTGGTGCATTATGACCTAACGGTTGAACTTAGCCATCTCTAATGTAATTGTCGTAATAATAAAGTATTGTTTAGCACATTCACTCGATTTTCATTAAATAACAATACGTATTCTTTCCCTATATTTAGCTTTATTTAGTATTTCAGAATTTAAAAACATATTCATATCTGCGAATGAGAATGCATTTTAATATAAAATACTTGTAAATGAAATATGTATTTTTTTTATCAGAGACATTAACTAATTTCTTTGTTAACTTAACTTTTCTTTGAACCTATTATTAAACTATAAACTACCACATTTTTTAAATTTTTATAGAGTTACTGCATATCTGAAGATGAAAATCAAAATTACTTAACGTAAACTAATTGTGTCACACTTCTTTTGTCACAAATATTAATTTCATTCTTTACATAACAATCAATTTCTCTTATCTTTAAAAAAAATTATTGTTATTATTATTTTTTGACCCCATATCCCCTAGATTAGAGTGGTGCATTATGACCTAACGGTTGAACTTAGCCATTGAATGTAATTGTCGTAATAATAAAGTATTGTTTAGCACATTCACTCGATTTTCATTAAATAACAATACGTATTCTTTCCACATATTTAAATTTATTTAGTATAACAGAATTTAAAAACATATTCATATCTGCAAATGAGAATGTATTTTAATATAAAATACTTGTAAATTAAATAGGTATTGTTTTATCAGAGACATTTACTAATTTATTTGTAAACTTAACTTTTCTTTGAACCTATTATTAAACTATAAGGTAACACATTTTTTAAATTTTTATAGCGAGTTACTGCATATCTGAAGATGAAAATCAAAATTACTTTACGTAAACTAATTGTGTCACACTTCTTTTGTCACAGATATTAATTTCATTCTTTACATAACAATCAATTTCTCTTATCTTTAAAAAAAAATTATTGTTGTTATTATTTTTTGACTTAAACAAAATCTTGGAGAAACAAAAGAATAAATGAATGTTTAGCTATACCAACTTTCCTTTTAAGACAATATTTATTAATTTAATCCGAAAAACTTGTAATATTTACTAATTTAATCCGAAAAACTTGTATCAAAGGGCTTGCTACATTTCAAAAGTTGTGTGAGCAATTAGCTGGAACTGCTGGGTTTCAATCTAAACGATGCTATAAAAAAATTTAAAATTGTAATTGTTTTCCTTTGACGTTTAATGAAGTGCTCAATCAAACTTAACGGTATTCTCTGAAAAAAAAGTTGATGTCTTTTGACCATTCGTCTCTCAGTTTCGGCAACGTTGTTAATCGAAACTCTGATGACTGAACGTTTACAACAGCTGATTCGTTGTCTTTGTGGATCTGTTTCAAAGCGCCATGTTGGACATGTGATTGCTATGCTAAAGCCACACAGTACATCCCAACCTCACGCGAGGTATGCTGTTGCTAAACAGCTGGCGCACTTGAATGCACTGCATGCCAGTAATTGTTCGCGTATTTACGTGTCAGGTGGCTAGAACGACGTACACATTGATATTCTAAACGCGACTCTCCAGGTAAAATTACCAGCGAGAAATTTAAGCCGTTATCATTATTGGTTGACAGTTTGAGTTTTGTTAGAATGACAGTCGCTTGCTAGACTCTTGCTACACTAGCTGAAATGATTTAATCGCGGTATTAAAGTGTTAACTGAGTACTCGCTTATGCACGAGCATAGGAGATTCGTATTCGAATGACGGCGGGTTCAATCAAAGTGGCTGGCGTATTTGGGGGGATTCTCGAATCTAAATGTTTACAAATTCAAGATTAAAAGTGTTAGGTTATCCAAATAACTATGAGTATGAATATAATAACTACAGCACTATATTAATTCTGTAATACGATTATTCACAATATATTACTTATTGTTTAAAACAATATTATTTAATTAATCTTTTCGTGTTTTTGAAATAATAGGAAATCCTTTGCCATTGATATTAAACCATTGAGTATACGTTACATTTAGTGAAACAACAGGTAGATTGTATATCGAGTCACTTGAGCATCGTTAATTCAAGCTAAATTTTTATTTTTTGGATGAGCGTAGCGAGCGTAGCGAGCGAAGCGAAGAATCCATTTCACTACACTGGAGAAAAAAATCCGTGATGTTTTTTTTTTGTTTGTATTATTGTGTGTTTGTTAACACGATTCCGGCTAAACCGATACTCCAATTGCGATGAAAATTTTATGGAGGCCTTCGAAATCTCTGAACTTAGAACTGCCACGTTTTTGAGCGCAATCGAAATTTTTTTCTCTCATGAAAATAGCAATCTTACGATTTTTTCGATTTTTAAAAACATTCTTCGACTTATAACACCTACATGCTTAATCCGATTTAAATTATTTTTTAACAGAACCTTAATTTTATGAATTAAGATATTTTTGTGAAATTTAAGCGCAATCAAAAAATCATTTCTTATGAAAATCGCAATTTTACAATTTTTTTCTTTTTTTAAAATTACGATTGTTAAAAAAAAAAGTAAATTTTTAATTTATTTTAATTTAATTTAAAAAAAAATTTCGACTTAGTAATAATTTTTTCACATAACAACAGAAAATCTTCATAACACATGGCAGCTCAATGCACCAATTACGCTCATCCAACAACGCGGCGGGACTTAAGCGTTTTCCTAGTTTTATGTATTTATTTATTCATTTGCTGCTCCTCCAACCCGATTTAATGTTGGAGAAGGGGTTATGATATATATATGTTAACTTATTTTAGAAATAATAGTGTTTTTCGATTTACGCCACTCCTTGAGTTTAATTGCTACTCAACGTTTGGTTTTGTTATTGTTTTTAATTTCACTTTTTGTAATTTTATCTCTTGAAAAGGAACTCCAATCTGAGTCCGAAACGTTGAGTAGCAATTAAACTCAAGGAGTGGCGTAAACCGAAAAACACTATATTTCTAAAAATAAGTTACATAATGTCCAGCCACGAAAGTATTCGTCATCATATTATATATTTTATATTTATTTATTTATTTATTTATTTATTTATTTATTTATTTATTTATTTATTTATTTATCTTACTTATTTATTAAAACATCTATCCTATTCAGTTAAAAAACGGATTTACAATGGAACCAACTAAAAAAATCTAATTCCACAGATGCAGACACACAATGAACTACAGTTAAGTTAATATTTGAAATACTTATATTTCAACAATTTATTATAACACAATATTTATGGTCACAAATTCAAAAAGGATATTAAATGCAATTGATTAATGAAACCAAATATTAAAAAGGGTGGTGGGGGAGAAAAGAAAAACGAAAACGAAAAAATAATAATAGCATTGTGTGTGACATAACTATTTTGCTACAAGACTTTGATTGGACTCTATTTCCAACAGTGTTGGACTAATTTCAAATCAATGCGAAAAAACACTGGAAAAATATCGTCCGTATTCAATTGTGAGGATAGAGTGTTAAACCGTGTTAGCTCTGTAAAACGAATACAGTAATAAAAAACCAGATATTCTAATTACGAACGTCCACAGCGTAGTTTTTCTCGTTCTATATTTCATTTTCATTAGTCAGTTCGCGATGATAACACGTACATATAGATCGTGCATATATTAACTCGTCCAACCCCGCATTGAAAACCTCGAGGTCTTTATGTCAAGGCCCAGTACACGAGATAATCGCTTCCCGCGCAGAGCCTACACCAGGCGGTCGACAAGAGAACTCCCCGTCAAACACGGGAGTTGTATCTGTCTTTATCATCGCAGACAAATGACCGTCGTTGAACGGATGCGTTTGCCTCGTAATAGCCGCCGTCCTGAACAAAGCAAAAACCTCATCTATGTATGGCAGGTTTATCACTGATCGTCCGTTGGCCTGGCTTGACGAGAGCTGTTCATTTACATTCGAAAGTACGTAACGAGCTGCGAGGGCGTTATTTTCTGCTCATTTAGTTAAGAGACAATAGTGTTAAGTTGAGAGCTATGCATATCGAAGATTTTATTATGTACTGAGGCAATCTGGTTTAATGTTTCTCCATCGATCACGAAACACTTAAAAATAATGATTGATGGAATGATTGAATTGTTTTTGATTGATTGGTTTGAGGACACTGAAGGGTTTTCAAGGTCGCGTATTTATTGAGAGATGAGCGATGAGCCCCCCCACCCCCCTCATCGCTAGGTTAGGCGCATGCATGTAAATGCTTGCCGAAATTTAATATCTTATTACTCTTACTAACATAATCCAGTACAAACATTGAACGAAGTGCTACAGAAACCTAATATGCAAATCGAAAAATAAATTGCACGCGTTATTTTTATTTCACAATTGTCGGTATGCTGACTCTTCTAAAGAACGCCTAATTACCAGTTTGTGTATTCTTTAAACTGGATATTGTTTGTATATTGCTTACTTGATGAAATGAGTCGATATTATGCCAAGCAACACGTCCAGAAAAGATAGTATCAAATTAACACAATTACAAAACCACAACATTGAAATTGAGAATAACCGGCACCTCCACCAAAGCCATTTCACCCAATTAAATTGTTCAACTGGACATACCTAGTGAGTTGAACTGTTAGATTACTGAAATATTACTGTTAAGTTGACTTCATAGCATAATAAGTACCAACATAATGCAACAATAATACTTCGACGCCGTAATAGAAAATACCCGGCGCCTCCACCAAACATGTTTAATTTCATTGTAGTGCTGACCCAATGAGTTGAGCAGTTACATTACTTTACAGCTTCATTTGTTCCAACATTATATGTTAAAATGTAACAATAAAAGCCACACCATCGTAAAATAAAATACCCAGCACCGGCACCACACATGTTTAATTCCATAATGGAGATGACCTTTAACGTCTCTATGTGTTTAGCAGTTACATAACTCCACAGCGTCATAACAACCCGCTCTATGATATGTTTCTTTCCACTTAGGCACATTTAACAAAATGCTTCTCAGTGGGACTCCATAAAACACATTTATATTATGTTCACCGTTACTTTGACAACTCCCAAACTAATCGTTTATTGTAGCTAGCCTTGATAGTACCGTGATGATTTGACACGGTTGTGTGAAAAAAGTTGTACCATGGTCTACAGTGCCATCCATATTATACCAAGTGACGGTATTTTACGGAGCTTTCAGACCAAATATGTAAAGATGAGTTTATATTTTCATGTCCTAGAATTTTCACTTCTTCCATTTGGTAGAGCCGAAATGCTATGAAAGTATATTATGCATATTAAGCGAATCATAGAAAGTTTGCTTTATTTTATTTAGTTTATTAGTACATAATCAATAAATATTAATTCTACCATATGATTATGTATATTAACAATTTAATTAAGCAGAACATCGGTGGTATTTGGTTAAAAAAATAAATAACACTCGTGTAAATTAACATGACATTAATTTTTTTATTCAACACATTGCGTTGGGTATCTCGTCTATCATACATGAATATTGGGAAATATAAGCTTAGCCTGCCATTTAAGTTTTGGATTCTTTTGCCCTGTTATATGTATTGATGAAAGTAATGTATTTAGTATTTTCAACTTGGTCGTCTGAAAACGTAACTCGAGTTTTATCTCATTAAAACTAAAATGTAAGCCACTTTCTAAGAATGTAGACAGACATGTAGATCGACCGGATAACGTGTCATTAATTAACAAGTTGATATATTTTATTTTGATTATTTTATATAAATCATAATATTATAATACTATATTATGAAGAGTATTGATTAATCATACCTACATTATCCATAGAATGCAGCGCGGATTTAACATTTATATATATATATGCACAATGTGTTTCTGTAGTATTTCAAATTATATTTAGTTATAATTATTCTACTCCCCTATGTAACCTCATGGCCCGTGTCCTTCTGCCATTCCGCTCACACGGCGGACATTCGACCCTACGTGTTGACAGTTACACGCGTTGGGGCTTCGTGCTTGGATATCCTATGATCTTTAGCAAGAGTTTTCATGGGTGAATGAAAAGTCAATATTCATTCAAGAGCCGCTGGCTTTTCACATTACTAGTCTTCTACGGACAGAATTTGAAACACAAGTTCGCGTGAGGGTGAGTGGGAAAACAGGGACGAATGGTAAAAATTTCTGGCCGGGCAAACTTTTAGAGACCAATTGGTAGATAGCCGATCATAGGTCGTAGTACTGTCCCAAACGGATATGAATCACTTGCACCACGTATCGTTTTAACGTTTAAGCTTAAAGGAATTCTAAAAAAATACATGATGTACGAATGAATATCATAAATAGATAATTATTAAACAATACACCACGCTCTTACAAAAGAGCTAATGTTTAAAATGTAATTTAAACCCCAAATCAATTGTTTAATAATCTGGTTGTGATGGGTACCAAACCTTGCGCATGAACAGATCACGCTACAAGTTTTGAGAATATGTAGTTGCGAGTTGGCATTCTGTTAGAGTGCTATTACATAACCACGTGTGTTTTAGCTATGTGTGGGGCAATGCACTGTAGAAATGTCGTTCACGTAAGCTACTAAGAATGCAACCTGAAATTACAGCTTGCTTGGCTCAATATATAAAGACATTTTTAAATTTGTCTTTAGTCTCCACTTACTAATTTAAAAGCTGTGACTATCAGTGGTGTTTTAAAATAAAGTAGTCGACACTAACGCCATCAGTGATAATATCCTACTAGAAATGTGTAATATTCAACAATTCAGGAATAAAAAATACGACCCGACCAGTATTTTGTAATTTCTGAGTTATATTAAATACTAACAATTATATTAACTGAATAACCAAGTCGAGAAATAAAATTTTGCAATTGAAACCGCTCGTGGACAAGTTTTATTCTCTGTTCTCAGGCTAGTTCAGAACAACTTCATATTATCTAGCTTCTGCTTCATTATTGGTAAGAGGCTAGAGTCGCGGTCTTTGTTTAGCCTAACTTCATGATGCCCGTTTGTATAGAAAATGGCATTCTTGTCGCGGGAATCAAACCCTGTTCTCTTTCATTAGGTTTATGTATTATAGTCCAATGGAATGGATCAACGAACAACACAACATACATATAATATATCTCGAGCCTGCAGGTTTGGTTTGGTATACACAGTCTAAACAACAACCCACCGCTAAACCATAATGAAGAACATTACAAGCTACTTTAACCGTTTATATCCGCAGTTTATCACGGGGGCAACATTGTGGTGGTGTTGGTGAAATTAACCACAAACATGTTACGCGCTCAGTTCAGCTTGTTCTCATGCGTCTATAAATTCTCTAATTACTAGCCCCCATCTGGTTGATTTTTTATTGCTATCAGCTAGTTAATCAAAGCATATTGCCCAACTGTTTTTAATTTTCCTGCAATAAAGCATGCTATTTCTTGCATTATCAATGATGTTTCATTAGCACTAATACAAGCAATCATTTACGCAAACGGGAGAACTCCTACTGTAAAATTGGTCACAACTTATTATTCACATGTTCCCTTTGTAATTACAAACGTTTGAGTAATTTCATTACAGCTGTAGATAGATATGTTATCTTAAGTAATTAATGATTTTATTTGGAATATAGTATTTTGGTATTGAGAAGGCTCTTCGTGCTGCTCGTTAGTCCTATATTGCCCATGTTATTTGTCTTAAATAAAACAAACTCTCGGAAAAAAATCTGTCTGATGCATGATTAAAGATAGTGTGCTATTTATTACACAAGGTTCTTTATTAAGCTTATATCTTTGCTAGTATGATATTTTGTAATTGATTTATAAACAATTTGTTGACAAAAAAATATACCAAACATACGCAAAATGTTGTCAAAACTGCCATTTTGTAGAAATCCGCATACAAACGCATTCAAAAGTATTGAAATTTAATACTAGAATAGATGTAGCTTTCTTTTACAATCCAGTGTTTACTTGAGTTTTCTGGGGGTTTTAGTTTGGCGATCAGACCTTTTTAGGTGGGCAATGTTGTGTGCCCAAATTCTGTCCGGGAAGTGCCCTCTTAAGGTGTTATCGACAAATTGATAGGGTCCTTAAATAATGCCAAGACTTGCTGACATGCTTATTTAGAGTCTGAAACGTTTTAGCCCTTTTACAGCAGGATCCACTAGATACCTAACAGCTGCTGTAAGGTGGGTATCGCTTGTACTTCCACAATGTCCGGGTCCACTAAATACTTATGCTGAGCTGCTACAGCCAAAGATGTTGAAATAGTATACAGGCTACAGCAGCTGTTAGTATCTAGTGGACCCTGCTTTTACAGTTAGAATTCTTGTTGATATTTCTAAAAAATTTGGGAAAAGTGACATGACAAATGGGTGCAACAACTGATTATGGAATTGTATGAAGTTATGGTGCTTCTATCCAATGTATTAAAAATAAACTAGGAAGCTTCGCAAATGCGTTTTTAGGCGCGTTGTTGGATGAGCGTAATTGGTGCATTGAGCTGCCATGTGTTATGAAGATGGTATTTAAATTGATTTCAATAAATAATAATAAATAAATAAATTGGTTTAAAGTCTACCCACTCAGTTATATAACTGATTTTCAGTGATATTGTTTTAATTTTTACGACGACGACATGAGGATCAGGGGCGCACATTACATTACACACTACATTACAATCGGATAAAGCATGTAGGTGTTAAAAGTCAAAGAATTTTTTTTTAAAATCGAAAGAATCGTAAAATTGCTATTTTCATGAGAAATAATATGTCGATTGCGCTCAAATTTCACACGAATATATGTATTCATAAAATTAAGGTTCTGTGAAAAATTAATTACAATCGAATCAAGCATTTAGGTGTTATAAGTCGAAGAAAGTTTTAAAAAATCGATAAAAAATCGTAAAATTGCGATTTTCATGAGAAATAATTTTTCGATTGCGCTCAAAAACGTGGCAGTTCTAAGTTCAGAGATTTCGAAGGCCTCCAGAAAATTTCATCGCAATTGGAGTATCGGTTTAGCCGGAATCGTGTTATCAAACACACAAAAATACAAACAGAAAAAAAAGAAAAGAAAAAAAACATTCCGGATTTTTTTCTCCAGTGTAGTAGAATGGAATCTTCGCTTCGCTTATCAATAAATAGCTTTTAGGGACAGGTGCGGACTAATTTGTCCTTTGTGGAGCTCTGCGAGGTCCATGTTATTCCTCTGCTAGTATTGTGGGGAATATTACTTCCCGAAACTAGAGGTGTGCTTAAGCTATTTTCCTATACATTGATCAGTCCAGCACGGATATGTCCTTCCCACATTCCCTAGGATAGAGTGGCGCATCTCGGCGCACCCTTCAACCAAATAAACAAACTATGTATACATATTCTCTACCTTCGTTCATAATTGTGTACTTACACTGAAGGCATGCGACATTGTAACTTAAGCGGGAATCATTAAACATAACCTTCTGTGAACAATATTGATGAACAGTCTCGTACCGCTAGCGGCGTATTACCTTAAAGACAAAACATGTAAATTCCCGTTGAAAATCTTGTTAGAATGTATATTAAAAATCAATAAACAATTACTCAGCTTAGAGTAAATCAGATGCTAAATTAAACAGTCTCCACCAAACAACGTGTTAAACGTTTATGATACAACTTTGTAAACGTGGGTACGTCGCGTTACGTTTGCGTTCACAAGGATTCAAGTTGTTTTTAATTAGTTATTATCTTTGGATTCTATCAGTTCACGATGATGAGAACCAAGACTTCAAAGACGTGATGTTATAAGCCAGATAACATCTAGAATAACATGATGATGATACACAAGACGTCGACGCAGGCCTAAAATGGAGAGTTAAGTATGACATGGCTTGGGTTTAAATCCTACCTTAACCAATACTGTATGAAGTTTGTTTCCTTAGTGTTTTCAATTATAGATCATTATTCAAACTTACATTAGTACACATCTATAGTAGAATCAATATACCCTCCCACAGTGATATTGTATTTGGTGTACAATAAATGCACATTATCTCGAAAGCATACCAAAGTTTTCCGATTTTGTAAAAGTAGTGACATTAAATATTTATGCATAAAATAGACAAGGTGTACAACTAAAACTAAAAAAAAATCACGTTAATTAGTACAACAGTGTGTCAAATACACTCCCGGACGAAGTAAATAAATATTCCGTTCACATTTCATTATCCAAGATGTGAGTCTGTGTGCCTGCGGGTGTACGTGAATGGACCAAGAACGGATTTGTGAACTAGGAATTAAAAAGAGGATAACAGAATATTGAGTAACCTCATGGATGTGGTGATGTGGTTTATGACCATGAGTGATATACCAAGCAGACAGTGGGCTTTCTACATCGTGTGCACCAAATGAAACTAATGTCTGCGGAGAAGGTTGCTTCTAAAAGCCAGATAAATTGAAATTGAGAGAATTCAAGATGGTGACTGAGACGAGTTTTTACTGATCACAATCCGAATGAAATGAATACAAAATCAAGCTGTATTTGAAAGGAATGAGAAGATATTGTGTGAGTTCACAATGTAGGTTACGAGTGCTGAGGAAGGTTGGAACATCTGGACGCTATGTGACAACCGCTAATGAGATGAGGTTAGGGTGTTGAATAACCAATGAGGTGCATTCCATCTTGCGAGTGGGGAGTATGCCTTGTAAGTCTTACAAGAGTTTAAAAGACAAGTAACATCATGTAAAGTATATTGTAACTTGAGCGGAATTGGATTATATGAACTCGTAACACATAAGATTTACTTCACTGTTTGGATAGCTAATGGATATTTGAGCTGAGTTCCTTGAAAAGGGGTTTATGTCCCGCTTTGAACAAAAGCTTATATTGATCTCGGAAATAATAGCATCGTCTGTTTGTGATGCTATCAACGACGGCTTCAAAGCAATATTAGTTTAAGGGGCAGCTAGTTAGATGGGAAGGTGAAGGGACCAATAAGGGACTCCCGCATCGGATTTATCGGTTTGCCTAACGATGATCGGGGATGTTTAAAGAGCACAGGGATTATTTCCGATTGGTTAACCAACAGCTATGCGAGTTTTCAGATACTTTCTATGCACTGACGTCACTAGGAACCTTAGATTTTTGCCAATTAAATTTAATCATCAAAGTTATTAACGAATCTGCTCCAAAACGAAACTCTATTGATTTCAAACGCTTGATTTAATTAAATGCGAGTTTCAATGAGAATTAATGATTTTTCAATCTCACGAAAGTGTTAAAATAAATCGATGTCATGATACTTGACGTTTACGGAGCTTACGGATCCTTGCCCCGAATCTCTGGCTCCTCACCGAATCTTTACAATCAAGCGATCGGAGCCACACGGCATCCTTTTAATTGTTGCTATGTCTTGTTAGTTTTGGTACAGTTAGCTACTTGTAATGAAGAGACATTATTATTTTGCATCATCGTCATCTTTACAACAATATTCATAATCATTAATAGCATACTGTTGTTGTTATATATTTTCTAAATTTAATTCTTTTTGTAAATATTTACTTTGCATTGATCATTACGCTGGATCCCCATGGTCATCCATACTAATTGGCCAGCTGTCAGTAAAGGTTGAATTTAGTATTATATTGCTACGATTAAGAAAAGATTATATGGTTATTTGCTAGTAAATTTATTTCTTAAATAGAGTGATAACACTAGCATCTTCATTTAATAGTTGTTAAGACAATGTTGATTTATGATGCAACTGTTAAAATATTAATTACAAGCTAAAATGTAATGCATCAAATTATCATGCTAGTCACAGAAAATAAAGATATGCATAGTGTCTCATAATTATCAAATTGTATTTAATATTATGCACAGCATCAATGCAACCAGAAAAAGTTAATTAGATGGTAAAATAATTGTAAATAGTAAAATCCCTAACTGAAAATCAGTTAATAATAATAATAATAATAATAATAATAATAATAAAAATAATAATAATAATAATAATAATAATAGTAATAATAATAATAATAATTAATAATAATAGTAGTAATAATAATAATAACAAGACCAAAGAAAACGAAAGAACGAAGAAGAAAAAAGGTATAGAGTTAAGTTTAGTTCTCTAGTTCATCCTCAGTTGAAAATGAAACAACATATTCTAAATTGTTCATCACGACTACGTAACTCGCGTATAGAAACCATCACATGCCCGAAGAGCAGAAACCCAAACCCAAATACACACACGAACACGAATCAAATAACGCGCAAACAAAACGCGTCATCCGAGAGCGTGTTGTCTCTACACACAACAGCAATTGGAAATGTTGGATTGAGTATCACGTCATTTGCGACCCTCTACTAATAATCACCTAGGTTGTGTGATGCGTGTGTTTAGGTCGAGGGCGGTGCAACGCTGTGTCAACCTATCACAAACAAGAGAAATATTTATTTATGGAAGTGAAATCTCATTTAACCTGTGGGATGTAAATCTAATCACAAGGCACACTCCAATTGCAAAAACACGCCTACACGGTTGATTTCCCCTCAAGAGAATGGTAATTTACTGTGCATGCTGAAATATAATACAACTGTTTGTGTCTGAATTTTAAATAATTACACTTCAATCATAGGCCTAGATACTTTTAGCTAATTTGATATAGGAAACTTGACACAAAAAACTGTTGAAATGAAATGAAATTCTTTGTTTGTTAAATAATTGTCATTTGAATTAAAAGGAATACCAAAATTAATTGAGTTATAATTGAATAAATTTACCTGCAAGCGACATTAAATAATTGTTAACAGGTTTATTTCTCGATTTTGTTAGTCGGGAAACACTCCCGTAGGTGTAATTGTTATTATTTACTACAATTCAGAAATTAAAAAAGTCCGCCGGTGGTCAGTTCAAAGGCAACAGATATTCGTTGCAGTACTTTCCATCCATTCAGATGTATAATGCAGCTACAATTATGAGATTAAAATGTACCCGTCCTGATGGTCTAGTAGTTAAGACGCTCACCTGGAATGTGGGAGACCCGTGGTTCGAATCCCGGTTGGGGCGGACATTTTTAATTTCTGAATTGCAGTAAATAACAACAACTAACAGGTTGACATAATCTACTTGTACTATCTGTGAATCACAAAACAAAATGTGTACGCACAATTGTGTTTATTATTAGTTATAGCATTGTTTTTTCTTGGTTGGTTTTAATCGTTTGAATAGATTCGATTCAGAATAATTTATCTTTTTATACAGTCATATTTAAGTGACTAATATTATATTGTTATTGTATTGTATCGTTATATTTTGCTGTGTTACCCTATATAATGTTTAGTAAATTGTACTTGTGAGACATTGTGTTCTGTTGTTATGTGGCCACAAATAAATAATTTTAATTTTGAGTAAGAGGTGAACCGTTTTAGAATAATGTATCATATGGCATAAGCTAATTTTATTAGTTGGGATAATCTTACAAATTAAGAGTTAACTTAAAGCAAAGATCATGAATAAAAAAATGGATTAATTTAAATACATATAATTTCACATTTTTAATAAATACTTGAATGTGTTTTTAGAAACTATTGTTTAATTATACATTGTTGTTGTAATTTTGCTATTTCTAAACGTGCTTATAACTACAGTTTATTATGTTGTGTATGTTTATGTTCTTAGTTTTATTAATTACCCTCCTTTGTAAATATGTTTGCATAACTAAATAGGCCAGACATTAAAAAATTAGGTAAAACAGAAAATAGTAGATTTCAAAATAAAATTCTACATCCGAGATAATAAGCGAAAACAAATTATTCTATTGATCGTTAGGTGATGGTTAACTGTTATTACAGACTGGTACGTAATAAACCGTGTTTAACCCGAAATATGTAGGACAATTTTAACCCACTTAAATAAATTAAATGATTTTCTAAGTCTTCATAAAACATAACTAAGTAATAAAGAAAGTAGCTCCTAGCCAAAACAACAACAAAACATGATAGTGCAAATTCTCTTAAAATTGTATATAATCTGACAAACCATTCTTCATAAGTTACCTCGTCACGTTCAACTCCACGATTGGTCGGCATTAGTCAAAACAATATAGACACGTTATATTAAAAAAAAAATCTGTCAAAGTTGCAAATGCAAAATTTAGAAAAATTCTTCCTGCATGCAATACAAAACAAACCGTACCTTGAATGACAAAGTTAAAGCTAACATTTTGATATGAACAAATGAGTCGGGTGGCGTCTAGACCATGACAGTTTCGTAATAATTGTTCATCAAGTCGAAACCAGTTTTTAAATAAATCTCTTCAAATTGTAATGAAAGCCTCAGAGTCAAAATAAACTTTGCTAATTTATACTTTCACTGGAGCTCGTCTAATTGCACTTGATGGAAATGTAAGCGCTTAAGTGTAATTAATGAGTTTCTTAACAAATATATGAAGATGTTTTCTTTGCAATTGTGTTTTCTCTTCTGACACTGAGAAAGCTTCTTGTTAGATGACTAATGAAAATCTAATGGTGTGCTATTTGTAAGGGAATATTAATACATCCACAAGGAGAAATAGGATTTAAATGCGATCAAAATGGGGTATGGTTTTGGTGCTCATTTGCATGCGAGTCTACCTCAGTTTCTAATGTGGGAGGTCCTGAGCTTAATTCCTGGTTCTGCAGAGGTTTATAAGCGTCTTCAAAATACCTAAGTCAATATATCACTTTGTTTATCACTAGGAAAACGCTTAGTCCCGCCGCGTTGTTGGATGAGCGTAATTGGTGCATTGAGCTGTCATGTGTTATGCGGATTTTCTGTTGTTCTTCGACTTAGTAATAATTTTTCACAGAACAAATCATTAATTAATTTATTTAAATTAAATAAAAAATTATCTTAATTTATATTTAAAAAAAAAATCGTAATTAAAAAAAAGAAAAAATCGTAAAATTGCGATTTTCATAAGAAATAATTATTTGATTGCGCTCAAATTTTCCACGAATATATTAATTCATGAAATTAAGGTTTTGTGAAAAAATCATTACAATAGGATAAAGCATGTAGGTGTCATAAGTCGAAGAAATTTTTTAAAAATAGAAAACAATCGTAAAATTGCGACTTTAATGGGAAATAATTTTTCGACTGCACTCAAAAACGTGGCAGTTCTAAGTTCAGAGATTTCAAAGGCCACCATAAAATTTTATTGCAATTGGAGTATCGATTTACCCGGAATCGTGTTAACAAACAGACAAAAATACAAACAGAAAAAAACAAGAAAATCGGAAAAAATCGTAAAATTGCAATTTTCAGAAGAAAGAATTTTTCGATCAATTTTTTGAACCGTGCAGGTCTAAGTTCAGAGATTTACAAAGCCTCCAGAAAATTCCATCGTAATTAGAGTATCAGTTTAGCCGGAATCGTGTTCACAGACACACAAAAATACAAAAAAAAGAAAAAAGAAAAAAAAAACATTCCGGATTTTTTTCTCCATTGTGGTGAAATGGAATCTTCGCTTCGCTCGCTACGCTCGCTACGCTCATCCAACGAACTGGTTTAAGTTATTCTTTTAATGTGCTAAACCGAATTAAAAACACAGTGGTATAGCTTAACACGATTTTACTTTTGTTCGACCACGAAAGTGAACTAGAACCTATAATCTGTGTAGCTTATTTTGATAAGCCCTAAATCCGTTTCAAGCCGCCATTTTTCTCTTCTAGATGATACTAAATATATGGATTTGAAAACTTTTGACACATTAGTTCAGTTTTCATTGCCGTGATAAACATTTCGAGAAACGGAAACAGTTTGAAATTAAACAGTTTTTAATGTCCGTTAGCCTTGTTTATTATGTGAACGATAGCTTTGGAGCCGTCGTAGCCATTAACCTCGTATTTGAAAGTTTCTTTTCATGACAGGCTCTACATAAAAAATTCACGAATTAATTTTATTGCAATTTTTAACATTTATTTCAGCAATTTAGTTTTTTGGATGAGCGTAGCGAGCGAAGCGAGCGAAGCGAAGATTCCATTCTACTACACTGGAGAAAAAAATCCGTTTCTTTTTTCTTTTTTTCTGTTTGTATTTTTGTATGTTTGTTAACACGATTCCGGCTAAACCGATACTCCAATTGCGATGAAATTTTCTGAAGACCTTTGAAATCTCTGAACTTAGAACTGCACGATTCGAAAAATCAATCGAAAAATTATTTCTCATGAAAATTGCAATTTTACGATTTTTTCAATTTTCTTGTTTTTTTCTGTTTGTATTTTTGTGTGTTTGTGAACACGATTACGGCTAAAGCGATACTCCAATAGCAATGAAATTTTCTGGAGGCCTTCGAAATTTCTTAACTTAAAACTGCCACGTTTTTGAGCGCAATCGAAAGATTATTTCTCATGAAAATCGCAATTTTACGATTTTTTTTTCGTTTTTCTTATTTTTTTCTGTTTGTATTTTTGTCTGTTTGTTAACACGATTCCGGATAAACCGATACTCCAATTGCGATGAAATTTTATGGAGACCTTCGAAATCTTTAAACTTAGAACTGCCACGTTTTTGAGCGCAATCGGAAAATTATTTCTCATAAAAATCGCAATTTTACGATTTTTTTCGATTTTTAAAAATTCTGCTTTATCCGATTTTAATGATTTTTTCACAGAACCATAATTTTATGAATTAATATATTCTTGTGAAATTTGAGCACAATCGAAAAATTATTTCTTATGAAAAACGAAATTTTACGGGTTTTTTCTTTTTTTAAATATGATTAATTAAAAAAATTAAAAATTAAAGTTTATTTTTTATTTAATTTAAATTAAATTTAAAAAAATCTTCAACTTAGTAATGATTTTTTCACAGAACAACAGAAAATCCGCATAACACATGGCAGCTCAATGCACCAATTACGCTCATCCAACAACGCGGCGGGACTTGAGCGTTTTCCTAGTATTATTTAAAGGGGCTATTAATCCAAAAGTAATTTTTACCACATAATCTTAAGCCTACTACTTCACACATATGAAATTTAAAAAATTATCTCGTGACCGTTACTTTATACGATTTTTTTTAAAGTTTTTGATCCCGAAATTTTCGAAAATTGTCGTTTTGTGAATTTTTTATAAGTCAGCTTCAACATGTGTATTTATTGTTTCACATAGATGCTAGAGCTCCGATCTCAAATGGTCCTATATATAACATCGTGTCTTGAAACTGTGCACAAATAATCACTCAAACATGCAAAAATATGCATTCCATAATCACACCGCTTCACCCTAATCAGCATAATATTTTGAGCAAACCACTTGCCCAAGTTAAAAGAAACCAAATAAAGCGGATTTACAGAAAAGGTTGTCGAGTACGTCAATAAAGGCCAATATTTTTTAGCATAACAAAATCCTTCAAGGTCACGGGGCATCAAAATCGTTGACATGTTATTTCTTATGGGAGATATTTTCCGATGGGTCCTAGCTCGAAGATTACCAAGTTTTACCAAAGGAATTCGAGTCATGATGGACCCAATAATTTTTCTGTAAGTATGTAATTTCATAACTAGTTATTCAGAATAAATCTTTTTGTTTTTTGTTTTTTTGCAGGCGAATACCCTCAATTTGGCGTTTTATCTTTAAAGCCACTAATGTACTTCTCGTTATCAAGGGTATTAGCCAAAGTGTGAGCTATCTGTAATAGTCTGGCGTGGGTGTGAATCAATTGTGCACTTTTATATAGAGGTCCAAATTTTTTTATGCGTGTACTTCACCCCCAAATAGTCATTTTTAGACCGGGACCCCATTCGTCTCGCCATTAATTTAGCTATGGCGGCCATCTTTAAAGATGGCGCCAAAGTGTAATAAGACTACCACATTTCGGAGGAATCTTGGCATGTGGCACCACCAAATTGACCATGAGAAACTCAACTATGGCATCAGAATTACAATTTTGTGAATTTCGAGGCCTTAAATTGCAAATTTTACACATTTCAATGCAATTTTGTTACTGAATTTCACTGGTTTCTACGACAGCCGAGTTGACTGTAATAACTTGTACAGAGACCAAATATTTTTAATGCGTGTACTAGACACACCAATAGTCAGTTTGAGACCGGGAACCCATTCGATTCTTAATCTATTTACCTATGGCAGCCATCTTTAAAGATGGCGCCAAAGTGTAATAAGACTACCACATTTCGGAGGAATCTTAACATGTGGCACCACTTTTTCCATTAAATCGACCATGAAAAACTCAAGTATGGCATCAGAATTAGTATTTTGTAAATTTCGAGGCAGTAAATTGCAAATTCTACACATTTTAAAGCAATTTTGTTACGAAATTTCACTGGTTTCTACGACAGCCGAGTTGACTGTAATAACTTGTATACAGACCATATATTTTTTATACGTGTACTAGACACCCCAATAGTCAGTTTTAGACCGGGAGCCCATTCGACTCTCAATCCATTTACTTATGGCGTCCATCGTTAAAGATGGCGTCCATAGTGTAATAAGACTACCACATTTTGACAGAATTTTTGCATGTGGTACCACTTTTCCCAATAAAATCGACCAAGGAGAACTCAAATATGGCAGTAGAATAAGTATTCCGTGGATTTTCAGTCTTTAATTTTCAAATTTTACACATTTTAAGGCAATTTTGTTACAAAATTTCACTGTTCCATCTTTAAAGATGGCCGCCATAGGTAAATCGATTGGGAGACGAATGGACTCCATGTCTAAAAATGACTCTTTGGGAGTCTAGTACAAGCATAAAAATTTTTGACCTCTATACACGTTGTAACAGTCAATTCGGCTATCGTAGGAACTTGTCATATTTTGTAACAAAATTGCCATAAAATGTTAAAAAAATTTGAAATTTACGGCCTCGAAATCCACGAAATCCTAATTATTTTGGCATATTTGAGTTCCAAATGGTCGATTTATTACTAAAAATGGTGCCACATGCCAAGATTCCGTCAAAATGTGGTAATCTAATTACACTTTAGACGCCATATTTAAAGATGGCTGCCATAGGTAAATGGATTGAGAGTCGAATGGGCTCCTTGTTTCAAACTGACTATTGGGGTGTCTAGTACACGCATAAAAAAATTGATACCTTTACATAATTAACACAATAAACTGGTCGGGATATTATTTACCGGGCCGCGAAAGCCTTAAGTTTGAATGTCTATACAGTCATGTTATTACAGTCAACTTGGCTGTCGTAGAAACCAGTGAAATTTAGTAACAAAATTGCCTTAGAATGTATAAAATTGTCAATTTAAGGCCTCGAAATTCACAAAATTCTGATTCTGATGCCATATTTGAGTTTCCCATGGTCGATTTAATGGTAAAAGTGGTGCCTCATGCCAAGATTCCTCCGAAATGTAGTAGTCTTATTACACTTTGGCGCCATCTTTAAATATGGCCGCCATAGCTAAATTAATGGCGAGACGAATGAGGTGCGGGTCTAAAAATGACTATTTGGGAGTGAAGTACACGCATAACAAAATTTGGACCTCTATATAAAAGGGGAATATTCCACTTCCGTCAAATACAGTACAAATAGATTTTTTAGAAGAAGTATTTCGTTCCGATTACAAATATGTACTTTGTTTTTCCGTGAAATAATAATCCAATAATTTATAGCAGTTATAAAAACAGTATTTTTTTTAAATATTCTAAGAGCGTCAAAAACGGTAATGACATCAAAACTGTGTTGAACCAACGCCGTCTGGATACACATACACTAGGTCCGCGAACGAACAAACCTATACATACATCGAGACGGCGGTGTTTTAAACAAAGCAGCGCCTAGCGTAGCCTACAGTAATGTAAACAGATGGCGGACATTTTACATTGAACGCCTAGCCAAAAAAAGAGAAAAGTTGACATTGCAATCAAAAAACAAAACTGAAAAAGTCCTAGGTCTAGGTCTAGGCGTAGAAAATTATTTATAATACAACAGTCTAGGCCAATCGTTCCTGTAGGATATAGGCCTTGGTATGTGAATACTACAATTACTAACTTGACAAGCCCTTGGCTTGGCTTGCCAACCCTAACCTGCACTTCCGTGTTCTGACACACATCCCGCACAAAAACCTTACTTTTATGACTAATTAAAGCCTATTGTAGATAAAGAATAGCATGATAGTCCTAGGCTGTGCAAAAATTCAAGACAGAAATGCTCGTAATTCATTACACAATGATCTCGCGAAATCTCCTGTCACATACGAAAAAACAAAAGGACAAAATTGGTGAAAATGTACATCGTTTAAGTGGCTGTGGAGTTGTGTTTGTTGTTGAGTGGATGGGCGAGCACCGCCGTCTGTATGTAAATATGTACAAATATACGTACATTTAGTTTCTAATTGGCCTTGACTCAACACAGTTATGACGTAGTACCGTCCAAAGATGGTGCACGCTCGTTTTTGGCGCGCAAACTGGGGGTCCAATTTACTTCTTGTTTAAATTACACAAATTACATTTTTTTAAATAAAAAAAGTGCAGTGACTATTAAGACATATATAACAATTAAAATAAACTGTAAAATAGTAAGTGGAATATTCCCTGTGTAACATGGAAGTCGGACTATAACTGCGCATTTTAAGTCGACCATAGTGGCTTATACGGTAAGGGTGAGGGTAGGAAAACTATGACTCCAGTGACGTGGGTTCAAAACCCGCAAAAATATATTATAACTAGATGTTTTGAATTGTTTATTTATACATATCTTTGGCACGGCGTTTTAAATGGATCACTCACTTAATAACTCAACAGTCACCATGTCCAGTCATGACCATGACCAGACACACGATTCTAACAGTCCATGTGTTTTCAATAGTATTTATTTTAGACGAGTGAGCGCAGCGAAACGAAGTCTTTATAACGCTACTCGATCGTGCCTTGGCCGTGACCATTGTCTGTATGTTAAATGTTTGTCTGTTAGTTTGTCCGGGCTCATACGGCCGAACGGACAAATAGATTGAGCTGAAAATTTAAACAGACATCCGTGACCAGGTAACTGAGAACTGCTAACAAAATGAGCACAATCCATTTCGATTTAAACCTACAAGAAATAATAAACTGAAAATAAGCCAAACATGTGTAGAAATTCTTTTAACGACAATGGTTTTTCATTTGAAAAAATCAATGCTTCTTAGATGTTACTCGGTTTCAATGGAGGCAGTGGAAAAATATTTGTAATGCAGTTATGCAGTGACAAACTAGGTCTATCAAAACTTGCATGTTCAAGGTACCCCCACATTCCGCTGGGAAATTGAGTAAACCTTGCAATCTTTACTCGTATTTTGTGCTGGCTATGTTTTCCATAGTGTTGTCACAGTTGATGTAGACTAAACTGTGTTATATGCATTTCAAAACATGTTAGATATTTTTTTAAAATACAATCCATAAACTACAAAATCTTATCCCACCAGGTGATTGAACCCAGGTCTCCCACATGCCGGGTATAAGGGCGCCTGTAGCCAACTAGAATAGGGAAACGCCAAATTCGTTGATAGACGAGTGAGTGAGCCATGTGTTAAATACCCAGTATCACTACTGATACTGATACTGGGCTAGATTCAGTCTTAGGTATAGGGGAGGAAAAGGGATGATCCCGGGTACTCAACACATGGCTCACTCACTCGTCTATCAACGACTTTGGCGTTTCCCTAGTATACCTTTCGTGTGTCAAACGTGTCATAGAGCAAATACGATAGCTGCTTGTCCACTGCAAACGAGAAGAATAAAGTTTAGAGTATTCTATTCATAACGAAATACGAGCTAGGGATTTAATTAAATGCTCGGATTGACATATCAACCCCTCCCTAAACAAGGACACCTCGCAAATACACTTCTTATAAAACTTAACACACATGGACTTTAATGTGAGCAAAAAACAGATTTACAACTGCCAAATATAATCATATTTTTCAAGTCCGGCTGACGATTTACCTTGTAGTAAACTTATTTCTCCAAAACCCTTTTATAGACTTTATGAGACCGATTTAAAACTTTTAAATGGAAATGAAGTATAGCCTATAGCCTCTAAATTAACTAGACCTATTCTGTATAGGTCTAGTTAATTTAGAGGGGAGTTTAGATTTTGTTTCAAATGGAAAATCAAAATATCTTAGTGAGAAATACGCTAGTACGTGTCAAAAATGTAAATCTAGAATTAAAATTGAGTTCTTGAGACACGAACTTTGGTCTCCTGCTCACTTTGCGGATTTCTTATATCCTGGATTTTTATTGGATAGTGTTATGAATGGCACGGTAACATATAAATAGTTGGAGATATTATTATAGTTGATAGCAAAGAATATGATTCCTTTGAACATCAATACTAACGTTAGGTTCAGGAAAGAATAATTCAATTTTATGTTAATTCGATAATACTGTTATAAATGGATTTAAATTGGACACATTAAAGATGAAAATACAGTTCGAAACCAGACGGGTATACTCAATAACACATTTTAATTCAGCTTAGGTTGCTCTATACTTGCATTGATATAAGATCATATCCACATATCTTGTAATTAATGATATTTATTTATTTTATTATTTTATTTTTAGATAATCTTACCTAAGTGGTATTGCAAAAGGCAAAATTATCTTAACTTAAATTTTTACTCCGTTCACTTTAGATCTGTTCAAAACGTTATCAAACACAAAAATATTTAGTGTTTTGGTGGAGGTGCCGGGTCAGTGTAATCCTACGTTGACATGTTTTTAATTTGGAATTGGTCAGTCACATGCCCCTCTCTGAATCTCTTCAACAATTTAAGTTTACTGAAACCGCAACTGTGTATTGAATATTGAATTTGTTAGATAAATAATAATAATTATTATATACATATCAATGGGACGTTTATAAAGATGCGTATTGAACTCTGTCAATATTTTATGTCACCATTGTACATGACGCGATTGGTTTTGATTTTAATTGGTGTTAGAATACGTAAACATGCATCTTCTTTTATTCATTGATGGGGTCGTGTTTTATATTCCAGTTTTGAATTTTGATACATTTAACCGTAAAAAGCACTTAATCATGAAGGAAATTGTATATGCTTATAAAAATTCAAAAAAAGTTTACGCCGTTAATGGGACATGAGTGACAAATAAAACACAGAATATAGTAAAGCAACGCAGAGTTACCCGCGGGTTATTTCACAGTAGAGTGCGCCTGATGATAGCCTATCAGTCTTCGCTTGATAGTGGTGACAGCGCCTTTGAACGGCGTTGCACGAAGCACTTTTCCGGGGAAGACCGGTTAACTTAACCCGACATCAAAGGTCACATTCATTCATTATAAACGAGATATCATTTGACAGCTATGGAGCATAAATAAGCAACACCTCTTCAATGAGAACTCTTTATCTTACAAAACACAAGACTGTTTTATATGTTATGATTTACTTAATTGGTTGTTGTGTTTTTAATTTGATCTTCATAAATAAAATAACAATTAGATACACGTTAAGGCTAATGAACTAATCATTACCTTGTAGTTAAATATTAATACAGAAAAAAACATTTTGAAACTCCAACAAGATACATTAAACTATAAATGTAACCGTACAAAATATAATATAACATTGCACGTAGTCCACTCCTGCAAAAATTTTAATTTTGTCTTGTGAATGGATGGTGCCGACAGGGTAGCACTAAGTGGGAAGAGTCTAAATGCGGATACCTCTTTTGTTTTGTGATTCCATTTAACTATAACTGTGGCTCGTTGGTCTTGTGGTTAGCGTATCTGCTTCCAATGCAGAAGGTCCAGGGTTCGATTCCCGCTAAAGTCAGAAGTTTTTTAACTTCTGATTTGGACTTCAGTCCATCAGTTCTTGTCTTAGGAGTTTGTAAACGGTGACTTTGGAGCCGTCCTAGCAACGAAGCACATAATAAATTTCAGAGTTGTTCTGAATCGGCCTTGTTGATTCTGGCGTTGATTCGCGGGTGTTCGCACTGTCCATACTACTGATTGCTATATTTCCTATTAAAAATATCGATCTTTGGTTGGTTATCGCTCACTCGTCGATTGCGTCGGGGCCTGCAGGGTTGGCTTGGTCGCTTTGATTTAAAGTCCCCCACTGAAAATCAGTTATATAACTGAGTGGGTAGACTCTAAATAAAAATTTATTTATTTATTTTATTTATAATCCCACACTGAAAATCAGTAATGTTACTGGGTGATTAGACTCTAAATACGAATTAATTTGTTTATTTATGATGTCTTATGGAATCAGTAGAAAGTTATATTTATTTGGTATTTAGATTAAATGTATTGACATTTTTGATTGAATTATGAATCTCACATTTAAACAAATTATAAGTTTGATTGTGCGATGAATTTGTTCAGACACTGTTAACTCTCATGCAATAATTGCAACAACTGTTTGGTTGATAAAAACACAAATTATTGATTACTTACTTATATTGCCACGTATAAGATAGATAATAAATATTGATGAAACATCCGTATAAAGCCAGTCAGTACTGATAGCTTTTCGCATCCGCATCAAAGCAGTGCAATGTTGTTGCTACGAACAAGTTTAACTTTGAGGTTAATATAACAACTAATTTATTAGATTTATTTATTTGCCCTCCGTTGTAAATCAGTTTAAATGAATAGGATAGACGTCAATTAAATAAATTAATAACAAATATACAAATAAAATAAATGAATGCCATCACTATAAAATTACTGTATGTTTATAATCTTAACAAATACTTTTTTTAAGGTACTATATTTATTATTGTGGTATGAATTTGTAAAGAAATGTTATCATTCTATAGTTGTTATCCGTTTTCTGCATAAACCAAGTATTTGTTCTCATCCTATTAACTTACTCGCCAAATCAGTGTAAAATAAAGTTTGATACATTCCAGCTAATGATCTAAATGACGCAAAATTTACTAGACAATTCGACCTTCAATTCGGTTAACTCAAATTATTCCAGTCTTCTGTTTGAGAGCACATTGATTATAAATTTAAGTACGCACCGTAAGTCTTCCATGAATACGATTGAAGACAACCTAATGTTCACCAAAAGTTTCCGTTGAAAATCCTCTCATTATCACCCTGCTAATCCCCATTCCTCCGCTCGCGACACAAAGGAGGCTCATTGTCTGGCTGGTTTCGTTCCCGGTAGGCGTGCTCAATGTGGCCTACATTCTCCGACTCGACACGGGGAACGACGAAGAAACTTGGCCGCCGAGGACCGTGAACCGGAGAAAAGTTTCCGAGACATCGAATTACCTAGCTCGTTCGTCATTAGTTCTGAGGTCGAACTTTACTCCGGGTCGGGTCGTCTGGAGACTGATAATAACTGTACACCTATGATGGGATTAGAGCCCGACCCTAACGTTGTCTTCACAGATGGTCTTGAGGAATGCATTGACAAAATATTTTCCAATAAAGAAGGTGTTTATATTTTATTCGCCACTGTATGAATAAAAAAATTATGACAAGAAATATTCTTGATCACTGTTAGGCAAGTTTTTGTTTCTAAAATTTTCGCTTAGATAGATGGTGATTAAAATTTACAACTGACAACATACCCTCTGCAATAATATCGAACGCAACTTTAAGAATTGTCATAATTAAATTGATCTCAATAATAAATTAATAATTACACATAATTATAGGCTACAGGTTGTCTACAATCGATTTTTTGAAAAATTAATAAAATCAAAATCAATCAAAAAAATTAATTATCAATTCAGAAGTGAGTACGTTTGCAAAGTCTGCGTACGAGTAGGCTACATGGTGAAAATCTAATTTAATAAATAAGCTCCATCCTTGAGACGAACATGCATGTCCGAATTAGCACTTAATAATGCCGATCTTCGCCAAACTCTTGGTCTTTGATTGGAAATGTATAAGAGAAAACCTTTATTCGAAAACGCGAAACGTAAAACGGGCAGTCCACAGTGTAGCGCGTCAGCTTTAATCTTAAAGATTAAGTAATGCTTTCAATATGACGGTGTAACCAGCAAGTGCAATAACACATTTAAGCTGTAAAAGATCAACGTTAAAACCAAAGTTCTTTACAGCTCCTTGCAATAACAACTAATATTGAAGAGCTATATGCTATAGTTTTGAAACTTATTTATGGGGTGTAAGAAGAAGGTTTGAAAAACTATAAGAAATATATTATACTTACTTTAGTATTTTATTTTATTGAACACTTTTCTTACTTGAAACATCACTTTGGGAAGAAGTTAGCGTTATCGTTCCAACGCATATTATTCTCTTGTAAGGTTGTGGGTCACTAGGGCTTGGGGAGAGGGTGGAGGGACGGTTGAAGTCAATTACGAGTTTGATTTAGTATTTAGTGTGAAAATGACTTTATTATTAAATAATTATGGTTAGACGATGAAATAATAAAATTGTCTCTACTCAAATGAACTATTGGCCTATGCGTAACTTTTAGTCAAAGAAAAGGTTTAAATTAACGGCTAGAGATAATATGTCAGCTATCAATCCGTTGTGGCCCATTGAAACATTGAAAAATATATAGGCATTCAACCCTTTACATGATAGTGAAAATGCTTAGAAGTAGAGAGGAAAAGGTTAACTAAGTCTATTGAAATAACATATCCCTGGGGATGTTCTAATCAGCTGATTGCAGCTCTAGCAGTATGTAATCAGCTTTATTTTAACACCAAAGAGTACGGAAATACAACTAAGGGTTCAGACGTGCATGTTGTTTTAATTAACTTGAAAGTGAAACAGCTAATTGAATTCGATTTGCAACAAGTGTGCCTCTTTGTCCATTCCATTTGATTGTTACGTTCCAATAAAGGCTTGAAGTCGTGGACTGGGCAGCTCAATGCAATTAGATGTGTGTCGTGTTGGGAAGCAATTGAGAATACTCACGCGCACACACGCACGCGCATGATTTTATGCACTCACCTATGCGCTCCACGGAATTATCTTCGTCACAGAACGGGGAACACATCATTAAATATGGAACCTGCAGACACGAAGCACAATCACATGTTAACCTTATACTTGTTAGGGACAGTTAAAAGTTCACGTTTGTTTTCAGTTGTATCAAGTAATGCATGTGTTTGATAATTATACATTATACCATAGATATAGGTGTTAAGATATCTATGCATTTTACATATAGGCAATGGACGCTCTTAACCGAATTGCGTAGGCTCTAGATTTTTATTAATCTATATAATTATAAATCATAACATTATCCCAGCTAGCCAGCGGTTTAGCCGAGCTCGTTTAACCAGTTCCCACTCGAACACCGAAGTTAAGCAGAATCGGGCGTGGTCATGGGTAGAGTGGGTGACCGCTCTACCTTGAAACTCACGTATACCGCTGGTTAGAGCAGATGGAGGGTTCGAAAGCTAGTGTAACGGCTTCGTTCTCCTTGACGTCTGCTCAGCAGTCCGGGTTAGTGGAGGAACCTATATGACTGTCAAAGTTACACCGTCCTGTCGGATGGGACGTTAAGCCGTTGGTCCCCTTGGTACTTTTCGAAAGGAGTAGGCTACGTGCCGGTACCGGGTTTCCCCTCCTCCCTTCTGTTCATACTTCACCCTCATCTATCACCACTCATCGTCTCGATTAGCCAAAGTGCATAAATATGAGACGTTAAGCAATATTCAATCAATCAATCAATTATTATCCTAGCTATGGCTATGCAAGATCCTAGTCGAGAAGATCTTGTGCTTGTTTTTATTAGCTTCCAGTGGATCTATTGCCAGGGACGATGGAAAACAGATCTCCACGGCTTCGTGCATGAACCGAAGAAGTTCCGGTGGACATTGGGACAACACAATCGTAGTTTTGGTTACTTTAAATGTAGACCACCTTATTCAAACCCAAAGATATGGCCAAGTAGCATAGGCTTTGCATATAAAGTATAATTTGTCCAATAATTTGTCATACACGAAGCCAAAATACAAAATACACGAAGCCAAAAGTGTCTGTTGCCCGCTCATTAGCATGAGCCTATCCCTACGTGAAAAGTGTCCCACGCTATTCAACATTCAAATTCAGTTAATTATTGTGGAACGTAAGTATACAATTCCAAATGCCTAGGCCGTGGTTTTTTTTCTCATTACAGTGACCATAAATTGCGGGTCTAGCCTAGAGGGTCATCCGTGCGAACAGCGTAGGTCTATTAATTAAGTAAAGGTAAGAGTACAGCCCTAAATCTGAGGGAACATGATTGAGCACACACACACCACATTGCATTCTAGCTAGGCCTTTAGATGATCCACGCTTACCAGTGCATAGAATGGACAACCGACTTTTGCTAAGACTTGAACAGAAAAACAAGGCCGTATGATGTCAAAAGTTGGGTCGTCCGCTAACCCTATACTTTACCGCTGACGACAGCAAACACGAGAGGCGTGTGTCTCTGGGCGTGCTAGGTAACTTCAAAGAAGGCATTTTTAAATATCCAGGTGTTACAAACAACGCTTGATTTCTACAGTGGTATGCTCTACAATCACACTGCAGGTTTTAAGAGAGGGCTCATAAAAGCATACGAAAGTAATGAAGAGCTCAGTCATTGAGTTGGGGCGAATTCATAACAAACTAGTTTAAGACTATTCCTACGCGGCTATAATTAATAATCATTGATAACACCTAGATGGACTTGCTCTCCATTGCTTTGTAAATAAACTACGAGAGAGTTTTATACTAGGAAGCTTCGCAAACGCTTTTTTTAGTCGCGTTGATGGATGAGCTTTTTTAAGTTTTTAGTTTGCGTGGGATATCTTTACTTTTGCAAGTGCTTTGCTTTGCTGCCTACGCATTGTAGGTGATTGTTGTCAAGTTTCTATTGTTACTTGTCAATTGTTATTATTTACCGTAAAAAAACTTATATTAAAAGCTTTATTTCTATAGATTCTGACTAACTTTTTCAATTTTTTCTTTCAAAAGGTACTACATCACCATAACCTTAATGTCCATGTATAATATGAACGTTGTAGCCCCACCCGTTTGGTCAGAATCGGCCCAAATGTCACGGAAATATCGCACAAAAAATCGAAAAAAATCGTAAAAGTACGATATTCATGAGAAATATTTCTTCGATTGTACCCAAAAACAATACACCTCTAAGTTTAAAGATTTCAAAGGTCCCCTCCAATTTTCATCAAGATTGGATATGCCGTTTGCCTGGTAGAGAGCTTACAAACAGACAGAAAAACGAACAAACAAAAAAAAAAAAAACACCCGAGCTAAATTTTTGGGGGATCAGTGAAATTGAAGTTTTCGCTCCGCTCATCCAATAACGTCTTATGATTTATACCATAAATATACCCTAGACTAGGTCTATGCCTACTGCCTCCTATCTAATCACTGCTTAAATAAACACATGACAGTCAGAAAATGCACTTACTCTCGTAACATACAATTAAATTTAAACTTGAAGAACTGTAACATTTGACAGTCGTAGATACAAAACCTCCGATTTTACGAAAAGTGACAAATGCGTTTTTTGTAACGTTAAGGATTTTCTTTACCTACATTCCCATCACGATCTTCAAAAACTTTCTACACATCCTAGTTTGTTGCTAATTTTATAGATTCAATGCTTCAATCTTAAAACATGATTACTGCTATGACGTGCAAGTGACATTCGAAATAAATGTGCATGACTGGTTAGTATTCTTGTTCAGGTTGTTTAAAATCCCCATGCGTCTCAAGTTCAGTTGTTTAGTTCGGTATTGCCTAGTGTATCCTGCCAGTCTTGCGTCATATTAGGGCATTTTATGGAAATGCTAATAATTTTGTCATTATATGTGTTTCGAAAACAACTCTCACGAATCCACATTGACTTCCATTCGCGCAGACGATCATTAGTTATTTACTCATTTGTTCCAAGGCCCCCGATCAGAGTATATAAATAGTAAGAAAAGTAAAAGTATATTTTATTGTCTGAAACCTCACTCCCAACATATAATTTTACTGTAGTGAAAATTTCATTTGTCACTAAGTAATGGCAATTCTTAAGTGGCTGGGTAAAGTATATTCATCCATTTAAATAGTTCAAAATTCAATGCTCGAATCAAGTATTAAACTCTTGACCTTATGCGCGGGTGAAATCGTGTCCAGCTTCCAACTTATTTTGGTCGGTAGTCTCAAGGTAGCCATTGTTCGCTCGTTGATGGCGTCTACGTCACCAGGGTGTTTTAAATTAGTCCCCCGCTGGAAATCAGTTGTGTGACTGAGTGGGTAACTACGAAGTGATTTTATTTTTAATATTAATGCGTTACTGTTCTTCGTTTACTCCAAATGTGTAACATATTTACATATTCGTGGTTGTTGTTGTTGTTGTTGATGTGCAAGTTACTAACATACTGACATACCGGAGTTTCAGGCTGAAACATGCTGGCGTTGACTAGCACGCTAATAAGTTATAGTAAACGAAGTGTATAATAGTATCCTAGGTACCTATATAGTATACTCAACGAGTTTATACGAAACGAAGTGGTATATGTATAGGTATATAGTATACTCAACGATATGGTCGCATGACAAAATATCTTGAAAGTAGAGCTCGGTTCTATTTCTTGTCAACTTATTGCCGTTCAAGTAAATGCTTTAACATGTTTTAGTGTGTATTGCAGTATTCCAGTTCCATATTAACTAAATGTGGTCAACAAGTTGAGCCAACATATCAAGTAAACAAGTTGATACTCTAACAAGGGTTAAACTCTGATTTGTTTGCCAAACGAGAATAATATGTAAATAGTTAATTGAAGTACAAAATCCAAACAAGCAAGATCATTGTTTACTAATTTATCTCTATGGATATTATGAGAACATGCCGGATTATGATTTATATTTATGGCCTGAATATGTATGCACATGTATTTAAATGCAAATATTTAACCGGGACTTTATTCCCCCCCCCCGGTCCTCCCACAGATAAGCAAATATCTTAGATAGTTCAATATAATAATATAATCAAATCAAATGAAAATTAATTAAATACATTGAAATATTTGAGTAAATTTTACAGTTAAACTTAGAAGGTCGTGCTACAAGATTGTGGGGGGAACTTGCTCTAAGTCTGAAGGCTCTCAAAATGAAGGCACTGGATTTCAAGAAACTTCTTCGGGAATCGAAGTTAACACTTTCATTTTACTGTCACTTTCTAATTCTATTTTTCAAAAGAGATTTGTACAATTTTTATTATTCTTTTCAATTCAAATGCTGTTTATTTTTATAATGGTTAAATTTAATATGTTTTGATATGAGTAATGTTATTTAGTCCTAATATGTAGTTGTTTTAATTTATGTACCGTGGGTTTTATTGTTTTTTTTTACGTCAAGCACATCATTCTGAATTTTAATAATCTTCTTTAATATAAATTTTATTATATTTACTATTCAGGGATATCACACACAATGCTGAGTTTTAAGGGCTATGCTCGTTATGATATTCCTGATGATTAAAATGTAGCAATGATCATTGAATATAAATAAATAAATAAATTCATAATAAATTGATTTTGGAAGACACGTAATAGAAACGGATTGTTAGTCAAAATATAAAATTGATGAGAAATGATTTAAAAAAAAGGAAATAGGCAATTTCGCCAGGCTACATCTCTTTAAATTGGGAAAATGTATGTGACGCAATATTTAACACCGAGAGTAAGAAATAAATGTAAAAAAAAAACTAAAAAAAGTGAAATAATAACAAGTAGCCATCTACACTTTAGAATAAAATCAGTCCCGAGTTGTCAAATGTTAATCTCATAGTAGACCGTTGGAAGTTATGAACTTCATTAACTTTTCTTGTCCTAGAATTTAAATTAACATTAATTATCTCAGCTGCAAACAAAACATAATTATTTTCAAACGAAATACAAGAGAATGAGTTTTAGCGATTCAAAAACTCATTACGAAGAAAATCCACTTATACTGATCTAAAGTTGAAACGTGACAAAAATCCTATTACTAAGCTTACTAAAACCTGTGCAGGTGAATGAGCTTACCTTGAGCTGGATCGGATTGGATAAATACGCGAATTGAAGTGTGATAAATAATTGTAATAATAAAACGAACAAAAGTTAGCTAGATCCAACACAACACAACACAACAGTTCCAGTTATTGTTAAGTAAAGAGTAGCCTCAACTAGAAGTCAATAACATAGCATTGCATTCCGCCATATTGACAGTTGAGTGAAGTTCAAAATTGTATTTTTAAGCAAGAGTAGGGCTTATTATTTATGTTCGGCGCTTTCCTATTCCTGTAGCCATGTGAAATTAAAATAAAGTATGTTTTGGAAGTAAGATAGCGTTATGTCGCTAATAAACAAACGTTATTATTATTAAGCGAGCGTTTCCATTTGACTCTACCGGAAAAAAATAGTCACTGGATTTGTTTTTGTGTTTTGTTTTTGTCTGTTTTTTTTTTGTATGTCTCGCCATAACGTTCGAACAAAGGTTCGGATTGAGTTGGAATTTGGACCATCCGCAAGCTTCGATCTGAATTGAATGCCATTAGTTTTGTGGCAAAATCGTTCAAGAAGTTACAAAGTTACATTAAAGTGAATCGAAAGTTTTTTTTTTTAAAAACTAAACGGCGACAAAATCTGAGGTGGCCAAATCATTTAGAATGTTCGTCCGGTCACGAATATGTTTATTTTATTTTGATCCGATAAGTAGTATAGATGGAAATTACATTTTAACAAAAGTAACGTTACCATGGCAACGAAAAGTCGCACGAGGTTTCTGGCCACTATGCACTGCCACCTAGAAGTAATCAAAATACTATCGAGGAAGCAGTGTATTATTTGTTACCAAAGAGTTAAAATAGTTTTCCAAAGGAAATGATGTCAAGGTCCTCTAGATGGCGGTGTATTTTATCCACAAAGTTAAGGTTTACCCACTAGTTTACCCAAATACCTAGGCAATAATAAATAATATTGGAAACATGGCCCCGTGGACAGCGAACGTCGCAAATTTGAAAATTAAAAAAAAATGTGCAATGTGGGTCTAGCTATAGCACGTGCTCGCTTATCTACGTGTCCAACTGAGCGTTTCCTAGTTCTTATTTATTTATTTATTTATTTAACGTCTATCCTATTCAGTTATAAAAACTGATTTACAAAGGAGGACAACTAAATAAATCTAATTACATAGATGCAGACACAACAATTATTATTATTATTATTATTATTATTATTATTATTATTATTATTATTATTATTATTATTATTATTATTATTATTATTATTATTATTATTATTATTATTTTTATTATTATAAATAAATACGTTTTTTGTCTACCCACTCAGTCACATAAATAGTTATTGTTAATAAAACTTTTTAATCTTACTAGTAATGCACAAATGCACGCACCTATAATAGCAGTTATTCAACAGTTATCGTAAAACAGTAAGACAATTAAGAATTATTTGAATGTCTTTTTCTTTTGTCCCAGATTTTAAATGCTTCAAACTGTAATGTTTTTAAAAGTTATTTCATTGAATAATTTTATTTTAAAATGCTATAATATATCCCTCCGTATGTCATTGCTGACAAATAATGTTAACTGTAAATAATCATACATAAACCGCTGAAATGAACTGAGAAATTTGAAACGTAGTACAATGAGCAAACCTGCCTCACTTAACTGTATAGATCCTAGAGTTTGAAAGTCAAACTAAAGTCAGTAACATAAGTATAAGAAAAAGGTGTTTATTTTCTTTTAAGTTACTTTTAATTGTTGTTTTGTGAGTTAAACAAGAAAATTGCCTATCACAGGAAAGGGTAATGAAGAGAAATGAATTCTTTTATAGACTATTTAAAAGAAATCATTTGAAGTTAATTAAAATAGATATGTGATGTTACAAATTATCGATGAATTTAAATTAAAGGAACAAAGTTATGGTGTTCTTAACTGTGAATTACATTTTTGCATAATTTTTTATAAGTAAATCTTTGCCTGTCTATGTCTTTTTTTACGATGTCCACAAGACGACTTGGTTACATTGAGGACGGGACCAAAACCCCTCCAGAAACGTCTACAAGAGTAAATTTAATTGGCGTGAAGAAATAACCCATAATGAATGTAATAATTTAAAAGAAATAAATAAATGATCGAAATCTAAGATCATTTGCTTTCTTCGGGGTCGCACAGTGAACAGCATGTATCTACAGGCTCTTTTACTCAGTAACAAAACCCCACTTTTGTAAGATCAATTCCACGATAAAATTCATAATTTACGTTTTTATAACTGAACATAATAGACGTTAAATAAAAAAATAAAAAAATAAAAAAATAAATAAATAAATAAATAAATAAATAAATAAATAAATAAATAAATAAATAATAGGGATTAATTTAAAAATAGCCTAAAATAATGAATTACACATGCATGCATATAATTTAGGAATAAAATTATTATTTCAAACAGGAACTACTAGATCTTGTCTTGAAAATTTCTCCTTCAATATTAAAGTCATTGTTTTGTCTCGTTCTATAAATAGATTCACGTCCACGTAAACATTTTTATACTACACATGATGAAGATTTACTCACGCAATAACTATCTTATTGAAAAAACTCAAAAAGTAATTCTGGTTTGCTCAATGTTGCGCGAGGAAACGTTTATTCTGGCAAGAATAACATTCATAACCAGTCAGTCATCCGTGACGTACTTTCCAGAGCCAACAACATCTTACATCACGAACTATTCAACTTGTCAAACTTACACTCGTCTGAGAGCGAACTTTGAGAATTGTTTGTCACTCCAGCAGAAACTTTTCGCTTTTTAATGTAAGTTTATGTGAACTTTCTTCTTTATGTATTTTTCAAAGAGCGTGGATTCGACGTCGGTAGCCATGCTTCAAATTGTGAAAAGGACGCGTTGCAGTGATTATTTTTTAACAAATTGTTTTATTCTCGAAGCACAAGAACAAAAGTTCGACGCTCTAATTCAAGTGGGCATGCACCTTTTTAATCCCACCCACCAGAAATCCTTCCTATAGTTCGTTTACTTGCAAGTTGGACACATTGTTCTCTTTGTACAGCTTTGAGAGCGAGTTCTTTTGTATGTCAGCTAATTGAATTCTATATTATTTCAGATCCAAGGATCATCACGCCCGATGATTGACAATAGGATTAGACTAGAATGTCATAATAATATTTAGTTAATAAAGTAATAAATAAATTTATCCAATACAATCATTAACTCTGGAAATCATTATTGTCAAATAAAGCGAATGCTTAGATTGAGCAAAATGGGTTATGCACAAGTGAGAAGTTAGATAAGAAAATAACGATTGTTTGTGTTTAAATTATTCAACGGTCGCTATAACCACTGTGCTGCTACAGTGCAATTAACAGTGTGAACACAATTTATGCCATTGACCAATAAATGTAATAATTATAACACGAACCTAGACAAAATTTATTCCACATATGCACTCTGTTGTTGTTGTTGTTGTTGTGTCTGTTTCTACACTAGCTCTTATGTCTGTCTACACTTCTGTCTACACTGGAATATACATCTTGTCTACACTGGCTTGTAACTATCTCCACGACCAATGGGCTTCTACTGGCATTGTCATATCGCCTGTTTCTATGGCAATACCCCCTCTTTCGCCAACCTCGATGGCAAATGTTTACTTTATGCGCCTACCTCATAGACTAGTTCTTTGGAATCGTAAAGCTGTCAACTATAATAGTTGCCACAGCGACGGAAGTTGCAAACAAACTTGACCATCAGAATCAATAGCTTTGTATTCGCAATATCACGTTTTATTATCGACCCCAATGTAATAAGTGATAGCAGGCTATTAATTATGAACTTTGAACTTCTTTTGCAAAGCGGATCAAAGTTAGTCGGTAAAAGAGTGGTTCTTTAACTTGATTCTCAAATAAACGGGCCTACGAAGTTAATGGAAGTATTAAGTATATTGTTTTATATTTGTATTTCCTGACAAATAACAACAATTATTTTTCGAATCTTGCCAATAAATTAACTTGGATTAAAAATTAAAACGTAGGCTGTAATATCACGGACAAAATTAATTACAACAAGAGGACATTGTGCTGACTTCTTCCTACATTACAGTAATATCTCGTGTGTTTCTTATTTGCTTGCATCCGTGAACCGGGTGACAACAAAAAATGCATATACATTTACATTTCATTGAGCGGGAAGCCGAATTTTACAGATTTAATAGTATGACAGGTGTGTAATGATCCATTCTAAAATCATGTTTATGGTTTTTGAGAAAAAAACGATTTCACTATTTCTGTGTGGGCTATAAGGGCTATTGCATTGATCAAACTAAGATAACGTGACAATATAGTAAATGTGTTTTGAAAAGCTATTCTATATTAATATTGTTATTTATATTTATATAACGGTAAGTGATTATTGGTGGGAAACTTTAATTTAACAATAATACGGTAATCGATAACAAAACATAAAACAGTTCGTTTGGTATCATAAATAAGTTTTGATAACTGGATGGTTTAGACGTTAAATACATAAACGCATAAAATAAAATCATATTTGGGGACTGAAGTTTATTTTAAATGAAAAACTTCTGCCCGCGTACCACGGTATCAGTTTCATAATTCGAACTGAACCCTTTTAATTAATATTCCAAACCTGGAATCAGACCTTGAACTATCTGTACCGGAAGGAGTAAAATATTTCTAACATTCAGGAATTCATTTTCATAAATATAATAGAACATCGTATTTTAAAAACCTATTTGCAGGGAGAGCAGAAAATAAATCAAATGTTCTAGTGGATATTAATGTGATGGAAACGTGCTCGCCGGAGTGGGCTATCAGCAGCCGACACCGGTGGTGACGTACATCACATCAAGGATTGGTTTAGCACCCGATTAGGCTCGGTCGTAACTCTTGTACGTTGCAATAAACTCTTTATCAAGTTCACTCAGCGAGGGGAATTTTATGCACTGGCAGTTTACAATAGCTTGGCTTACTTTATATTGTTGAGAATACGTCTCTAGAAGTTGAGGACTTGGCTCAAAAGCTTGTTCTTTGACTCGTATGGGCTCTCACCGGACTAGTTTACACTAATATTGTAGCTAGGTCCCCATTGTGTTGGCAGTCTTAAAATAATGCTGTAATTTGGATGATTCTATCGTGGTATCGTTATTGGTTCTATGTGCTTTATTTCTTTGTGCAGGCTGAAAAAATGCTGAAAGTTAAGGACTCCAAAAACAACCTTCTCGGGAAATTTTATTTTATTTTTGTTTAACTAAATGGTTCAGAAACTGTAGTTTCTACGTAAAATTGCAATTTGTTTGTTAAAACATTTTTAGTTTGTAAAATAAAATAGCTGAGATTTGAAAGTGTTTTTTTTTACTCTTTTTCTTAGCATAACATAATTTACATGTTTCGAAATCATTAAGCCTTCTAAATTTACATGCCCTCTTAGGAATACTGGTAATCTGCCAATAAATGCAAACGCAGCCTAGGCTCATCCGTCCTGTCTACGTTTACGTTGGATTTACCCAGTGGACCGTAGTTGTATGGACATATTTGGCTTACTTTACTCCAGTGGGTCTCAAACATGCTTTCAATTTGAACGAAGTTATTGCCAAATAAATAGCAGTCCACTTTTACGATGTGATAATAAAATAGTGTTTATCGAGGTATTATTAGCAATGAAACTAGTCTGCACTGTAGACTTCGTAGTCGTTAGAATTGACAAATTCCGAAAGTTTTGATTTCAAAATTGCATGATAGAGTAAAGCTGGGATTTTTACATTTACAATTTAAAACAGGAACAAGGTGACACGATGTATAATATTAACGTTTTAATTGCCACTTAGATGATATCAAACATAATATATTCTTTTCATTCTAAATGCGTTCAACTCAAATTGTAGAATCATATGAACTTCATGTTTTCATCTCATTTGTGTGCGTTTATATTTTGGTAATACGAGGACATTTGAAAACACATTAGCAAATATTCGTCATAAACTTACATGGTTATATGTATTACTCTTGGTATCAATTGTAAAATACGTAAATATGTTTTTTCAATTCAGATGAACAATTCAATTCAATTCAGTATTTCAAACATCAATATTCTCGAAAACAAAATATATTCCTTGCAACAAAACTCACTAACATATATTGCAAATATTGCATGTATTGCTGTAATTAAATGCGCTGTAAGACTTATTGTTTTAACACAGTTTCACCACTGCATAGAACGTCAACTAGTCGTTTCATTGTATTCCATAGAGCAATCACTGACACGAGTTAAGTAAATCTAGATGGCAAACTAGAGTGAACATTATTATGTAAGATCATGTAGGGTAATCTTCAAATCATCTCCAGACTCACGTTGAGACCTAGATCTCTAGGAGTCTACGTAATATCAAACATCTAAGTGATGATCCTATAGGAAGGGCTCAATGCTGCGCCGTGCTGAATAGATATAACGTGGATTGAATGAGGTTGAATAAACAACTGAATAATACCTATGAGCTGAGAACGTGCCAAATAAATTTTTCTTTTGAACTGATTATCGTTATAATCGTTATGATTGTTACTCCAGGTTCAGTTCCTTGAGATGTCATTCAAACATTTTAAATTACGACCTTTAAAAATTATTGTTCTTCGAAATCAAATTATGGACGTTTTCGTGCCTGATTTAATGAGTATTCTAAAGAATGTTTGTGTATTTCTTGTCGTCATCATCATCGTCATCTAATAATAATCTAATAAACTCATAATCACACAAAAAGTTATGTTCACTCTTCACTAATTTAATTCATTCAAGGTCCTCATCATGAATAATCAACAACTTATTTCATGTCATATAAAATGCGGTTATTCCCACTAAAAATGTGTCTATAACTCTTTACACTTGAAATAACTTGGCTAGGTAATAAACAAGTAGGCCTATTAGGTTGATATTTTTATGTTCTGATTGTTGACAGTGTTAGCGGGCACCGCAGTGTAGCTCATTGTATTATTCATTACACAGACAATTTTATGCTATGAGCTTATAACCTCTGCACTCATATTGTTCACTTGTTTTTAAAAGTAGAGCATACAAATTATTAACAAGCATTTTTATATTTTTTTCAGGCACCAGCGAAGTCAGCATTACACATTCATCTTTAATTGGCAACGATCCAGTTTCAAAGAGGGTGAGTGAAGCAATGTTGCAAACATTCAAACACAGCATATAACAATTGTGCAACAGAAAAAGTATAACCTTCAATTTCAACCCTACCAATTATACGTACAGCAAACAAAATAGGAACAACCTAATTATTAGTCCAGGTGATTTTATATTTGATAATTAAACTGTAATGGAGCAGGTAAATTATTTTCTTAAGTAGTAAAATCGAAATTGTGTGCAGAAATTTTAAATCGTGCAATATTTCGAATGGTCTTCCCTTCCTTCTACTGCCAGACATTATTTACAATAACACAATCATTTGACAAGAAACAACTACATCTATGTGGATGGATAATTTAAAAAGCTGCAAATAGTGTCTTGTTGATCTTAAATTTATCGAAGGCAACTAACAATATTTAACGATTTATTGCTAGTAAAAACAAACACAAACACATTTTAGAACTATTTTTCGATACAATAACATTGTAAAAGTTCAATTATTACTATTTAAAAATAAATTTATGTTTAATAATTAAAATATACTATGTTGCAAAACAAACATGAGTTTGTAAATACAGCACCTTCGCACTGGAACCTAACAATACGGCCAACCCGGCACCTCCACCAAATGCCGCAACGTTATAATATGAGGGTGTAAATGCCCTAGTTAAAGTCATATCTTTTTGTTTATATTGTACACTAGGAAGATTCGCAAACGCTTTTTCAGGCGCGTTGTTGGATGAGCGTAATTTTTTTTAAACGAAAAAAGCATAAAATTGGGATTTTTATGAGAAATTATTTTTCGATTGCGCTCAAATTTCACACCAATATATTAATTCATAAAATTAATGTTCTATAAAAAAATCATCACAATCAGATAAAGCAAGTAGGTGTTATAAGTCAAAGATTTTTTTTTAATGAAAAAAGTGTAAAATTGCGATTTTCACGAGAAATTATATTTCGATTGCGTTCAATTTCACCCCAATATATGAATTCATAAAATTAAGAAAAAATAAATTAAAAAAATATTTACAATCGGATAATGCATGTAGGTGTTACAAGTCGAAGAAATGTTTTAAAAATCGAAAAAATCGTAAAATTGCGATTTTCATAATAAAACATTTTTTGATTGCGCTCAAATTTCACACGAATAGGGCCTATATTAATTCATAAAATTAAGGTTCTGTGAAAAAATCATTACAATCGAATAAAAAATGTAGTTGTTATAAGTCAAAGAAATTTTTTAAAAATCGAATAAATCGGAAAATGGCGATTTTAATGAGAAATAATTTTTCGATTACGCTCAAAAACGTGGCAGTTCTAAGTTCAAAGATTTCGATGGCCTCCATAAAATTTCATCGTAATTGGAGTAACAGTTTAGCCGAAATCGTGTTAACAAACACACAATAATACAAACAGAAAAAAAGAAAAAAGAAAAAAAAACATTCCGGATTTTTTTCTCCAGTGTAGTGAAATGAAATGGAATCTTCGCTTCGCTCGCTACGCTCATCCAATCACCTTAAGGATTTTCTCAACTTTTATAAACATAGAAAACAATACACAACAGTTTCATTTATTATTCGTGGAGTGATCTGGATCGCAAAAGTGTACCCCGTTAGAAAACGATTCTTGTGTATTGAATGCGGAGAATAATGTTAACAACAAGTTCACTTATTTATACTTGGAAAACGCTTAAGTCCCGCCGCATTGTTGGATGAGCGTAATTGGTGCTTTGAGCTGTCATGTGTTACGCGGATTTTCTGTTGTTCTGTGATTTTTTTTAAAAAATTAAATTAAATTAAATAAAAAATTAACTTAAATTTTGAATTAATCGTAATTTTTAAAAAAGAAATAGTAATTGTAATTTTCATAAGAAAAAATTATTCGATTGTGCTCAAATTAAACACGAATATATTAATTCATGAAATTAAGGTTCTGTGAAAAAACACTACAATCGGATAAAGCATGTAGGTGTTATAAGTCGAAGAAAGTTTTTAAAAATCGAAAAAAATCGTAAAATTGCGTTTTTTATAAGAAAAATTTCCCGATTGCGCTCAAAAACGTGGCAGTTCTAAGTTCAAAGATTTCAAAGGCCTCCATAAAATTTCATCGCAATAGGAGTATCGGTTTTGCCGAAATCGTGTTAACAGACACACAAAAATACGGGAATAAAAACATTCCGGATTTTTTTCTCCAGTGTAGTGAAATGGAATATTCGCTCCGCTCGCTACGCTCATCCAGCTAGGAAGCTTCGCAAACGCTTTTTCAGGCGCTTTGTTGGATGAGCGTATGTTTTTTTTAAAGAAAAAAGGCGTGAAATTGCGATTTTCATGCGAAATTATTTTACGATTGCACTCAATTTTCACAAAAATATATAAATTCATAAAATTAGGGTTCTGTGAAAATATCATTACAATCGGATGAAGCATGTAGGAGCTATAAGTCGAAGAATGTTTTAAAGTCTTTCCAGCGAGTGTACCACCCATTTAAAACAAGATCTTACTGACTTAAATAAAAATATAATTACTTAATATTTGCCTCCTATGTATATATATATGGGCTGTCATATTATGAATTCATGATTGCTTTTTTAATGAAAAGCAATGTGATAACAGTGGTCATCTAAGCTGGTTGTCATTTGTTCAAGTAGTAGTTTTTCTTACAATGGTAGTATCAACTGTGTAACATGAAATAAGTGTATGTGAATGATTGATTGAAACATTGTTATTTATCAATAGAAATGAGTTGAATAGATAAAATCTGATTTTTCTTTGTATGCAAGGTAAATACTAATCAAAACAATTTACATTTAGACATTAACAGCTTAAAACACACATCAAAGTAAGTCTTTATGACTATGGCAACACTACATTTACATTTGGCAGAGATTCTGTCAAACTGTCAAAATTGCCCATATTTATTTTGTTGGTTTATGTTCACTTACTATGGTTGAGGTTATACAGTGTTGCCACGTTTTCAGGTCATTTCTACTTGGATTGAAATATTTTGTAACTTTGGTCTACAGTATCTCGACAATGAGTTCGGTGAGGTGACTTTTTTAAAAGATTATTATTTAGATTGTGGAATAACCAATGTTATAAAATATTTATTTATAATAGTTCATTGATTTTGGGCATAAATACAGCACATTTGGTGTTAGAATGTGTGGATTTTTGTGCACAATGCTAGAGATAGGGAATTTCATGGTATTGCAATCGCAAATAACTCGAAAAGTAGTTCAGTGATATGTGTTTTATAATTTTTATTTTATCAAACATAACTTCAAGAATAATATAAAACGAATTTTGGGTCGATTTCAAGGATGGTAAGTTATGATGGAAAGACTTTAAAAATTAAAAAAAATCGTAAAATTGCGATTTTCATAAAAAAAAAAATATTTCGATTGCGCTCAAATTTCACACGAATACATTAATTCATGAAATTAAGGTTCTGTGAAAAAAACATTACAATCGGATAAAGCATGTAGGTGTTATAAGACGAAGGATTCTTTTAAAAATCGAAAAAAATCGTTAAATTGCGATTTTAATAAGAAATAATTTTTTAATTGCGCTTAAAAACGTGGCAGTTCTAAGTTCAGAGATTTCGAAGGCCAACAAAAAATTTCATCGCAATTGGAGTATCGGTTTAACCGGAATCGTGTTAACAAACAGACAAAATACAAAAAAATAAAAAATAAAAAAATAAAAAAAACATTCCGGATTTTTTCTCCAGTGTAGTGAAATGGAATCTTTGCTTCGCTCGCTACACTCATCCAATTATTATCTTAGTTTTAATTATGTCCATAATTTCTTTGTCGACAGACCAAAAATTCTCACCAAAAATCGTAGACTTGTAAAATAAAACGAAATTTTAGAAGGCCACCTAGACGCTTGCAACATCGAGGAAGTAGAACTGTGAAAAATATAGAATAATCGTACTGGTAAATGGAAATCATTGGTATTTCATGAAGCGACGAATTCAATTAAATGCTATCTTATTATTGAAGTTGTCATCTCCTCGTTTGTGTAGTGGTTAAGGCGTTCGCCCGACAAGCACGAGATCCACATTCAATCCCGTTTTGATATTTTTTAAATTTTAAAATTGTGTTAAATACTACGATCCATCCATGCCTCAAGATTTTATTTTTTGCCTCTCATCTCTATTATTGCAATATTGTTATTCGAGACGATTTATATATACATATATATTTACTTATATCCCCGTTACGTATTTTTCTTTAAACGTTCGTTTTTAAGTACGTACGTCTAGTTTTTTTTAGAGCTTCCGAAGAGATGTGTCCCTTGAAATGAATGACCTTGACCTTATTTTCAAGAGAAAATTTTTTTGTTGATCTCTTATCTTTAAAAAGTGTGATAGCGAATCTTATCTCAAATGGTGACCAGTCTATGCGTCGAAGCATTAATATATCAATATGTCTAGTAGCGCAAATAATCAAAGGAGGCTACATTTTGGGTTTTAGATTTAAATTTTACGGAATTGATTAGCGATACGGTGCCCTTGACATTGCCCTTGAAGTACCGGCCATTCATTTCCAAACCGTCACCCTATCTAGTGGCAGACTCTCGCAAGTAAGCTTACCCCATCCGATCAGAATGTTCGGTGAAGTGAATTTCTTCTTTAACGACTCAGCTGAAGTTCATTCATCTTTATACCGTCACCCTATCTAACGGCAGAAAACTATACGGTAACCATTGATATTAAACCCCTATAGTAGGCTAGATTAGCAGTCTCCTATACCTCCGCACAGACGCGAACGTAGCAAATTGAAGACTCAACCGGCCCATTTCAAGATGGCGATTTGGTGTTTTAATTTATGCTTTTTTAATGCAATAAAGTATTTTACTGGATTGTTTGATATGGTTTTAGCTTGTGCAGCATGGTATTAAACAAAAGAAACAATACGAAGTGATTGCATAAGGGAATTTAGTAATCATTTGGTGTTAAAGGCTAGTATGCTTACCTGTCAACCTGGCGGCAATCTTGAGAACTATTTGGCCACAAATCGCTCCCATTTGTATAACATGTAAACTGTCATTTTAAGATGGCTTCTAATTGTACCGGAAGTGGACCACCGACTGCTGGTCTAGCCAATTATATAGGATGTCTATGACGGTAACACACCATATAGTTTGTCAATACAAGTGGATAACTTCTTTTTAGATCCTGCCAAGAACCTGGGACAAACGTTCAAATTGAAATCGTTGCCCTATCTAGCGTTAGAAACTGAATGTTGACACACGCTTATGAGAGAATTGTCAATTCATTCGGTAAACGTAGCTATCTACTTTGCCTTGAGGTTTAGTCACCAATATTCATATCGAAACCGTGCCCTATCTAGTGCCAGATAACTACATACAACTTGCAAACGCAGCCCTATTCGAAATATAAAAAATATATATAAATATATATATATATATATATTCTTATATTCTGCATTTAGTTTATCTCGCAATTATTAATTGTCAAATCGCAATATCAAAAGATTAATGAGATGTATTTATTAATAATTTCCTGATTTAAGTTATACTACAATTTCGTGTATAAAGTGGTATTTCCATAAATAGTTTGAAACTTCCCGTAGGATGGCGTGGAAGGGGTCTTTGTGTGTCCGGCCCGGGCGGTCGATGACGTATTCACCTACAGACTGCAGTTATCCACCGAGCTCATATTGAGCCAGGCCTGCATATGGTAATGATATGGTCATGAACCAAATTCAGGATTCAATCTCCGCGTTTACTACAATATACCCGATACATCAGCTTTATAGGTTTTTCCACAATATAAGAAGTTACGAAACTTGTTAATGAAATCTGAAGTTAATTTAATTGCAATTTTTCCAGTATCAAAAATAAGGGAGGATGTTGACTGATTTTGTTTTCTGAACTCCACTGATTTTTCTACATTACATAACCTCATGTTTAGTACATATACCTAGATAGATATAACATTTATTTTCTGACAACTGATTTGTTTAACATGGGAATGCAGAACCACTCCCGGTATTTGTGGTCATTTGTAAACGGTACACACATAAAAGTACCGAACATAAATATTTTATTTGTGCGATTTGTAAAAAAATGTGTGCTTTAGATTACACACACAAGTTAACAGTAATATGAGTTAGATCCAGACTTTTATTGAAATACAAATAATGTAAATATCACATTACATTTTTTTGTGTGGGGGGGGAGAGATTATCGAGGTCAATTAGCTCGACCTATTCAGATGATTTGTACGTGATATGTACAGGGTATACTTTGCAGGGGATGATTAAAAAATAAGCCTCGATCTCAGCATTCAAATTTTAATGAGGAAAACCCTGTAAAACAATTTGGTCAGAACGATTGGTTGCGGGGATCGAACCATTGACCTCCCTGACAAGTTTTGCGAGTGGCAAATGTGCTACCTCTACCAGCAAAGTAACATTCAATATGCAGTGTATCGACTTTTCTCTCTTCACACATTTCGAAATGCGTGTGAAATTCTTGATTTTCTTCGAAGCGCTTTTAGGCTGTACATTCATAGTAAATTATGTAGCATTTCCTGAACCAGGAATACCTGCTACAATATCGGGTGGGAGTTTTAACAAGTCAAAAGCCCACTAGACAGCGCGTCGACTGCATCGAGGCTTCAATAATTCACTAGAGTAGGGTTCTACGTTACCGATCTACCCCTGTGTGACGCAACCTCACTCGTTCACTGGGAGATGTCGCGAGGTGACGGAATTACGAAACTCGCAGCATGTGACAAGTTTACTACGTATTCTGAGGACTCGTTGCATCTGACAGTCTCGAGCAACGAAATAAGAACACATTTTTCTAAAGACAATAATAATTTTTAATAAAATAATTTTAGGGAGTTGGTTTGATTTATTGTTATAAGGGTTTGTCACAGTGTAAATGGGGGTTGCTTTAATTTAATAACAACTAATTATTGACAATCATAAAATCATAGCCAATTGCGGTTTAATGGTCTTTTTAAATTAGGATTTCTATTTTAGTTATTTGCTTGATTTTCCGTAAGAAATAGTCCCAAAAGAGTCCTGAACCATTTGGTCCGTTTTTAAATCAAACTTTTTTGGGTTATTTATTTGTAGTTTTCACAAATAAGTTTTCGATAGCTTTAAATTAATTTTAAATGTTAGAAACATAAATCATGTGTGGCTCGTCAGTCTTGTTGTGTGGCTCGTTGGTCTTGTGGTTAGCGTATCTGCTTCCAATGCAGAAGGTCCAGGGTTCAATTCCCGTCTTAATCAGAAGTTTTTTAACTTCTGATTTGGACTTAAGTCCATCAGTTCTTGTCTTAGGAGTTTGTAAACGGTGACTTTGGAGCCTTCCTAGCAACGAAGTACATAATAAATTCAGAGTTGTTCTGAATCGGCCTTGTTGATTCTGGCGTTGATCCGCGGGTGTTCGCACTGTCCATACCACTGATTGCTATATTCCATATGAAAAAAATCGATCTTTGGTTGGTTATCGCTCACTCGTCGATTGCGTCGGGGCCTACAGGGTTGGATTGGTCGCTTTGATTTACTGTCCCCCACTGAAAATCAGTTATATAACTGAGTGGGTAGACTCTAAATACAATTTATTTATTTATTTATTTAATTAATTTCACAAAGTTTACCCTCATTTCAATGTTTTAAATAATCGACCAAACTTTAGATAGCGTTTTTTTTTTAAATATTACGGTTAAAATAACATTACATTTCCATTGCATTAGCATAATGTTCAAAAATACTTCTATTATAATAATATGTAGGCCCTTCTACATTGCTAAAGAAATTTAATTTTGGGATATTAATTTCGGTTACTAATCAACAACAGAGCTAGCGTACTACTTTTTACAGTTAAAGATATACCCCGAGATAGATATTAACTCCAAAAATATACCATGCACTCTAATGGCTATAAATAGGTTACCCAAAATGCAAAGTAAAAAAGCTAGTTGATTAATAATAAAAGTAGTTGCAGAGTTACACAAGTTCTCTAGAGTTTTTTAACATTTACTATAATTTTTCCCGAAAGTTTTACTTTTTGATTTATGGGTAAATAATCATTGAAACAACACGAGCAGTAAATAGTTATAAAACTTTCTCGAACGGTTACACTCCAGCGGCACAAGTTAGAATTTTTTGTTAAGACGTGACGGGTGACTGAAGAACGTCCAAAAAGAATAAAATTTATGAAATTGTATTTATGTAAATTTCAAATACATTATTATTACAGGGTGAGGTATTTATATGGTAACTTGTTCAAATTTTGATATTATAAAACCTGTTTTCATATGGTTATCATTCAGAGAAATATGGTATTGGTTTTAGAAAGCTTATTTTTAGTGTAATTCCTTGAATTTTACATGTAGTAACATTAAATAACCTACCTGTCTTCTTTATACTTAGATAGAAAGTAAAGATTTCATAAAAAGTAGTGTTGATTTTACGTATAGCGATACGTAATTCCTAACATAATTGCCACTGCCAGACTTCATAATGTTTTAATGTTAGGCAATTGTGTTTAGAGGTATACTCGGCATTGCTCTCGTAAGCGGTTTTTATGTTTAGTGCATAATAATATCAGTCGCCTCACTCACATTTATTTGACGAAACATGAAACATAGTGCGCGATTACCAATTAATTCCTGTAATCAAACCAAAACGTCAAGGGAAGTACCTACCTATCGCAACTACTTCTCCTACAATTGACTCGCTTCCCCTCTTCACGTGTGTGTGTATTGAACTTCACCGAACCCCTTTGTGATCTGATGACAAAGGAGATTCTTTCTTTGATCAACGCAACAGATCATTTACCCCGGGTCCGTGAGTTCGAGAGTCTAGGCCTCACGTAATGCGGACCCACCCCGATCAGCTATCAATGATTGACCGATTACCGTGACGGATATCGATCAGTCCACAGGTAACCTCAACGCGCCTCGAAGCATTAACCGCCCTAGGAGATGGCTATGAATTATTCAAAGACCTCACACGCCATGCGACGACTAAAATGCTGATGCCTTTACTGTATTCACGGGGATATTGTCACTGGGTGGCGGACTTTTAGACAAGAAGGTATGCATGCTTGACGGTAACTTCAACTACCATTAAGACCAAATTATTAATACTTTACATTAAACCTGACCGAGTCAACCATTATTTATGAAACATACCTGATCATTATTCTAATAAAGATGATAATAATGTGCCATACTTAAGATTTATCTTGATAGGATAAATCAAGTGAATTATATTCACTTTAATGAAATTCAATAGACAGCTATTAATAAGAGCACACAACAGATTGGCTTCAGAAATTCAAAACTTCATGTGCAAGTTACTCGACATACTGAGATGGGAGGTTAATACAATTAAGCAATTTGGTTCATTCTGTTATACTCTCAGTTTCCATAATGTTTAATACCACCAAATTTGATTTTTTTATAGCTCTTACCAGCGACATATTGATCACAGTTACTGCTTATATTGATGATTGGGAGTCTGCTGAATGGGTCTAGATAAAAAAAAAATTCATGATTATAAAGGAAATAAGTAATACTTTTTTACTATTTTATATAAAACAATCTCTTTCAGAAACTGTGATCTATGAACTGTTAGGCTATACCTAACCGCCTGTTTAATGTAAATTTAAAGTATTAAGATGGTAAAATCCACTAGGATTGTATTCTTGGATTACATAAGAAGTTAAAAAACTTCTGCCTAAAGAGGGAAATCAAACCCAGAGACCTTGTGCACAGAGATTAGGAACACAGCTCACTGGACCAACAATCCAAACAAATCTTGCACTATTTCATTTTAAGGTTATTTCTTAATTTATAAATTATTCTTTCATTCTCAGCATGTGAAACGACCAAAGATGATTGTATTAAATACTATCTACAGCTAAGGTCCAAGTTTCAGTGATATGTGATACACATAAGAAACATAACCTAATATAGAACATAATGTAATCAGCATGTTGCTACTGAAAATAAAATATATACGACATAGAGAAAACGAGTTGCATCTTTCCTATAGAAACGGGTCTTTCTTCGAACGTTATGTTATTTTCAAAATAAGATAACTGAACACAGCAGCATAGATAAGAGAGCAGCTAGAGATAGTTACATTATCGAGGTGGCAGAGAAATGGAATATTAAGGAGTAGCACTTAGAATGTATCGTGTAATAGATTGTTATCAACTTCCCAGCAAAACATGAGACTCTGGGCCCCGTGCGGGACAAACCAAGGGAAGTGCGGGTAAATGTGGGTTAGGGACAGCTACGGGACAACCGCACGGGTCCCGCGCGGGACATGTTAGGGACATGTTAGGGACATTTCTATCTGGGAGAGCTACGGGACAACCCGCACGGGTCCCGCGAGGGAAACTAAAGGGACAACCCTTCGGGAAGCTACGGGACAACCCGCACGGGTCCCGCGAGGGTAACTTCAGGGGTAACCCAAAATGTGGAGTAATTAAATTAAAACAATACGTGTGTATAGATTTATGTAGAATACTTCCCTTGATTTATTCTTTTAGTTCTATTTCATTGCAAATCGTTTTTTATAACTGAATATAGGATATTCATATATAGACGTTAAATAAATAAATAAATATAATAATTCCATTTCAGACGAGTAAATCGTTGTCTTAGTTAACTCATTCAGACCATAATTAAATTGGCACAAATTAGGATATTTTAAGCTAAAAAATTAACATTTCGTGATTTTTCTGATATTTTTAGTATTTTTTTTATATTTTCATTGTAATATTTAAGGAATTATGGGAAATTTTGGATTTCAAATAAAAGCAACGTTTGATGTTCAAATGTAAATTTGAAGTGCATTTCTAAAAACTAGATTTTTTTCGAAATTTTTTGCATATTTGGATTTTCTGTATCTCAAATACTGGCAAAACTATTAATATTTTAAATTTCCGGGAAAAAAACCAAAAACACTTTTTTTGCCCGTTTTTTTTTACACATTTCATTTTTCAATCCTCTCTGAAAACGGTACTATTCGTCCTATCGCAATGCGGTAAAAAAAAAAATGTGAATTTGAATTCCCCAATTTTTTTGAATTTTTTGTTGACCAAATTGAAAAACCTTTAGATCTAATTAAAAAAAAATCAAAATTGTTATGTCCATTATAATGGAAACGTGGTCTGAATGATGTTAAGTTGTGAAGGTATGTTGTCTGGTTGTCGGCCATTGGTGGAGTTCGCAACTTGAGTTAGGTGTCCTGTAAGGTAAAGCTCCATCAAAATCTTTATTTGTAAACCATACCAATGAAACTGAAATAATGGACATAGTTATGAAAATGAAAAATCTCCAATCTTGTGGGCTTGATCAAATACCCATGACAATAGTCAAAAAAATTATACGTAATATAGCGCCAGTCTTAACCCACATTTTTAATTACTGTATTGACAAATCAATATTTCCGAAGAAATTAAAGGTTTCAAAAATAATACCTTTATTTAAAAAGGGTGACAAATCGGATGGAAATAACTACCGACCAATTTCTCTACTGCCAGTATTTTCTAAAATTTTTGAAAAAATACTCCATACAAGAATTACTTCATTCCTTGAAAAAGAACATCTACTATCAAATAGCCAAAATGGGTTTAGGAAATATAGGTCAACAACTAATACCATAGAAAAATTTATTAATAATATAACTCAAGGAAAGGAAAAAATGAACGGTTAATTGGAATCTTTTGTGACCTTTCGAAAGCTTTTGATTGCATAGATCACGCGTTACTACTGGCTAAACTGCACTATTATGGCATAAGAGGTCATGCGTATAATCTAGTTAAATCATATCTCACGGACAGGAGGCAACATGTAGAAATTAAAACCACAGATGAATACAATCACGAGAAATGTTACTTATCTGATGGTGAAGCAGTCAACTGTGGAGTTCCTCAAGGCTCCATACTAGGCCCTCTATTGTTCATAATATTCGTAAATGATCTCACTTACATCTTGAAAAATATAGGTATTGAATTATTTGCGGATGATACCAGTATCCTAATAAGAAGCAAAATACATGACAATCTGATAGTCATTAGCGAAGAAGTGCTGAGCGCAGTAACTAAGTGGTTCCAAAATAACAAACTTTTACTAAATGCCAATAAAACTAATTTCATGGAATTCCACCCAAGTAAACAAACTCATAGTCAAAACAACAATTTAACAACAATCAATAACACGGCAGATAACACCGTGATAAAAAGAGTTCACACAACAGAATTTCTTGGAATCCATATCGACCAAAATCTAAACTGGCACACACACTGCGATATGCTAGCAAAAAAAATAAGTTCTGCATGTTTTTCACTAAAAACAATCAATTTAATCACAAACACAAAAACTGCAAAAATAGCTTACTATGCTAACTTTGAATCACATATGAGGTACGGCATCAATATATGGGGCAGCTCTGTAAAAGCGGACACAATATTTAAACTACAGAAAAGAGCAATAAGAAATATTCTTGGACTCAAACAAAAGAAAAATTCTTACATTAAACCTCACTGTAAGCCACACTTCATCAAACACAAAATCCTCACTTTCTACAGTCTATACATATTTCAATCCGTACTAAATTTAAAAAAATCTATGATTAATGAAGAAATTGACAAGAACAATAGCATTCACAGCCATAACACAAGACAAGCAAACAACATACACACTAATTATCTCAAGCGAAAACATTCACAACTTAACTCCAATTATATAAGTTCTAAATTATTTAACAAGCTACCGACAAGTCTAAAAGCCATTTCTAATATGAGCATTTTTAAAAACAAACTAAAACAACTCCTATGTAACAAAGCATATTACTCTATTGAGGAATTTTTGAAGGACAAACTACTATAACACTGTTAGGCCATCTTTATACTACAATTCTAAATAGGCCTAATAGATATAGATATATTGTACTATTGTTATGTTTGTATTCCACAAATAGGCTAAGATATATTGTATGGTAGGCCCATTTCTTTGTCTTGTGTTTTAAATTTTGTCTTATAGTTTGTCTTATCTCTATAGATTCATTTAAGTCTGATTATTATATTAATATTTGTTTGCCTTTTTGTCTCTTATGTCTTATCTTTGTTTTATGTACTGCCTTAAATTGAAACCAATCTCGGCCCACAAGAAAAACTAGACAAATACTTGTTCTCTCGTTTCATTAGTATTCTCTTATATACGAGGCACTCAAATTCTATTACTAGCCAACAGTAAAATTGTTATGATATGTACAAACTAAGACTAAGGCATTAATTATCAAGTAACTTATTTTTAGGATAGAAATGTGACGGAGTATATCTCAATTTGCATCCTGCTTGATACAGCAAATTGTACCTTTCCAAACACCTCAATAACAAAGTTTATTTGTTTAGGAATAAGTAAATAAATACTTATTCCAGACAATATATTCTTAGAGGTCATCACAAAGTGTAAATTATTATAATGTAATATGCTATGTGTGTGGAAATAAAACTTACTTACTTACTTACTTACTTACTTACTTACTTATCATTGCTGTGATCAGTTTTTGACTTAGCCTATACAATTTTATGTCTAATATATTAGAGTCAAGATCTTTTGTACTATATTGTTATCAAGATTTGAACACAAGAATGAAGATTCGCGTTCGGTCGTTTCGCGAAAGTTTGATTTTTCCCTGATTTGCTGTTCCTGATTTTTGGCAAACCTCATATTCGTTTGAGGATCGTCTAATAAATCTGTTTTTTTTTTCTTTTCGTTTTTCTTTTTGATTATTTTTTCCTTTCTTTCTTTCTTTCTTTTTATTACTTTCTACAAATTAAATACAAAGTAGGCCTAATCTTAAAAATATGTTGAAGAAAATCAGAGAGTGCATACGATAGCCATAGCAAATTATGCGTGATATCCCTTCGTTACAACTAAATACACGTAAACCTAATTTTGTATAAACAAAATTAATTAATAAATAAACTTAATGTTGTAGACTCAAAATATGCTATAGACATAACAAAGAACATAATTACATTGTAAATGATAATTTAACTGAAATAATTTTTTATTGTAAGTAGTATTGAAATTAGTGGTGATAATATTAATATGACGATAAAGGACGATCACAAAAACCTATGTCTTATTCGGGATTCAAACCCACGTACTCGATGAGCGCCCTAATCGTATGTGCCACCGCGGACGTCGAGGGGGGGGGGGTAATTGATCGCATTCGTTTAGTTATAAGATAAAAGAAACAATTCTCTGTTCTTGACCTACCGTCGTCCAATGCAATATATCCAGCCAGCATAAGATTTAATGATCGAGTATTTGTTAAAGCCTAATAATCGAAGAGGATGGCATGGATTTAAAAATATAATAGTATCATGTTTAAATAAAGACCAAAACACATTTTCAATATCACAATAGTTAGACTGCAATGTTACGTTCCGCAATCCACGCAAGCGCGCTCCCTTTCATAAGCCATCTAACGCGCCGAAAACAGTATAGGTGCTGTAGCCGAGTGGATAGAGCGTCTGACTCCGGAAGAAGGCATTGCGGGTTCGAGTTCGGCTGTTGTCAATAAAATTTATATGTCTGATAATTCTTGTCTATATTCTATGTACTCATTCCCCTTCAGATTAAATGTATAAATTGAGAAAGTGGCATCGCGTAATAAATAATTTAATTTTAAAATTTTGTCCCGTTTTATCTGTTGAGTTCTTTGAGTGTCTACTAGATGGCGCTAGAAGCAATGCACGGGAAACACTGGGACGAGTGCGGGACACGTGCGGGACCCGTGCGGGAAAATAGCGGGTAGACTATGGGACCCGTCCGGGACCATCAAGGGTAGGTCGCGGGCATGAGCGCGCGGGAAACATTTGGGACGACTTCGGGACACACTGGGACGAGTGCGGGATGTCCCGTACGGGACCCGGTCATGGCCCATAGGACACTTCCGTACGGGGCCCGCACGGGCTGCCCGTACGGGTCCCGCACTAGCGGCATTACGGGACAGACTTCGGGAAACGTGCGGGACACCGCAAAAATGTTTGCTGGGTTGCAGAGTTTCTTGCGAGGAAAACAAAAGAAAATGCGCTGTATCAGCGAAAGAATGAAATGTGTATGCGACTCTTTCTACTTCTAAAGCTACAATAAAAACAAATAGTTCACTCCGCTCACTTAAAAATATACTTCTTTCCTATAAATATGCACGAGTTATTTAATAGAATTAATGCAAACAATATAACTAAAGTGAGTGCTCATGAGCCTCCACTTAATAAGCATTAAGAAGCCCTACATTATTTTCTAAAAATAAATTATTTCGTTCAGACATACATAAACATACATTAATAAATTTGTATTTAAGATGATTTATCCATTAAATTGTTTAGAAATGGAAGAAATTTGTAATTTTTGGTGGAGGTGCCGGGTCCGTGCTCACTATGTTGAATGTATTATTCTTTCAATGATATTATTTTTTTTTTTACCAAATTGTTCCAAATTATTTCACAGTATTAAATACATCGCAGATAGCTTGTATGTTTTCTGTAGTTATCGGATCTCTTCCATAACATTTATGGAGACCGTAATTTAGATTTACGAGCGCAAAGCCCTAGTTGCTTTGCTGAGGCCGCTGATGATGACTTTTGTTGCTTAACGTCTCATAGTGTTGCACTAATTCTGTTCGAGACGTTGAGTGGTGATAGATGACGGTGAAGGACGATAACAAAAATACATACCTCAAGCGGGATTCGAACTTACATCCTCGAAGCCTACGCATACGCCTCGAACCAGCGCCCTCAATCGTTTGTACCACCGCGCCGAGGCCGAATACGACGTTGTAGTCAGCTGTTGTTTTATTTTACTACATTTTTTAAAAACATAATAATTTTACTTTCTTAATAAGAATTGTACAGCATAACTTAGACACCGACCATTAATTAACAATGAATATTATTATTGATTATCGTGAGACATTTTACATATATTTTTTTCCAACATGGCTCCTAACGGTGAAATATGAAAAGTAATGTTTTGAAGTAGAACTGCGTAAGATTTAATAGCAAGTGGTTTGGCCGCGTTTGTTTAACCGGTTCTCACAAGAACACCGAAAGCAGTACACCGTAAAGCAAACTTCGCTCGTGGTCACGGGTATAGAGTGGGTGACCGCTCTGCCCTGGAAACCAAAACCAAACCAACAATTTCAAAATGGAATATCAAAGAAAGTATTTATATATATAGCCCCGTCCGGCGACGATCTAACCGGATACTCTTCCGACCCGTCTTGAAACACGGACCAAGGAGTCTAACATGTACGCGAGTCATTGGGACCGCACTAAACCTAAAGGCGAAATGAAAGTAAAGGTCGCGGCGCGAGCCCGGCCCACAGAGGGGAGACGGCCGCGCGCCGGATATATATATATATATATGCCAAAAAAATCAGTGGATTACAACTCTGTAATATATATATATATATATATATATTACAGAGTTGTAATCCACTGATTTTTTTATATATATATATTACAGAGTTGTAATCCACTGATTTTTTTTTGTTTTAATTAAATATGAAATATGAAATCTAGGAAACTTAGGAAAACAGTACGATTATTTCTAAAATAACACTCTACTTATAACAATACTCGGTTGTACTCGTAAGCTTACAGTGAGTATTTTGATTATTTTTTGTATTTCGGTAATATCCGCTGCCTTCCTCAAACTCGAGACAATTGACTGCATGTCCGATGTGGAGTAGAACTCACGAGGTGGTGTACATAATGTCACTTACATTACTCATGTGAATGTATTTTTTACTAAGGATAAAGTTATCCGTTTAAAATGAAATAGGACACATTTGTCAGTTTGCAAATAGTAACTCGCTCGGCCAGGTAGTATATGTTATGAAACTTTTCAAAGTTCTCAATAAAACATATATGGACAGCCCTACAGTCATCGATTCACGAAGAATATGTTGTTGTTGTTTTTTAACTTTTAACAAAATCCAAAATTGTGACGATCCATCGAGTTTAAAAAAATCACTAATATTTAAATATTAGAAATATGTGACTGTTATGCAAGCTGCCCAATATGTCAAACATCTGAGGTGATAGTACACTGAGCAACAATTTTTTTTTCCGAAAACGCATGTCCTATAGATCCTCATTGTTAACTGGAAAAAAATATATAGATTTTGGTGAAGGTGCCGGGTTTTCACTCGCTATGTTAAAATGATGGTACTTTCAATAATATTTATATTTTTGTTACTTACTTTGTGAGACAACAGTGAGAGTAAAATAACATGTACAATGTTAATAAATTGTTGATTCCTTCTCATCTTGCTGTAATTTAGATCACACATAACAAAAACTTGTAGAAATACAGCCAATCCTTACACCCTCAAAAGAAATGAGATCTAAAAAAGGACCAAGCTCATCTACCCTTCCACATTTGCTCATTCTTAATTCATAAACGTACAGTGTCACATAACAGCATCCTCGAAAAGCTTGGCAAAATAGAATTTGCGATTATTATTTAAACGTAATAGTTCATCCAAGTTCTTTTTTCTAATTATTTAAACGTAATAACATGCAAATTTTATTTTGCCAAGCTTTTCGAGGATGCTGTTATGGGACACTGTACGTTTATGAATTAAGAATGCGCAAATGTGGAAGGGTAGATGAGCTTGGCCCTTTTTTTAGATCTCATTTCTTTTGAGTGTGTAAGGTTTGGCTGTATTTCTACAAGTTTTTGTTATGTGTGTGATCTCATTACTTTTTCAAGTTCCATTGCAAAATTATTTGTTAAAATATAATAATTTTATCAAAGTTAATTTAATTTCTATGGTATTAGCAATAACAATAGGATGTAAAATATCTAGACCCGGATTCATGTACATCCTGGGTATAGGTGGTATAACCATGGTATAACGACGGTATAAGGACTGGTTAAGTCTAGGCAACTCACGGTCAATTAAAACTTTCCCATGCAACAACAAACGCACAACTAATGTTATTTGACACCTATTTCACTGCATCCACAGCCATGTAAATCATCAGATAATCAAATGAATATTGAAAATTTTCACCAGATTTTGTTTACATTTTCATTAAAAGTGACAGGAGATTGCGTGAGTTTATTAAAAGAAAAGGAAAGGCTTATTATTGCCGTAAATTTAGGAATAGCCTAGGACTATCATACCATTGTTTATCTGCATTAGGCTTTTGGTAATCAAAACTAGTTATTTGTACGGGATGTGTGTCAGAACAAGGTTGTGCTGGCCTAGGGTTGGCTAAGAAAGGCCTAGGGCTTGTCAAACATGTAGTGTAAGTATTTATTTATCTAGTCCTATAGCCTAATGGAACTTTAGACCTACACTGTTGTATTATTAATAATTTTCTACATCTGGGCCTAGGCCAGGGACGGTTTCTGATTTGTTTTATGAGAGTATAATGACACCTTTTCTCGTTCCACACAAAGAAGAAAAATTTAAAATGTCCGCCATTTGTTTACGTATCGCACTTTTCCCGCCTAACTCTGCTTATACCGTCAACAAGTGTCAAGTAACTATAGTTACTTGTTGATTGTATGCCTAGTGTTTAAGGCTTATTTTAAAACCTTTATTTGGAAGCCTTCCAACAAACTTTTTCAACTTTTTTTTTCAAAAGAGACTATATTACTATAACCTTAATGTCCATGTAAAATATGAACATTGTAGCCCCACCCGTCTGGTCAGAATCGCGGGCCGATTGAAACTGACGAATTAGATGTTAGTAGTAGTAGTAGTAGAGTAGTAGTAGTAGTAGTAGCAGTAGCAGTAGCAGTAGCAGTAGCTAACATCCTTAAAGTGATTTTGAGCATGTTTCAAGCCATTTTTTCACCAAGAAGGAATGGTCGTCCCCAATAAAATTTGGCATGTGTTGTCAGGTACCTAAATCCCCTCGATTGTGATAGTTTTCAAGTTTACATCACGTTACATGACGGCTGGGTAGGGTAACACCTCGAAATCACCCCAACTCTGCTTGGTGTATAAGGTGCTTGAGTGTGTAGCGCACCGCGGCTTGGCTGCGGGGCCCTAACGGGCACCTAGATTAGAGCAAAGCCGTGGTTGCTGCAGAGGACGAATTCGACGATCTAGACATTCAGTGTTTTATTTTTCGACGTTAATTTTTTTTTAATTGACCAGAATTAGGATAGTACATCATAAAACTTAGAGACACCGCTCTTTAATTATTGACAATGCAAATTATTAATAATATCGTGTTATTTTTTAAATATTTTTCCATCACTTCTCCTAACGTTGTTATTTAACTATATATTAAAGTGTTACCATCTAAAAAAAAATGTTCTTAAAATTTGAATATATAAAACCTTTATTACTTAAACACGTAAACAGTAAGATTCATTCTAAAATACTCGGTTGCACTCACAAGCTTCTTGACATTTCGATAATGTCCCTGCCTTCCTCGGACGCGAGGCCACTGACTGCATGTCCGATATGGAGTTGAACTCACGAGGTGCTGCATTACTCTGTGAGTGTAGTTTAATTAAATATTAAGGTGCAGTTATCCAATATCCATTTAATTCGAACTTGAAGAATTTCTGCATATTTGGTGGAGGTGCCGGGTTTCTCACTTCCTATGTTAAAATAATAGTACTTATCGAAATAATATCGAAATTTGTTTTACTTTGTGAAACTATACAGTGAGACAAAAATAACATGTTGTATAATATTAAATATATTGTTGATAACATGTATACTTGCTGTGGTTATTGGATTTGTTCCGTGACATTTATGGAGGCTGTAATTTAGATTAATGAGCGCGAAGCCCTGGCTGCAGCTGAGGCCGAATACTTCGCTGTAGACATTCAGTGTTGTTTTGTTTTGTGAGTGCTTTTTGAAGTCATAATTTAATTATTATCTTAATTACGATAGTTCAACATAAAACTATAATTGACAATGCAAAACCTTAATGATTACCGTGTCATTTATATAAGCACGAATCGTTGTAATACTAAGCTCATAACTGTCATGGTTTACAATGTAAAGAACTATTTTTGAAAGATTAGATTACATGATAATACACCCGTATGAAGCCTATTTTCTAATAAGTTATGCAGTCAATTAAGAGATGACCTGTACGCTAAATGTTGTAGTAAACAGATAATTATAATATGTGTACTGTATGCATGTATATGTAGGTAAATATACTTTTCCATGTGTAAGATTACTTTGATATATCATCACTGTTTGTTTATCGTGTGCATTTATCTTATTTAATTTTAATTTTTGTTCTCCTTAGTAAATCAGTTGGCATAAGTGAATAGGATAGACGTTCAAATTTATACATAATGTGTATGTATGTAATCTTTATTGGCAACAGCGCATATGCCCCACAAGTGCAATATGTACGCTAATATAAATAAATAAATAAATAAATGGTTGATATCATCATAATACAAAAAAATACTGGTTTTAAAAACACAATATTCCGGACCGCGAAAGCCTTAAATTTAAAAACAAATTTTAATGTTTCTCTATTTCCTCGTTTGTGTTTGTTTTCCGTGTTGTTTGTTTTCAATGTTGTATTCTCTCCAGGGAGTATTTCAGTAAATATAATCTCGATCTATTCCGATCAAAACCAAGAGACAGTCGCCTATGCAGCCAGACATCACACATGCAACCCAGATGTTAATAATTCACCAATAAACGATGAGATGCCGTGCTTTGCAGTGCGTGGATGAAACGAGGTCACTGCTAGGTCAGGTCGGGCCCTAGTGGGTCACATGCAGGGTATGTGCACGGCTGCACCTGGCAGGGGGGCGGGGCGCATGCGCACACGTGATCGAGCTCATCCGGAAGGTAACCCGAGCTGAGGCAAACCTCGACATGAGTGTGTTTCATTGTGTTTAACACACCCCTTCCGCTTCTTAACTCTTTAATTCTCACCGTAGGGTATGCTCATTCTGCGCTCAGTCTAACTCTTGTGCAGTGAGACTTATCTAGATCATCTATATATCGTTTTGAGATGATCTAGATGATAGGGTGATGTGGGCAAAGAGCCAGTTTCGTTATCAACACCACCAAGAGAATAGCTACCAAGTTAACTATTCCTCTAAAATTCACAAGCAAACCGAAACAAAACATTACAAAATGAAATGTTTTATCATGGCAAAAGAGAAGTCAGAACTACAATATGTAATTCTTAAATAAAATATTATTGGATGAGCGTAGCGAACGTAGCGAGCGAAGCGAAGACTTCAATTTTACTGACCCCTCAAAACATTTAGCTCCAATGATGTTTTTTGTCTGTTTGTTCGCTCTCTACCGGGCAAACGGCATATGCGATCTTGATGAAAATTGGAGGGACTTTCGAAATCTCTAAACTAAGACTTGCTACGTTTTTGGGTTCAATCGAAGAAATATTTCTCATGAATATCGTACTTTTACGATTTTTTTCGATTTTTAGCGCGATATTTTCGTGACATTTGGGCCGATTCTGACCAAACGGGTGGGGCTAGAACGTTCATATTTTACTTGTACATTACGGTAATGGTTATGTATTGCTTATCGAAAGAAAAAGTTGAAAAAAATAGCCAGAATCCATATAAATAATGGTTTTAATATAAGTTTTTTGAGGTTTATAATAACAATTAACAAGTAACAATAGTAACTTGGCAACAATCACCCACAATGCGTTCAAAAGTAAGTAAAGAGATCCCACGCAAACTAAAAACTTAAAACTTACAAAAAAGCTCATCCATCAACGCGACTAAAAAAAGCGTTTGCGAAGCTTCCTAGTATTACAACAACAATGCATTAAAACAATAACCTTTTTGCTAACAAATTCAAAAAGGATATTAACTAGGAAAACGCTCAAGTCCCGCCGCGTTGATGGATGAGCTTTTTTGTAAGTTTTTAGTTTGCGTAGGACCACTTTTTCTTTGCAAGTGCTTTTTGAATGCATTGTAGGTGATTGTTGTCAAGTTTCTATTGTTACTTATTTGTTATTATAAACCTCAAAAAACATATTAAAACCTTTATTTCTATGGGATTCTTGCTACCTTTTTAAGCTTTTTCTTTCAAAAGGTACTACATCACCATAACTTAATGTCCATATGAAATATGAACGTTGTAGCCCTACCCGTTTGGTCAGAATCGGTCCAAACGTCACGAAAATATCGCACTAAAAATCGAAAAAAATCTTAAAAGTACGATATTCATGAGAAATATTTCTTCGATTGTACCCAAAAACGTGGCATGTCTAAGTTAATATATTTAAAAGTTCCCCTCCAATTTTCATCAAGATCGATTATGCCGTTTGCCCGGAATCGTGCGAACAAACAGACAAAAAAAACGAGCTTAATTTTTTGAGGGGTCAGTGAAATTGAAGTCTTCGCTTCGCTCATCCAATAACATTGGGGCAATTAGCTGACGCTACGCACTTCGGTCTACAACACTGAAAAAAGAAACCCGCTTGTTTGTAGCAAGTTATATTTGTACTCTCGTCTTGAAAAACTACTGCTGACAATCCCACAAAAATTATTGTTATTAAAAAAACATTTCCACTTTTTTTGTTTTGCAATGAATTATGATGTTTCAATTAATGGGAGTTCATAACTTTGTATATCCCTATAAATACTTGGTTAGTGATGTTCCTCCTTTCCGTAAGTCCTTATGCAATAAGAAACACGTCCTTTTTTCCACTTTGTACGTATTATTTTTTGAAATGTAATTACAAACTAATCACGATTTCATCAATACATTATAGGTAATTAATTCCTTCTATCTCCAATTTAGCCATTCTTAATCAATCGTGTTGAAAAGTGAATACTTGTGTTTATTTTTGTTTTAATTTCACTGGTATTTTCCCGTTTCAATACTAGTGGATGATCCTGCTTAAATCTTCACTTATACTTTACAACCCTCATTTCTAGCAACAGCGCAAACAGTAAATTTACCAGTAAACATGCCTTGAAATTAAAGGGAGGCGTCCAGTTTTACACGGACGCGCTATCTCGGCTACATTTTTCATTAAATAACATCAGATAATTCGTTTGTATCGCAAATATGTGAGCGCGGTTTGTGGAACAAAGCTCGTTTTACTACGCTTAAATCCGTTTTGATCTCATTTCCCCTAACTGCTTTTATGCGTTGAATCCACAAAACATACCCGGGGTTCGCTGGTATTTCGGGTGTATATAATGTTTCCAGTCTAGAAGGTCAACGGTTTAATCACCAGCGAGGCGAACTTTGTGTTTGCTGTGCAAGGGCAACATTCTACTCGCGATTTTCACGCATTTTATGCACATATGTTGATAATAGAAATATTATAATATGCTTTTGCCAAATATATGTACACATAATTTAATGTTGTTCGCACGACTTTTCAAGGATGATTGATTTACAAAACATACTGCTAAGGAAAAGTATTCAATGTATATGTATCTACAATGTATCTATATGTATCCGCCGCGTTGTCGGTAGCGTAATTGGTGCATGATCTGCCATGTGTTATGCGGATTTCTGTTGTTCTGTGAAAAATCATTACCAAGTTGAAGATTTTTTTAAAATTAATTTAAATTTAATAAAAATAAAATAAAATTTTTAATTTTTTTAGTTAATCATATTTTAAAAGAAAAAAATCGTAAATTGCGATTTTCATAAGAAATAATTATTGTATAGCGCTCAAATTTCACACGAATATATTAATTTATAAAATTAAGGTTCTGTGAAAAATTATTAAAATCAGTTAAATCATGTAGGTGTTAAGTCAAGGATTGTTTTAAGAAAGAAAAAAACCGTAAAATTCCGATTTTCAAGAGAAATAATTTTTCGATTGCGCTCAAATTTCACACGAATATCTTAATTATAAAATTATGGTTCTGTAAAAACTCATTAGAATCGGATAAACATGTAGGTGTTATTAGTCGAAGAGATTTTGAAAAAATCGAAAAAATCGAAAAATTGCGATTTTCATGAGAAATAATTTTTTGATTGCGCTCGAAAACGTGACAGTTCTAAGTTAAGAAATTTCGAGGTCTCCAGAAAATTTCATTGCAATTGGAGTATCGGTTTAGCCGGAATCGTGCTGACAAACACACAACATACAGAAAAAAAAAACAAAAAAAACAAAAAAACATTTCGGATTTTTTCTCTCCAGTGTAGTGAAATGGAATCTTCGCTTCGCTCATCCAACATGTAGAAACTCCTTGAACTCTTTTGCGATAATTTATTAATTGGATAAGCGAAGCGAAGACTTCAATTTCACTGACCCCTCAAAAAATTTAGCTCCAATGTTTGTTTTTCTGTCTGTTTGTTTGTTCGCACTCTACCGAGCAAACGGCATAATAATGCGATCTTGATGAAAATTGAAGACGAACTTCGAAATCTTTGAGCTTAGACCTTCCACGTTTTTGGGTATAATCGAAGAAATATTTCTCATGAATATCGTACTTTTACGATTTTTTCCGATTTTTAGTGCGATATTTTCGTGACATTTGGGCCGATTCTGACCAAACGGGTGGGGCTACAACGTTCATATTTTACATTGACATTAAGTTAATGGTGGTGTATTGCTTGTTGAAAGAAAAAGTTGAAAAAGTTTGCCAGAATCCATAGAATAAAGGTTTTAATATGAGTTTTTTTAGGTTTATAATAACAATTAACAAGAAAAAATAGAAACTTGACAACAATCACCTACAATGAATTCAAAAAGCACTTGCAAAGGAAAAGTGGTCCTTCGCAAACTAAAAACTTACAAAAAAGCTCATCCATCAACGCGACTAAAAAAGCGTTTGCGAAGCGGCCTAGTATTTATGCAATGTTTAGAACAATGAAGCCCTCCTTTGTAAATCTGTTTTTATAACTAAATAGGATATAAGTTATAATGAATAAATACCACTTTAAATTACCAGATAAAACAAATATCACTCCGCACTTATTTATATTCTAGGAATAAACGAAACCTTCTAGAATATATGAATACGAGAAAATGTGTTGTCTAAATACACACAGCGCAAAAACTTATTGCGAAGTATCATATTGTTTAAAAATTTAGAAGAAGTGTTAATGGACTGCAACATCATGTACTTGAGCTGTAATTGTTATATGTTTATAAAAAAATTACAGACCAAGCATTATTTATTTACCAGTTTGTTGTCCCATTGCAAAGAAAATACAGTTGTGATTAAAAAAATATTTATTATTATTTCAGCAACTAGTCTGATTGTTGAAAGTTATTCATTTAAAAGTTTTTATTATCTTAGGAGGTTCATAAGAGGTATATAGTGGACTGCATAACAAACATTTCTTCAACATTTATGTAAATACCGTGAATGTATAACAAGTCGGCGTAATATCGTCCCATTTCACAAGCAGACCGGTGGATGATATTCATTTTTTAATTATTCATGACATCATCGTGGCAGTTATAATTAAAGCAAGGGCTTTGGTTTTATTGCCTTGGTTGTACATTTGCGATTCAGTACGTGAGACGGAATTAACCATGGATTGATCTGAATCTTGAACAAGTAGCTGTTTTAACGGTTATATTGTCGTGGTGTGATGACCTTGAATCCACTAACAATAATTAATGTTTCTTGTGTCATTCATCAATTATCACCGTCCTGATCCAACCAGTATTCATCAGAAAGCAAAAAGACCAACGTTTTTAGTAGGTCGTTACGCAATAATTAAAAGTCTTGCCTCCTTTACATGGAGAATGTCGAAAGAATGAATAAAACAAAGGCTTTTATCATGTTTGCCCGAGTTGATTAATGGGTGCTGTTTTAAAGGCCGTCAAAACGTTTTGTTTTTTTTAGCTGTCTTGCGTTCTGTTGAAAAGCAGATAGTAGTATTGTTTCGGGTCTTTTTAGTCGTTTGTTACCTATGTTCCTAAATAAAAGTCTCCCCTTCTACCTAAGCAGAAAGCAACAGACTTTGAGGGGGAGTGTCAACTACGCACAAAGGAAAGCTACTCTTACTGATTGCATGGGAAAGATTTGCATAGTCAACGGAAACTTCATAAAATACCTCTTTGCTTACAAATCGATTTTCCCACACATTTAAGTAAATGTGTAGCTTTGTATTTTTTCCACGGCTGGAAGTTCTGCCAGAATAATAATAACGTAGTTCTCAGAATTGGTGCATTAGCATTAGTAGGCTTAGTAACTCAAGCCCTTCCAAGAAATGATTTGCGCGGACTGTATTAACACCCAAAGACGGGAACTACGCTAAGGTAAAACCCACAGGCTAGTTGAATCCGTGGATGTCAATATTTTGTGAAAGTTTTGACAATTTGACAATGTGATATTATTTCAATCTTATTTATTTTAGCATTTTACTTATTTAAAAATAACAACTAAATAACTCAACAGTTAAACACGAATAATGCACAAACATTTTCATTTATGAAAAGCCATCAAGTTTCAGGTACTATTGTCAATATTGTATTTCAATGTATTTTGTAAATGGACAGAAGAGAAGCTACCTTCTGTAAGCGCCCTAGTTGGAACGCTCTGGAAGGGTGGGATACAAGAGATATTTCAGATAAAGTTTATCACTTACGTTTAGAAAATTTAATACGTTTTCCTTGTTATGTGGTTGACCTGGAAGTAATTCTTTTTCAATAAACCCTTCTAAAAACACCTCATGCCAAGGAAATAATACATTCTTTATAGACTGCAGTTCAGAACTTGATCCCTATCCTTCTTTACCTTTCCCTACCGCAATTTAAACTTCTTTATATCATGTCCTAAAATAATTCAGAATGTGAGGTTCAAAACATTATACATCAATATGATTTTAATCGCTTCGGTACACAAGAAAAGTCGTCACCAAATCCTACTTTTCTGATTGATTTTATTAATGCATCTGATAATACGGTTTGGTGTCGATCAACATTGTATAATCTAACACACTCATGGTACACATACAAATTGTCACTGTGGTTATTCCGCAGCAGGCATCGATATAAATTATTTATGTCCTGCTTAAAAATGTTTGCAAGGCTTAAAAAGCTATTACTGACAAAAAAATCTTAATGTGAATCGTAGAAGCTTTGTTATATAATAGAACCTTACAATATTTGATACTTTACTTGATTATATATTTTATGATCCCAAATAATAACTAGTGGGGTATTTTCCTGATATTACTTGTTATGTAATTGAACTCAATGCAACTTATAAATAGAAGAAACTTGCAGTTCTTCTTTGGTATTGAGCATTTGTATAAAGGGGCTATTACACCCAAACAACAGTCCGTCGTTTCGAAACCAGCAGAACCTCAATGAAGAATCTTTCTCTTAATATTTTGAAATTAGGTTTGAGTAATCAAAAGAAATACATTGACACCCCGGTATATGCATTTACCTGAAGAATACGGTTTTCGACAAATACCGTGAAACTAGCCTTGGACTCCCGCTGGGCTAGCAGTCGTTACTAGTTGCTGTCAATATAGATTCTGTGAACCTCTAAAAACAAAGTTCTAATCCATGTTCTGGTTTTTGTAGTTTTATACCCCTGGGGCTGATTAGAAGAGGATCTATTCGATCGTCTGTTATTCGAGTTCAGGCTCTTGTTCGCATGCATCGTCCCTCAGTCGAGGGCGTGCAATTAGCACGAAAAGCAATGTCGTATGTTGCTCGAGACTTCACCTCCAGGAACGAAATCAGGTTGCGACCGGAATCCAATTACAGCAGATGTGCGCTTCCTCTTGACGCCACTCGACTGTCCGGGGCGCCCTCCAGCGGCGGGGAGTGGTACTCGTTGTCCTGTCCAACTGCCGTGTTTCAGTCGAGGATCCGGCCGCCACTTGCTACTCGACACCCCACGCCACTTGCCACACGCTACTCACCACTAGCCACACGCCACTCACCACTAGCCACACGCCACTCACCACTAGCCACTCGCTACTCACCACTAGCCACACGCTACTCACCACTAGCCACACACTACTCACCACTAGCCACACGCTACTCACCACTAGCCACACGCTACTCACCACTAGCCACACGCTACTCACCACTAGCCACCCACTACTCACCACTAGCCACACGCTACTCACCACTAGCCACCCACTACTCACCACTAGCCACACGCTACTCACCACTAGCCACCCACTACTCACCACTAGCCACACGCTACTCACCACTTGCACCACCTACTCACCACTAACCACCCACTACTCACCACTAGCCCACACGCTACTCACCACTAGCCACACGCCACTCACCACTAGCAACACGCTACTCACCACTAGCCACAACCGCTACTCACCACTAGCCTCACGCCACTCACCACTAGCCACCCACTACTCACCACTAGCCACACGCTACTCACCACTAGCCCACACGCTACTCACCACTAGTCACACACGCTACTCACCACTAGTCCACACACTACTACTCACTACTAGTCACACACGCTACTACCACTAGCCACACGCTACTCACCACTAGCTACCACGCTACTCACCACTAGCCACCCCACTCACCACTAGCCACCACTACTCACCACTAGCCACACGCTACTCACCACTAGCCACACACTACTCACCACTAGCCACAACCCCACTCACCACACTAGCCCACACTACTCACCACTAGCCACCCACGCTACTCACCACTAGCCACACCCACTACTCACCACTACTGCCACACGCTACACGCCACCCGTCATTAGTTACCCCCACCATAGCCACCCTTCATATAAGTTACCCGTTTGCTAAGCTATCAGCCACCTGCCCACTTTACTCCGCCAACTCCAACCACCAGCTACTCACCACTTTACACCCTCCACTCGACTCGTTCGCCAGGCGTTGACTCAACAAAATGCGTTGCGTTAAACCATTGACAAAAGAAATCACAATGCTCAATTGGAAAATGTGTGTTTTAAATATAAAAACTCTGGTGGGTCTTTCTATACCGCTTTTATGTCCGGCCGGTCTTTTTTGAACAGCAAGTGCTTGAATAAATAAAATAAAATCGTAGACAAGCGTTATACGAGACTTTGTGCTTTTAAGGTCGTGTCCTACGGGGACGCACCGCCGTGATAAATGGAGAAGTTTATGGAACCAACGTAGTAAAAACCGACATAAAATAAATAACTATAAACCAAAGTTTGATAAAGCACGCTTAAAATACATTGGAAATTATGAAAGGTATTTATCCAATAACATCAAAGTTGATAAAACATGAACACAACTAAAAAAATTGCATTATTGATCTACACACACTGACATTAAAGACTTTAAACTATACTAGACTCCACAATTTTAAATTTACGGGAATACTTTTAGCCAGTAATAGAATACATAAAACCAGCAAGGGTGTTACTTTTCTTGGTTCATGTAGATAACTGAGAGAATGAATAGCCAACGTAAAGAATAACCGGTCCGGTCAAGTCTTAATGATAAGTGCACTGGCACTTCGGTATAGTAACGGTTCTTACTTTTAGTTAAAGACACATAATACATATTGAATTGTGCACGGGTAGCGGACGCCGTGATATTTCCCCTGCGTAATATACCAGAGCAACTTGAATTGTACTTCAACATTGTCTATGATTGAACATTGACGGTAATAAAACTTTCTATTGATGACTTGCTTGTAACCTTTCAATTGAGGAGTTAAAATTCAAATCAAAATTTTGAATCATTTAGATACAATGTAGTTTCATCATTTCTACGTGATATGAAGTGTTATACAAGCACGGATCCGGGAGTACCCTAAATGGAGAGCGAAAGGTACTTAACAGTTTCTCGAAGGATGATCGAAAAATAAAAAAATCATGATTCGAGTGTTTTTGGTTGAGGTTCCAGATTGACAGAAACGCCCACTTTAGGCTAGTCCGGGCCTTTACACCGAGGTACACTAGAAGCGGTATTTGTCATCTATGTTGAAGGGCAATCTAAAGAAAACTTCATATTTCTAATGCATTACTAGTAATCCAATGAATGCACTTGCCAAATTCCAGTAAAATATGTTATGCCCATTCCACCAGTGCCATGTTATCCATTTCGATAAAAATTCAACCGCGTTCTACCTCCATATTTCTTGGATATTAAGATGGAAACTTGGTTTGTTTCAGTTTATTCTCTTGTGTAAGTAACAACAGCCTTTTAAATCCCTCGTGCAACGTGCTTAAAACAAAACCACTTCAAAACTCTTTTATTGCTTTTACATATCCATTGTGTTATCTTTAGCCAGTCATGTTATTTGTCCAAGGTAAAATATACTCTTTTGGGTCAAATTGCGGTTTATAACTAAAGTTCGATTTGTCCAAAAAGAACAAACAGTTCCCTTTGCTTTTAAAATTTCATATTGTATTGTGTTCTAAAAACTTTAACTTTGTGATAGTAATTATCTTTGTTAACACTCTGGTAAAACAATATTATAATATGCTGTTGATTGTTTTGTGGAAATGAAACATCTTGAATCTTAAATCGTTTTTAAACTTTTGGTTTTCAACGACTCATGTGTGTTAAAAATCAATTTCGAATTATATTTTTTCGTGTTTGACATTGAATTATTAAATAACATTCATCTATCTTTTGTAGATTTTTAAAATAATTTAATTTAAACGTTCGTGAAAAAAACAATCATAATGTTAACTACTAACGCTTTTTATAGAAACCTTCAATTGGTCTTTAATACTTGGTCACTATTAGATGTCGGAAGGTGCTGGATATTAAATAAAAGGAAAACTTGGCGGCTTCCTCTTCGTTTAGTATTTTTATTGTTCTCCAGAATAAGTTAGCTCACCCATTAAAAGAAATTCAACTTAATGTAATTTTAAACTTTGCTGTAGGTTTGTACGTACAAAGCCAACTTGAACTCTGCCACGATGTCTCTGACAGCCAACCTATGATGATTAGGATCCACCCCGCATACTACGAACTTAGTCCGATGCTGTAGTCTCACAACTTCCTCTATCCGTAGGTGAAGTTCGGTAATTACATTGATGATAATTGATAACTTACATGGGGATCCTAAAAGCTATCTGAAACCCCACATAAAGATATAACCAGTGACCCAGTTACATTTATAATATGTGCTATTTAAATCTATGAACAATTTACAAGTGACCCATTTACATAGATTGAAGAATAATACCACTCAAATGCATGAATGTCACAATTGGCCAGTTTACTTTGACAACCAATCACATTATATTTCCTAACGCTATGTGTAAATATTAAAATCATATTAAGCTTTCTTTATCTTCAAATAATAATCTATCTTGATTTTATTTGTATTTTACAATATTTCAAAATTTCTTGTTACACTGTTGGCATTTTATCACGTCTACATATGGCGTTTAATTACAACAACACACAGAACTTTCTAATGTGTCTCTTGTGATTTTTGCAACAACCATTAATAGACTGGCGTTCTGCAAGTAGATTAATTCTCTCGAGAACGAGTCAATTGAAGAGGCAATCTTGTATAGTGGAAAACATTCAGCATTCGTTTTGATTGCTTTTACTTGAAATTAATTGAAAACAGAATATGCAATTTTCGTAGCTTGTCTCGACAATCGCAATAAGCAATTTATTGTTTCAAGGGCCATCAAGTGTGAGTTATTACAGTAATTCTAAATTAATTGCAATGTTGCGTTCATCTCAGTTGGCATTCCACATCTCTGAACTAGTGAAACTACTTATTGATAATTAAATTTTAAAGCACTTCCTACTTATTTTCCTTTAATAATCAAATTATACAACTCAAATATTACAGCAGGAAACAAATAGAAGTTCGCACTATACATGAATAAAATAATTACACTTAGAATTGCATAATGATGTTGATGATGATTTTTATTGCTTTATGTCTCTTATAATTATGCACTAAGTCAATTCGAGACGATGAATGGTGATAAATGAGGATGAAGGACGATTACAAGAAAAATATGCCTTGTACGGGATGCGAACCCACGTTATCGTAGAGCCATACGCTAAGAGTCATACGCAATTGCATGTGCCACCGCGGACGGCTTACAATAGCATAGAAAAATAGGACACAATGTCATTTGTATCTTTTTTATATATATAGTCTTATAGTCAACATGAAAACTGTCATAGCAAATCTCAATTACATAGATAATAAATAAGGTGTACCCTTGTCTGGGGAAATATTTCGACAATCGATCACGTTGGTAGGGTTTTTAGAACCTAGATTTTTAATTTCGAAACGAACCTGAAACGAACTCGAACCGAACATAAATGGGTATCAAACGGTTATTGTAGGCAAAATAGTGATAATTATGGACCGACACCTCTACCAAGAAAGTGTGTCCATATATTTTTTATTTCTACCTGAAAAGCGAGAATTTTTTTCACTATCGTGTCGGCTCCCAAATACTGGACCCAACCTACAATTACAAATTACTAAACATTATTTACTCGAACTTTTTGTAAGTCCTAGTTCAAGTTCGATATTCGATCGATTAAACATCCCTACTGGTTATGGCATAGTTCGCGTTTCGATAGGGTTTGGATTGATCCCACCGAAAAGCAGTTCTTTAAAACTGAGTGCAGATACACATTTAAATTTATTTCGTTTGAGAAAAAACTTTGAATTTCAGTTGGCCGGAGATAAAACTGATCTGAAATGATACCACTGTATTATTTCTAGCAGTAACGAGGAAGACAATGATATAAACATATTTTTTAAATTGTTTTTATGAGAAAATGTATAGTACCACGGATAAACCCATACATCCAACGGCCCCAAAGACAAAATTCTATCTAAAATTCTCCATTAAAGTCCAATAATGACCCACCTTGGAAGGTTGTAGTGGTTCCCTCTCCCACGCAATCAGTTCCTTGCCTCGCTCGTTCCGAATACAAGACATGTGTTTCACCCTGATTGACGCCCCCCCCCCAGCTGTACTGCGTGATCAGCCCTGGCAATGTACGCTTGACCGAACCAACCTAGGCGAACTATCCTTGCTATTCCAATAACGTATCCCCCCCTACACAAAGCGCGCTCACCTCATCACAAGGTTTCAGACGAATACTTTGATGCGGGGGGAGCTATCTTCTTACTTACCTTGCTCACTCAAAGCACCTTTGACCATAGCACTTCCAATACCAGACTGAATACACAAACAAACAAAAAGCTTCCACTTCCGCTGAGGCTGCTCTAGCATAAAGCACCAAACTCTGATGCAGGTCACGGGTTCGATATCCACCAATAGTCAGGCGGCATACCTGGCGATATCCACGGAATACTTCAATTTAAGTATGAATGCATGAAATTTGGCATGATGATAGGACATACCCTACTGATGAGGCTATTCCAACCGCGTTTTTCTATTTTCCAAAATATGCTACTAAGTCAAAATATAGTGAATGGCCTTGAAACATGGCTATTTTAGAAAATCAAAAATATTTTTTCCAAATTTTTCTGATCCGGTACACGGCCAATATAGCCACCTCAAAATAATTTCAAACTTCAATTCGCCAGGCACACCATTCAACGTAGGGTGTTGTGCTTTTCTGACATTAATTTTCAACTGTTTTTCTTTGGACTGACTGAGAGAGAAACAGATTTATTTAACAATTGTCTTTCCTGCGATTTATTTCGTTTGGCGGTACAAATCGGTGAAAAAATACCGCCAGAACGAAAAATTCGCTGGAAAGACAATGTTTAAATAAATCTGTATTCCTTCAGTCAGTCCATAGAAAAACCAGTAAATTAATGTCACAAAGCACAACACCGTACGTTGAATGGTGTGCCCTGGCGAATGAAGTTTGAATTATTTTGAGGTGGCTATATTGGCGTAGTACCGGATCAAAAATTGGAAACAATATTTTGATTTTCTAAAATAGCCATGTTTCAAGCCATCACTATATTTTAACTTAGTAGCATATTTTGGAAATAGAAACAAAGCGGTGGCATACAGCTTAAGGAATGAGCCAATCGAAAATTTACCCAGGAACCCCTAAAATCAAAGATGGCGTCCAAACCTGGCCTATTTTTTAAAAATTATGGTCCTTTGTTATTCATTTTCACTTTACGCATATACTTTCAAGTACTGAATATAAATTTGAGGTTCAAATTAACTTTTTTAATTCATTAACCACTCAAAATTAAAGATGGCGGCCAAAAAATCAGTTTGTCATTTATTAACGGATTTGATTGAATTTCGGTTTCTACACGTATATTGAGCTGCTGAGTATCATTTTGAGGTAAAAAATATGTTTTGTGACATTTATTGGTCACATAACCTAGAAAAAGTTAGAAAAAGGACGAAACAGGATTTTGTAATGTGATTATTTACTTATCACTGGTAACCAAACCTGATAATAACACATTAGTACGTATTTAACATTAATTTAGTGTTTGCTAAATACGTACTAGTGTGTTTTTATCAGGTTTGGCTACTAGTGATAAATAAATAATCACATAACAAAATCTTGTTTCGTCCTTTTACAAACTTTTTCTAGGTTATGTGACCAATAAATGTCACAAAACATATTTTTACCTCAAAATGATACTCAGCAACTAAATATACGTGTAGAAACCGAAATTCAATCAAATCCGTTAATAAATGACAAACTGATTTTTTGGCCGCCATCTTTAGTTTTGAGAGGTTTTTGATTAAAAAAAGTTAATTTGAACCTCAAATTTATATTCAGTACTTAAAAGTAAGTGCGTAAAGTGAAAATGAATAACATTGGACCAAAATTTTAAAAATTAGGCCATGTTTGGACGCCATCTTTGATTTTAGGGGTTCCTGGGTAAATTTTCGATTGGCTCCATTTCCTTAAATCATCAGTAGAGTATGTCCGATCATCAGGCCAAACTTCATGCTTTTATACTAAAATTGAATTATTCTCCAGGTATGCCGCCTGACTACAACGGCAATACCGACTGAAAGTATTCCCAGGGTTTTTTGCAGTAGATAATGCAAATGCTAGATAGTGAGTCATTGGAAATTATTTCGAAACTATCCTAACATCCTAAATTCCTAGTTTGCATCCTGAATAGTGCCACTCACTGATGCGTAGCCTTTAAAGTATTCCCTCGGTAAAAGTTATTTAATACATTAGTTTTAATGAAGTTCAAGTCATCGTTTGTCAAACTGTTGATTGGAATTTCTGATTGAATACTTATAAATGAATATAATAATTGTCACTTTAATTAATTAATGTATGATTGATAATTTACTTTAATACAGTAAATACTGTTTGAAGTTCAACTCTGCTTTGTCTCGTCTAGGCGAAACAAAATACCGGTACACTAAATCAAAGGAAATACTGTTTGTCTCATGTTTTTCTCAACTTTACTAGTGACATGAGTTTATTAATAACATTTTGAATGGCGTAACAAATTTCCAAAATTTGAGTCCCATATGTATCTGGTTCATGTTTGAGTATTCGTTTTTTTCTAAGTTTGCTTTATTATACGTAATATAGAATTTTTCATGTAATTTCATTGTGATTTTAAGAAAGGATTGAATTTCATAGCAACAGTAATAAACTAAGTAAATATGTTTACCTTCACATTTTCGCGGATAAATGTAAATGCGTTGGTCAAATTATTGGTTCCTTGCGGCGAATATCACAATGAAGGTGGAGCTTACTCACTTTTTCCCTTCCTGCCCGACGTTTCGATGAAACATCGTTATCTTCTCCGGAGACTCGGCCACCGATCTCGCTTGGCTCCAGCAGTGAAGTTTCTAACTGGAGCCATGCAAGATCGGATGGCACTTGCACTATCACAAAATCTTAGACATTTTAAAAGTTTTAGTAGGATGTTTTTTTTTTACATACAGCTGAGCGTTTTGTGAGCTTTTTTGAGCATGAGCTTTGAGCTTTTTTAGAGAGAGAATTATATAATCAAATCTCAACGCATATTTCACTGTAAAAGAGTAAGTAGTGTTTGACGAAGGGCTTGTACTCTAGTGTGAGTGCCGGTCGTTATGTAACAGTAATTTACTTGCGCCATTATGTGCACCTCGTCTGCATCGCTGATCATTAGGGTCCATACTCCTCTCATTACCAACTTTATAATGAGCTTTACTTCGCCCGTTAAACATCAAGTTTGAGAGCTGAATGCAGCAATCAAGCTAGCCTCATATGCACTTTTAGGTCTAAACTCACTCTAACAAGCAGGAGGCGAAATAAACAGGATTTCAACTAAATTCTTTTTTAAACTATATATTTCTCTCTTCAACTCACGCTTTGAACGCAAGCATGGATTCAAGGGCTATTTCAACATCGCTATTTTTTTCAATTACGTTTTACGTATTATACGTTTACACGTTAAACGAGACTAAGATCATTGGTTAAACTTTGTTAGTATCCAGGGACAAAGTTTCACCATATTTGCATCTGAAATGCAACAAAGAAAAAAATATTGAAAAAAGAAATTCAATAAAACATCGTGGTTAATATTATTGAAAATTTAATTGAACTTAACACGGCTCTTAGGTAAAAAATATTATTTTAATTGTATATTTTAAGATGGTATAAACATAAAAATGATGGGCAGGGAGAGGATCCTAAGACAAGAATATGAAGCGGCAGAGGAGGGAAAAAAGTAGGAATACCAAGAGAGAAATGGGGAAGATTAATTCAAGAAGACGTTGGAAAACGAGATGAAGTGTGAGAGCATGTGTCAGGAGTAAAGCTGTGGGAGGACAGAAGAGAATAGAGTCAATTGGAGGAGAAGGAGGAAGATGTCGAGGAAGAATCACCGAGTCAGTCAAGCTTAGTATCTACAGTCTCATGCCCAAGATAATGGTGGAAAACCACCACTCAACCCGACATAGTTGGAACTGAGGTAAAATTATTATTATGTAGCAATATTTCGAAAAGTAAGTAAATAATGTCGGCCAGTCGAAGAAAAGTGAAACTCTGAAAATCAGTTATATGACTGAGTCAGTAAAGTAGAATCGTGAAGCAACGCATATTTACACTGTTATTGTACTTCTGAATTCTGATACAATCATAATTTGCATACAGTACAAACTTACTTGTGTGTGCATTTTAAAACTAAAGCAAATTTATCTGAGAATTCGAACCAAAACATGGAACCAGAAACATACTTCACAAGTATAATAATATCTGTGTCTGACTATGTACATAATATAGTGTAACAACAAAAATGAAATGAAATTATAATCAAATTTGTTCCAGCATGTGTTTTTACTGTCCGTCGTCTATGTGTGTGCAACGATAAAAACAGTTGATAACTTCAGATTGACTTGCGCTTTTTCGGTTGGACTCGACCTTCAACCAGGATGATACACAATATTTTTGGCGTCTCTGTTGGTTGAGAAGGGGTTTTGGGGCGAACTCAGATCTCCACGTGTTGTATGTGCTCGGCACCTCCACCAAAATTAAAGGCTAGAATAACCAAAAGGAACAATAACCGTAAGTTTTCCTCCCTATTTTGGGTAGACCCATACCCATGCTTGTTTAAATATCTGGCATCCAGTATGTCAAGAGTGTTTCATATTTTAATAACGTTCTCACCAGTTTCCGTCAACCTTTTTACCAATAAATCCAAGTGAAATATTCAAAGAATAGTATATAGGTCACTCATTTGAAATCGGAAACTGAAGTAGAGTCGTTCTTAAATTGGCGCTTAATAGACAATTAGCACGGTCTAAATTACCTGCACGCTCTCTACCGTGCACTGTACTGGAAGAATGTATATTGACTTAAGTAGAAACCTTTAGTTCCCGACTTATGGACCTCATCGGTTACACATTATAGTATTTTCTTCGCCGCACCGTGTATCTAGTTCGCTCCGTTGTGCATTCACTGATTCATAGATTCTAAAGTGGCAGACTCTTTGTTCTAGATTGAGTTCTGCTCAGCAGTAAATAACAGATTAACGTCAGTCTGTGCCACCAGTCTCGAAGCGTCGGGAAGCTTGGGCCGGTCATTAGGTATTAATTTGAGTGTGGTTATAAATTATATAGCCAAATAAGCTTCGACCTACCATCGCTTATTTCAATAAGTAGTTGAAATAATATTTTGTTCAATATGTGTTCGTGGATTATGAAACTCCACGAGGCGAATGTTTTAATGAATTCATCATATCATAATATTTGTAATATTTTTGTTATAGCGTAGCGCAAGAGACTTCAATTTCATACCCCAAAAAATACCGTGATTTTTTTTTTAGTTTTTTTAGTGTACTCTTTTGAAAAAACAGGTACGAGAACGGCTTATTGGCGTCTATGAAATTGCACAGGACCTTTGAAATCCTGAAACGCTCTCGACTACTGAACTTTATTTGGTAAGTAGAAATATTTGCTTATGACTATGTTACATTTTAGATTTTTTCGCCATTTGTGGATTTCGTAATTGGTCCGTGATTGACCAAAGGGATGGGCAAACGTCTTTGTTCTAGTTGAGTTACGGTCATGGTAAATATACATTTTAAAGTCAGTTTGAAAAGTTCGAAGCGCGGAAGCTTGGTGTTTAATATTATTTGTTTAGGTTAATTAAATTAATAAGAAATATGAACTGACCAATCACTACAAAGTATTAAATAATACTTTGTCAAAGGAAAGTGGTTCCCACAAACAAACTTGCGAAAATCTCTTAACTGATTCATGCATTACATAATAGCAGTATTCTTTGTTAACTTATTAGCAGTAGTTCTTAGTTGGTTCTACTCGAACACAAGTTAAGCAACCTTAGGCGTGGTCAGGGGGAGAGTGGGGTGAACGCTATGCCCTGAAACACACGTATACCGCTGGTTAGAGCAGACGGAGGGTTCGAGAGCTAGTGTAACGGCTTCGTTCTCCTCGATGTCTGCTCGGAAGTCCGGGTTAGTGGAGGAACCTATGACTGTCAAGATTACACCGTCCTTTAGGATGGGACGTAAAGCCCTTGGTCCCCTTGGTACTTTTCGAAAGGAGTAGACTACTTGCCCGTGCCGGGTTTCCCCTCCACCCTTCTATTCACCCTTATTATTCAGCATTCAAGATAAAAAAAAATCGTTGAAACAAACAACATTACAGTAATACATAAAAATTGCAATAAAAACCCTAGTATGTTCACCTAGTTACAAAATATGTAAATCAAGACCATGCTGTCTTCTGTTGAATCTTATTCAACATTTCTACATCCATGTTGTAGATTAACCCCAAGCGTAGTAATTTCTTTTAACGTGGCACCTTCACCACTGAACCTCAAATGCTGGAGGTAATTTAGTTTTGTATCTTTTTCGACAATTTGGTGCTAACACACATGCTATACCTTTGTCGGTATTTAACTCTGTACATGAATTGAAATTATAGGTTTGAGTTGGGACCTTAGTCTTCTTTCCAACCGTGTAATCCAAGTGTTTGATCATTGTTTGATCACAGAGGTGAGAACACGTTCGGTTCACATGAGAACTAGCTTCACACTGCCTTCTGATCTATATTTCTCTGTATACACGCCTTCCTAATGAGTTGCCATGTGTAACGGCCGCTTGCCTAGCCGTGTACAGAGCTGATTCATCGGTCGTTATGAACTTCGACCAGCACAAGAGTGATGCTTTAATTCTTGGCCCGTTTTCAACTAAATCACACCAGTAACAATAAAGTATACCGGTATTTCACCCCAAACTGTATCAACGTGACTCAAACTGACGCTCGCGGAGTAGAGGAGATATATTACCAAATCCTAGCTTGAGGAAGGTTGTGTTTGGCTCACCACAGCTAAACTACCTGGGATATTAAAATATAAATTTATACCTTTCGAGGTTCCAACGTAATGGCTAACAACTCATTCTGAGTTCTTTGGAATTTGTTTATGGAAAATGCAGTTTTTTCGTAACGTGAGAGAACGATTTTTCACGTCACATAAGAACGCCATTATCTTTATAAACCACCCATAAACTATGTGAGAGTTATTGATTCAATTTACGTGATTTATTCAAATTCACATTTAAGATTTATCATCTTCAAACATCAGTGAATTTTCTCTATGAATTTGCATTTTTAATAACAAAAGTATTTTTTGTGAAACCAACGCAAACAATGCTTATCAATCTTGAGTTCTCTTGAATATTTTTATGCAAATTTAGTGAGCCATTTCATTTTTATTGCGCAAATGTAGAAGGGTAATTTGGCTTAGATTTCTTTTAAATATCTATACATGTAACTGTAAGTGTGCAAGGCTTGGTTGACCCTTTACAAGTTTAGTGTATACGTCGAATTTCATTAGTTTTTTTAAGTAAATTACGTCTAATATATTACTACTAATGACTGTAGTTGTAGCCCACGAGTCACATTGATACTTAGAACAAAACAATGCACTATTCATTTGGCTACAAGCCTTTGTGAACCATATTTACTTAATTTTGCGTTGGTGGATGAACTTGTTTTACTTGTTGAACTCTTCCTTCATTTTCGTTTTGTCATTGTTGAAACAAAGTATCATTAATTTGTAATACTTTTAAAATTATAATTCTATTCTCAATGGTAAAACCAATCAACAAAACAAGAATTTTAAAAATGCGAATGCTCCCCCAATACTTGTGAGCAAATTTTTTTAATATTCAAACCCCTTAATTTTGATGTTTTATATCTAATTTGCTAATCATTTTCCAACGTAAGTGTATCTCGATTTTCTCGATTTGGTTAGTCGGGAAACACTCCCGTAGGTCTCTATTACAATAATGCTCATACATAATTTGAGTTGTAGACCCACCCGTTTGGTCAAACTGGATTTTGATCGTGTTTGAACTCAGATTTTGTTTACCGCATCAAAACTTTGTATTTGTTGTCAGCGACGTAAACCCTCATGATAATTTTGGTATAAGGTCAAAATAACATTTTTTCATTATGAAAGGAAGCGGGACGATTGTGACTCTTGACTTCAGTTTCACATTTAATTTAACATATAGATTATATTTTTCTCACTCGTTTCCTTGGAATCAGTGAGACATAAAAACTTTCTGTCTATAAATATGCCCAGTTTAAAAAATAACAAAATGTTATCTTTTAAATACTTATTACAGTAGCTTTGCTATTTTTTTGTTTAAATTTAATGCTATAGCATTTCCTACTAGGTCAAGTACTTGCTAATCAAAATTAATTTTGCCTTGACAATAATATGCTAACGTTTTCCTGGCCTCGTACCAAACTATTTCGCCCGCAGCAAGAATACCCCACGATTGTGAGAACGAGATTGAGCCCGCCATAGGCAGAGGCAAGAGCTCTAAGCTGCATTCCGCCGGAGAATAATAAGGGATTGCCGCCGGCGTTAGCGAAGATATTCGCCAATCGGAGGCGAAACCACGAGCGATGCTCATTGAGGGCTCTGATGAACAGGACGGCAATAAGCCAGTTGTCTGGGCTTAACCGACTCCCGCATTACGACGCTGAAATAGCTTTAGTTGGGATTTATTAGCAACTGTTTGAAACACTGTTGGAAACCGTGGCTATCATCAGCAACGCCTTAAATTATTATCATCAACTTAATTCTTAACTTTTTGAAAACCTTTTCCAAAACATTGATTTGAAAAGTACTAAAGTATTCCATATTATCACAGAGGCAACTTTTATTTTATACATATTTTTATTTATTTTATCACGTATTCCTTTATCATGGTCCATCACTTTATATTATTTATTTTATAAACAACATCGGTTAATGAAAATATTTACATTGAAATTGAAATGAGAATGTAATAAATTATCTCGAAACGTTGAACAATAATTAAATTGAACCTTTTTTAAAACACCTTACAAACCTATTACTTCCAAAAAATATGTAACTAGTTATCAATGTGAAGTGCCGTTCCTGAAGGTTCTTATGACAAAGTTAAATACGTTGCGATTGAAGACAAATCCAGCTAATGACATGGTTGATTTTGACAACCCATTTTAGAGAATGGAACGGGAATTACCATAAAATATATAGTCAACTCTACGGTGTTATTATAGAAATGGATATTATTTTAGACAAATGGTGGAGGTGCCGGGTCCAAGAACCGGGCTCGGAATAATATTCACAATTCTCAACTGGTTTACATTACACACATGTGTATACTGTGTGAGTATATAACAATTGTTATTTTTTGATGAGCGTAGCGAGCGAAGCGAGATCTTTCACTACACTGGAGAAAAAACGAATGTTTTTTTTCTGTTTGTATTTTGTATTGTTAACACGATCGGCAAACCAATACTCAAATTGCATGAAATTCTGGAGCCTAAAAAATCTCTAAGTAGAATGCGTTGTTTTTGAGCTCATCGAAATATTTCTTATAAAATCGCAATTTTACGATGTTTTTTTTAATTTCTTCGACTTATAACACCTACATGCTTTATTCGATTGTTATGATTTTTTCACAGAACCTTAATTTTATCAATAAATATATTCCTGTGAAATTTGAGTGCAATCGAAAAATTATTTCTCATGAATACATGGCAGCTCAATGCACCAATTACGCTCATCCAACAACGCGCCTGAAAAAGCGTTTGCGAAGCTTCCTTGGTGTACAAGAGAAATATGTTCTTTTATAAGTTATATGGAGTGGTTGAATTTAAAATCGGATTTCGCAATTTCGATTCTTGTGTAAAAAGTCCTTTTTCGAAAGTCGCCTTTTCATACGCCAGGCTTCAAGAAGTCTTGAAATCGTATTAGAAACTAGAATTATGTCACAAGTTTCGAATTTTCCATAGCAACTACCAACAAAAATGATGTAATTTATTATTTCGTTTCTTACAGACAGGACAGTTACAATATGAAGTCACGAAGGAAATAGAGCCAACGTGTCACAAGCTGCAAATAAAGTATTCGTGTTTTATAACTAGGAAGCTTCGCAAACGCTTTTTCAGGCGCGTTGTTGGATGAGCGTAATTAAAAAATAAATAAAAACGAAAAAAAGCGTAAAATTACGATTTTCATGAGAAATATTTTTTTGATTGCGCTCAAATTTCACAAGAATATATAAATTCATAAAATAAAGTTTCTATAAAAAAATCATTACAATCGGACAAAGCATGTAGATGTCAAAGAAATTTTTTTAAAATTGTAAAAAATCGTAAAATTGCGATTTTCATGAGAAACAATTTTTCGATTGCGCTCACAAACGTGACAGTTCTAAGTTCAGAGATTTCGAAAGCCTCCAGAAAATTTCATCGCAATTGGAGAATCGGTTTAACCGGAATCGTGTTAACAGACTCACAAAAATACAAACAGAAAGAAAGAAAGAAAAAAACATTCCTAATTTTTTTCTCCAGTGTAGTGAAATGGAATCTTCGCTTCGCTCGCTACGCTCATCCAAATATTTTGTTCCTATTTCAGATACATTAAATGTATGTAATGTTTTGACTTAACATATTATTTCCACATTATGTGGTATTTGCATTATATTACTTTAGTTTGAATTGTGTAAAGATTGAATAGCATATTTTTTTTTTTTTTACCAAATACCCCACAAATAGAGCTATAAAATAATCTTGCAATTATTTATTTCAATGCAAAAACGGTCGACATTAATTTCGTAGACTGCAAAGCATTTCTCGCCCCGCGATGTTCTTGTAAAAACAAAGTATATTAGTCTTGACATACCAATTTCAAGAAGACGGATAGCGGCTATAAAACATTTAGACAAGTTAATTACCACAACGCACAAGAAAATGAGATATATGTGTTGCTCTTACATACATACTAGATAACTTAGCCTATTGTACATCACTAGGAAAACAGGCGCATTTTCATTTGATTTTTATTCTTATTTACAACAAAATTTTAAAATTTTATGCTTACATTTTATAATAAGTTTGTTAATAACTTTTCCTTTTCCCAATTATGATTGTTGTAATGATCATTTTGTATAGGCTTCCCTTTTCTCTCTTTGACGTCTGTTGGTTACTTATGTACAAAAACTGTTGAATATGTGTGTTTTTTTATTTCATTTTTTGTTTTTTAAATTTTCAAAGCTGTAGTTGTACGTAATTTGTGTGCCATGAGAGATAGTATTAGTGTCTTAATGAAAAACAGGTCTCCACAGCACATTGTCACTAGCTGACACGATCCCGTTTCATACTGACTATCTGTTTATATTATAGATTCATCGGTGCATGTTCAGAAATTAGATAGTAAGTATTTTATTTAAAGAAAAGCAATGACAATCCGCATAAAATATAAAATTCATCAACACATCAATACGTACCGGCCAATCAAAAGCGAACCCAAAGCGTTTCACTCAAGCCGATCATAAATTGTAATTATACATACTAGGGGGCTTAGCAAAAGCTTTTTCAGGCGCGTTGTTGGATGAGCGTATGTTTTTTTTAACGAAAAAAGTGTAAAATTGCGATTTTCATGAGAATTTTTTTTCGATAACGCTCAAATTTTACACAAATATTAATTCAAAAACTTGAGGTTCTGTGAAAATATCATTACAATCGGATAAAGCATGTAGATGTTATAAGTCGAAGAATGTTTTAAACATTAAAAAAATCGCAAAATTGCGATTTTCATAAGAAATAATTTTTTGATTGCGCTCAAATTTCACAGGAATATAAAAATTCATAAAATTAAGGTTTTGTAAAAAAATCATAACAATCGGATAAAGCATGTAGGTGTTATAAGTCAAAGAAATTTTTTAAAAAATCGAAACAAAATCGTAATTTTGCGATTTTAATGAGAAATAATTTTTTGATTGCGCTCAAAAACGTGGCAGTTCTAAGTTTAGAGATTTTGAAGGCCTCCATAAAATTTTATTACAATTGGAGTATCAGTTTAGCCAGAATCGTGTGGACAAACACACAAAAATACAAAAAGAAAAGAAAAAAAAGAAAAAAAGAAAAAAAACATTCCGGATTTTTTTCTCCAGTGTAGTGAAATGGAATCTTCGCTTCGCTCGCTACGCTCATCCAATTATTATATCTTAGTAAACAACATTCTGTTTACAGCTCTAGGTATGGAATTTAAAACAGATAATATATAATAAACATCCCTTCACGTTTTGGTGGAGGTGCCGGGTACAGGTTTTTCTTTTATATCCCCCTCCCACGTGCGCTCCATCACGCTCGTTTCGACAGTAAAGAGGTATTGAAGAAAAGGGTAGAATTTCTCTGTGATATTTTAAATATTCTGATCAGCACTTAAAAGCTTTTAGGCTTTTAGGCTCGTATTGATCACTAAAAGCGTGTAACAGGCGATGAGTGTAGAGCACGACTGATTTCATGTGAGAGCCTGTAACAATAGCCCGGAGGAGAATGTTATTGGCTCTGAGTAATTTCAAGGAGATTTTTTGAATGAAGAAAAGTTTTACAGCGGAAAAAAGGGAGAGAAATCCGTAAAATAGCCTGGATAAATGCCAGTGACCTCTCAAATTACGTTATACTCAAATATGCACTGGGATAATATAGAGGTACTTTAATTTTATCTTAAAGCTTGCCATAAATTTTTAAATCAAATGTTAAGTATAAAGATACGTTATTGACAATTTCATTTTATTATCTTGATCTCTCTTTGTTATAATGCTAAAAAAGGATTCATTAATGTTAATTATAAATTACAGCAATCTTGTAGAAACGTGTGTGACATTATATATTTTGTTTTGTTGTTGTATGTGATTTTATCGGATAGAACAATTATTTTAAGAGATCACGGCAAAAAATCGATTCGCACTCTTTGTTGAAAAATGAAGACATTTCATTATTTTCTATGTTTTTTCCTCATGCATCGCCCATTAGTGCCAATTGGTTTGTTCTTTTCATGTCAGGTGGTTGAATGAAAGCGTAACTAGTGAATGAATGCTGCTTGAATTATTCTCGTTATTTAAAACATTCGATTTGGCAAATTTATGTTTGTGATAAAATGTATATCATTTAAAAAATATTTAATTTTAATTGTACCATTAAATGTGTTTCATACAAATGTAACGTAATGACAAACTCTAAAATGTGTAGGCATACCACTTTCCTTCATATTTGTGTAAATAAAAGATAGAAGAAATGATTTAAGATGACCACTTACACTTGTTTAACTCGACATTTAAACCACAAAAATTATCGGAGCAAATGCCAATCTTTTTTTAACGAGATATTCAAAATAATATTTTCAATGGTGACTCACCTAACGTCGTTTTAGGTCAGTTCTAAGAAATGAAAACGATTTGTTTTGTATTTTAGTCTTGCTTTTCGGAAATACAGAAATGTTGTCACATTCCTCATCTAATATTCTTACTTGTAGCTTTAGCTTCAGCTGTATAAAAAGAAGGGAAATATTTGTTTTGTTTTTTTAATGCGAGGAAAAGGGGAAAAAATTAAATATAATTTTTCATGTCACCTCTTCCACTGTTTTATTTTCAGCCATTATTTTGATTAATCAAAAGAAAAGTTATATTCTTTGCGATTTTGGAATACGTAATAAATATTATCAAAACAATGTTTGTACCTCCTCAATTTGCATTTAAACCCCATAAAGTTCATTACTGAAAATCACTTCTGGGATTGAGTAGACTCAAAATACAAAATAATTTACTTTATTGACTGAATAAACTTAATTGTGATGGTGTCTACTTTGTTATGTTTTAAGAGGTTTTTAAAATCTGATTATGATATTTTATTGTTGATAATGAAAAAGTATTGTTCGTGGCTACGCTAAAACATTATTTACGATTATAAAGCGATTTGCCTGTGTCGCAATGATGGCCCACAAGTCCAAGGCGTATAACTAAGGGACTGGGTTTAAATATCACAATAAGAATGTTTTTTTGCATTGTCATTTATCCTAATGTATTACTCGCAGTCTTCCTAGATGCTTTAAGCACGAAATCATCATCGTGGATTTGGAATCATGACACCGCTGACCAATAATCATTAATGCAACTGTGCCAGTATTTTGAGGCTAACTCTCTAACACGAAATGCGTTGTCAGAAAAGGGATTGTTAATAAATTATTGATACGGATCGGGCAGGAACTTGCCAAGAGGTCAAACCTGTTGAAACATTTTTAAGATTGATAACGTGAAAAAGTCTTTGGGTAAAATACACTCATGAAGAATATATCTGATCAGTGAACATTATTGTTTTATTTTTGGGTTTTGTAAGCATAACTAGACTTGATGACTTAATTTGGTAGTACCTAACAACTTATATACTCTATCCATCCATTCGTTTAGGCTCGTAATTTGAATTTTGTTTTAAGATTGTGTATATCTCATTTGCGCACGTATTTCAAGTTAGCTTGTGAGTGATATTTTGTTTTGTTTATTAATTTAATTGAAATATTATTATTTTACATCAACACAAAATAATGCTATTGTTTTTTATAGCAAAATATGGTGAATGTGAATTTAATTACTAAATTGAAAGATAAGCGTTCAAATAATACTAAGTTTTATTTGTCTATTGTGTAGTTTGTCTCTTTTATGGTGATATTTATTTATTTATTTATTTATTTATTTAATTAATTAATTTTAAATTTATTTATTAAACGTGAATCGTATGCAGTTATAAAAACTTAAACTGATTTACAAAGCAGGGAAATAAATCAACAAGAAGTTCACAACAAGAAGAACAAGAGTTCAAGAAATTGTGTGCGTGTGTTTGATGCAGTATGAGTATACTGTATAAAAAGTGAACAAATGTTGGCCCCCTCAAACCTGTTAAGTGTCGCCGATGGCTTTATGTTATGTTGCACTCAAGATCGCATATAAATTGTCTAGTTCACGAAAGCGAATTCGAGGATTCGGAACTCACTCGTTGTAATGATCTACTGGAATTTCCTCGAGGTTTTCTTTGTCATAAAAGCAAACGACGAGATGTGTCCAGGATTTAGTGCGCGGTCAGTACCTCGATAGCTCGTGCGTCAATCCCACCCAAACTAAGAGGATCTTTTCCACATCGGGAACTTCAATGCCTCAAGCGATGAATTATACGGCGAGAGCCAACGTTAATAACATTCTACGAGGTTTTTAGTACAGATTGGATATTGCAGTGGGAGGAAAAGTTACTAAATAACCATTCTGAAAGTTTGACTTCTATACAATTCTACCAAGATGATGAATAGGTGCGTTTGAAAATAAAATATACACAAGTGAATTCATAAATTAAGCATGGAAGTAAAGTTCAAAATGTGAACAACAATAGCGAATAAACAACATTTCTTGAATTTGGGTTCAATGTGTTAAGAGGTGTTGTTTTATTGTGGCTTCATTAACTCGGCAGATGATACAGCCGTAAAGAACGTAAAATATTAAGACTTGATATGTAGTGTTGTAAATACAATCACACACACATAAAACAACTTGTGAAGTGACAGCAAAGTCTTATACACTCAATAGCATTGAGATCGACAAGAAGCGCATCGCGGCTTGGCTGCGGCGCCCCGCAGAGTCTTTGTTAAACTGATTTTACTCCAGAAAAATATACAGTTTTAATGGGGGGGGGGGGGACAGTAGGATGGGGATTTGCTAAATAAAGACACCTAACTACACCATCTGTGCTAAGTCTATATTACTGTTTTTATATAAAGTCATGTGTCTAAAAATGAATCTAAAACTAGTTTAGCATGCATATGGTTTGTGTTGTACTCATTCTTAAATGTTTTGCCACAAGGCTTGTTAAAGGTTGAATCAAATTAAACATTTTTTGTTACTCTCTTCCAGAGAAGCATTGTTCGAAGTCTATAGTTAATAGTGGGTGGGTGAGAGTGGGAGGAAGTGCTGTGGGCGATGGTTAGTGAGGGCGGGGGAGAGGAGGGGGTCTAGAAAACAAAGGCAAAACCATTGCCGAAGTAGAATGTGTATATTGGTTTAATTCCAACCAATATTCCACGAGATCTACGCCGGTGGGGACCAAGTTGCGCAGAGAGTTGAGGCTAAAGAACGCAGAATGTGTGCAGGAATGCGTAAAGTAAAGGGTTGTGGTATTTTACGTGGAGCGAAAATAACAATGGAAATGCGGCGGATACTTGAATCAAAATGGGAACAAGAAGGTTTGCGTAAATACTTATTGAAAGATAAATTCTAATTTTTTTGCGTTTAATAATCTAAATTATTTTCCATATAGTACATAGTATGAATCGTTAATTTGTTTAATAAAGGAATGTTTTTAATAAATTACTTTTGCGTATAAGAAGTTGCAGTTCAAATTAAACCCTCTGGTATTTCTTTTATGATTATCCGAAAATCTCTACACACTTTGCAAAGTCAGCTGTTTATTATTGTATAAAAATATTTTAGTTTCGTTTAGAATCATGTTTATATTCTAGAAACTTCGAAGGGCATGTCTACGTTTTTTATTTAAGGGGTCGTTTACAAAATTAAATTTAAATGCATACGTAATGAAATTGTATATTACTTACAATTAATTTAAGTTGATTTCAAGCTTATCGTACTCAACAATGTTTGTGTTTATTATTTTATTTATATTATATAAACGGTTGCCATTCCTTGACATCATAAATGTTGTTTTTTGCGTAAATTATTGTATTAATTATTATGATATTACATTATCAGGGGGAGTTAAATGGGATAAGAATATCATAATAAAGTAGCCATTATCATAAATTAAAAAGTGAATTTATGTATTTTGACATCAGGAGCGAAAGCAGATTTTAAAAAATGTATCATAATAAAAATTTGCGAAGAATTATCACAACTGTTATTGCACAGCAATTGATAACACATATTTTTATCATGTATTCATATTGTTTTTTTTTTCAGGAATGATAACAAGATGTCATTTTCTGCCACCCTCGCTGAAGTGTTTCCAGTAATAACAGCCGAGCTGATGTCATACTATCCCTGAGCAACGACTAGCAGAGTTCACAAATGAGGTAAAATGGCATTGGACAATGGAAATAGTAAATGTCTTATGTCTCCAATGATACGCTAGAGAGCGGGGAGCGGGGTCTCCTTTATTACATCGTCTTATATAACCTAATTTTCTATCGTAAATAGTTTGACCCTTAAACTTCCGTCTTCCTTACAACTAACCTTTAGGTCGGGTCAAAACACCGTATGATCCGGACAAAAGAGCGAGTAGAATACGTTCAACCGAAAGCAACCGAAACACGCATGAGATTGAGTTCAAACAATAGAAAGAAACCGAATTGACCACCTCATCGAATTTAACTTCTAGAGAACACGATTTAAGAGCCCCCCTTCCCCCCTAGCCCCCTAGGATGCACCTTACGATGCGTTTGGCGGGTTCTTCCCGCGCTCCGCTCCCCTAAATCGATCGTCCCCCTCCCGCCCCTGGCGCGCTCTAGCAGCAGCTAGCGTCGACCAAGGAGAGTGGACTCGCCCTCATTAATTCCCCATGGGGTCGTCTGTGAGTCTCGGGCGCGCGTGCGCACACGGCCACCTCTTTCCTCGCTGTTTCCTTCAACTTGATCTGGTCGATTGAATCCATTGCGGTCGGCCGTCTTCTCCGCTCCGCTGTATTAGCTAATAAGCGAGGATCGCAACAATCTACTTATTAACGCCGTACCGGGTGCGCCTGGATTCAGTGTCGTGATGCAAGGCGAGGCGGAAACCAAACACGTGCAAGACAATCTCGAAACCAAACATCGTGATCATAGACATACACACCGCCTGTTTATTTCCCTTCTGCAATGTACTAGGAAAACGCTCAGTTGGACGCGTTGTTGAGCGAGCACCGGTACGTGCAACATGACCCGAGTACGACATTCCCATAAGGCCCACCACACAGTGTAGGCCTAACTGGATATTGACATTGTACACTATATACTATTCCAACATCTTTGCATTGTACTAATTCACGTCATGCCTTCTAAAGTGTATCTTTGTATCTTCACTGCCTCCTTCATTTTTTAGCATCATTTTTCGAATTATGATTACCAATAAGTTTTTAACGTCTTGACCGATTTAGCTGAAAATTTGAAAAATAGAAGAGAATGGTGTACTTATTGACCCTGCAAAATTTCATAACGATCGGAACATTTTTATTTTTTTATTTTTTTTATTTTTTATTTTTTATAACCAACGATCTGATTTTGTTCAAAAACTATACAGCAACCCGCCTAGGTGGTATGTACATGTGTAAAAAATTTCAGGTCGATCAGAGAAACGGTGCGACCTGTATCGAAGCAGTAACAGAAAAAAAAAAAAAAAAAAAAAAACAGACATTCGAGCCATAAGAGTCAAGTGGAGACGCTCGCTTCGCTCGCTCAATTAAGGGGAGGTTTTGCCATTATGCTTGCAATGCTAATTTTGCTTACTTCATGTGCCTTTTTCACCTAAATTATTGGATTAATTTGGCTACAATTTTGAGGTTGTGTTTAGAAACATGTTATACACAAGCCCTAGCTAAATTTACCCCCTACAGGAACAATAAATGCATTTTTTTCCAATAATTAAAAAAAGTCAAATCGGTCAAGTGGTTTTGGGGGAAAAGGTACATATGTGACAAAATTATATTATACTAAGAAAAACAGGTTTAAAGACATAATGCATTTCGGATCCCAATGAAATAAAGTTTTTTACACAGATATTGTTATAGAATAATAATATACTAAAGCCTAAAAATTCAATTTTTGAAGGTTGGTTCACCAATACCTGGCTGGCCTTTAGTGTCACAAAAAACCTTTTTACCAATTACCTCACAAGTTTGCATAGCCAGTACACAATATGTTAACCGCATTAGCAACATACATGTTAAAAATAAAGTTTGGTCTGGTATTATACGAACTAAAACTAATAAATAATCACTAAATAATAGTATTAAATGAGTTAAATTAACCTTGATGTGTTATTATCTCCAATTGTGATTGGTATAAGTGAGAACAAGTGGATTTGAGTTTAATTTGTAACAACATAACAAAAATTTGACCATGCAAAAAAGAAATACAAACAAGTTCCATAAGTTATAAATTTGAACAAAAATAAATACAGTAATAAATAATTATTATTGTTATTCAGAATACAAGGTTTTTAAGCATCAGCCATCTTTATTATTAACATGTTCATGTATTCATGGTGAATAACAAAATAGAGCATGCAATATATCTACCAACGTTACTCTGATTGTAGTAAGTTTAGAGCAAGCCCCATGTTTACATAAATAGTGTCTTAAGTTTCATTGATTTTATTTTATTGATACAAACGTTACTTATTATTTTAAAACATCTATATCAGCTCGAAGAACCAGTCAAATGGCAATACTGATAAACCGTATTCTTGGCAAGTACGATGAATAATCCACCAACATGTCAACTTTTGCTATTTAGGTCGTTCACATTTCGAAATATTCTGCAAACAACATTTCCCAACACGAGAAACTTTCCGTTGTTCGTCTGTTCTCACAACAAAGAAGACAGAATTAAAGCCTGCGCATGTCTTTGATCCAGAAACAAATTACTTGTTATGTGAGGTATCTCGGTTCACGTTGCTAACTATGATGTCGAAATGTAATTAAAATCACTTTACCAGGGACGAAACGCGAATTCTCGGTTGACGCTTCCCCATCCATCATCTAGTCGACAGCAACTCGCGTGCACAAACCGTGACCTTGGCCAAGTGGTTTTAATTAACTAGAGATCACATTTCGGAGCAATTACCTATTTTTACATAAATAACTATTAAGTGTTTTGGATAATGGGAATTAAATAACTTTCTGAGAAAAGAACTAACACAACTCACAAGTTCTGTGTTTTGAGGCTGTTTTTTCGGTTAATGCACGAATTCCGTGCACGAAGTTTTTATGCAAATTAGATCCTTCTTCTCGAAAATTAAGCAATTACATTATTTATCAAATATAGAAACAAGGTGTTGTCTTACTATAAAGTAAACCAACCCACCACCCTTGACCCTAATCACAAACCATTGTGTATAGAGGAGCGAATTAATTAATTAATAAATAATAATAATAATAAATGTTATTTAGAGTCTGCCCACTCAGTTATACTCATTGATGCACAATAAAAGTTCAAATATAATTACGTTTTACGAAAAAAACAAATAATTTAACATTTACAACTGTTATCAAATATTTGTTAAAATCATAGCGTGTTATTTCCAGAAGTTATATAATTACATTTAAAACACACAAAAAAGACTAAAGAGCAACAGAGTAAACCAAAAGGATGACTTGAAAGACTGTGGTACAGTAATTAATTGTTTTTATTTTTTATAATATTTTATATTGGTACTTAACAACAGTCTGGAATAAACATTACAATGGGATAAATATAGTTTATTATAAACTTAAAACAAACAACAGTACAAATTTTATTAACATTGTAAAATATGATTTTATTTATGTTTTTGTTTAGTAAATTACAGTTGTCCTAAGAAAATTGTTAATATTTGAAATATTTATCTTCAAATTTAACGTCAGGCATATTATTATTATTATTATTATTATTATTATTATTATTATTATTATTATTATTATTATTATTATTATTATTATTATTATTATTATTATTATTATTAATTAACACAATTTATTGGTCGGGACATTTCGCCGCGTCGAATCTGCTTTAATTGCTTTTGACGTTTTGACGAAATGTCCCGACCAATAAATTGTGTTAATTATTTACCGGGCCGCGAAAGCCTTAAATTTGAAATTATTATTATTATTATTATTATTATTATTATTATTATTATTTATTATTATTATTATTTATAAATTATATATTATTCAAATAGGGAAACTATGCAATAGACTAAGATCTTGTGCTTATCAGCTTTACGCCGTAAAAGATATCTTATCATTTTAATACCGTAAAATGGTATATATAGCTCTAGCTGAGTCAGTTTTATCGTACGGTATATCGGCTTGGGGTAATGCGTCTTACTCGCAACTTAAAAATTTAATATAATTACAAAATAAAATTATAAAAATGATGAATGAAAGAGAAATCGTTGATGGGAGATGTGTCTCGGATTTGTATTTACTATTTGATGTTTTGCCAGTTAGGAAAATCTTTGTTTATAAGCTGTTATTAAAGCATTACTTTGACAAAAAATATAAAATTCTTATTGACCACAAGCCTTCAACTCGAGCCAAAAGTGCAGGAATTTACCAGTTACCACCCTTTAACAATAAATATGGGAAGAGATCGTTAAGCTACTCTGTACCTTTATATTTTAATAAGATTCTTCCAGAAATTAAAGAATTAGATTCATTTAGAGATATAAAAATTAAATTAAAGACATATTTGCTTCAAAACAATATTATAGTTGAGTGAGGAAATTGTGGTTATGTGATTTTTATATTTTATGTTTTTCAGGTATTTATCAATTTTCTTCTATTCTGTCCATTCATAAATTTACTCACAATGTCAAACTTTATATAATTATCACATTGTTTAGACTCACATGTCGGTAATTTCAATAAATCAAATTTCAATTATATTAGGTTAAGTGTTCAGAAGTGAATAAATCCTTATCTTTAATAAACATAGTTCCACAGATAAGCTGCATGCGCAGTTTGTGGAAGGTCGAATGTATGAAATATGTAAGGTTATGAAAGAAAGAAATGTATCTACAATAATAAAAAAATATATATATATTATTATTATTATTATTATTATTATTATTATTATTATTATTATTATTATTATTATTATTATTATTATTATTATTATTAATATTATTATTATTATTAATAATTTAATACCTTCGTTTAATAACAAATATGGCCAACGGAGATTAGAATATTTAGTACCAAAGCTATTTAATGAATTGCCTATCTTTTTAACCATGTGTTCATACTTCAGTGAGATCAAACGGAAGTCGAAAGATTATTTGTTGAATACATAAAGGTGTTTACCAATTTTTTACTAAATTGCTTTTGTTTGTTTTTTGTGTGTGTTTCTAAATCATCAACATTGATTCTTAGGAAATTCCGCTGTTTTTGATTTGATTTGATTGATTAATTTTTGAACAATTATTATTAGGTATAATTCTTTGTTATTTCTAAACGAAATGTTTATTTTATTTATTTTTTGTATTTAATCTGTATAGGTGTTGGTTGTGCATACATGTAAGTGACCGTTGCGCTCTCAATATTTGTTCTATGCGCCCCACTAATAAGCTGTTTTGCAGCTTAGTGGGAAAATATTTATGTTCCGAATAATGTATATTGCAAAGTATGTACAATAAAAAAAATAAAAATAAATATTATTATTATTATTATTATTATTATTATTATTATTATTATTATTATTATTATTATTATTATTATTATTATTATTATTATTATTATTATATTATTATTATTATTATTATATTATATATCTAGGCAAAAAATATACTCAAAAGGAAATTGCTGACAAATTTGCTGATTCTTTTACAAATGAGGTTGAAAATTTGAAACATTCTTGTGAAATTAAAACTGCAAAAAATGTATACAAATTTTCACAGATGCAATCAATGTACATGCCACGAGTAACCATTGAAAGGGTTGCGACTATAATTGCAGGAATGAACTCTGAAAAGTCACCTGGTATTGATGGTATCCGTGTAGTAGATTTAAAAAATATATGTGACCTAATATCTCCGGTAATTGCTCACTTAATTAATTTGTCTATAAAAGAAGGTATTGTACCTGATAAGCTAAAAATATCAATAGTTAGACCCATATATAAAAAAGGGGATCACACACTTTTTGAAAATTATAGACCAATTGCGTTGCTACCTGTCATAGAAAAAATAATGGAACGATGTATTGCAGATCAATTAACAACATATCTTGAAAAGTTTAATATCATTAATAAAGAGCAATATGGGTTTTTAAAAAGGTAAAAGTACTTCCGACCTCCTTGTACGCTTTACAAATTTGATAAATTCTAAATTAAATGGACAACTTCCACGTGTTAGCTATGTTCATAGAATTTAAGAAAGCGTTTGATACGTTGAACCATGACAAACTTTTGGAATTTTTTGAAAATATTGGAATTCGTGGCAACATGTTGAACTGGTTTAGAAGCTACCTTAAAAGTAGGAAGATTGTGGTTAAAATAGGGGATTCTTATAGCTACGAGAAAGAATCTAATACTGGCGTAGCACAAGGCTCAATTTTGGGACCAATTTCTTATTTGATCTACGTAAACGAGATTTGTAAATATATTAAGCACTGCGTTATACTAATGTTCGCCGATGACGCTGCTCTAATCTCTGTTCATAAGATCTTAAAAGTGGCAGAACAAAACCTAAACTCAGATTTCAGAAGTTTGGCGTGTTATGCTCACGATAGTGAATTAACTCTGAATTCAATTAAAACTAAAATTGTACACATTTGCTCGCCATTTAATGAATCACGTGCGGATAGTATTCGCATAATAAGTCACTCCAATGAGTGTTTGCATACTATTAATAGTGTAATGGTATGTGAATGTATTGAGGAGATCGAGTGTGTTGATACTCACGTGTATCTAGGGTTGATAATAGATAAATATTTAAGTTGGAAGCCTCACATTGACTCAGTTTGCAAAAGCTTAGAAGCTGCGCATATCAATTATATAAATTAAAATACATATTACCTTATACTACCTTGCGAACTGTGTATATTTCCTTAGCTGAATCAATAATTTCTTATGGCTTATTATCATGGGAAATGCGAGTAACATTCACTTAAAATCCATTAAAGTTCTGCAAAATAAAATGTTAAAACTCATTATCCCAGATAACAATAACTCAAACGTTTTCCATACACATGACCTGTACACATATTGCTTTTTATTGCCTGTATCATCATTGTATCGTTTTCGCCTTTTAATTAAGTATTACTTTAGCGACACCTACAAAATTTCACGAAATGACCATCAATATACTACAAGATTTGTGCTAAAAACTAACTTCAATGTTCCAAAATATGTCAATAAGTACGGACAGAGAACTCTTGAGTATTCCTTTCCGCATATATTTAATCAATTACCAGAGGACATGAAAAATTTCCAATCGTTTAGTGAGGCCAAAAAAGAACTTAAAACTTACTTACTTTGTTCCATGGATACTGATTAACTTTTAATTCATTTTATTTTAATATAATTTAATTCATAAACTGTTTTTTGTTGTACAGTTGCGCTTTCTGTGTGTTGGAATGTTCACGCCTATTCTGTTATATCAAATTTCAATATTGTAAAGTAGTATTCTCGTTGTTTTATAATTATTTTTTTAAGTTTTAATTTAGCCTATGAACTTTTTTTGTATAATATAATGTAATATTCAACTAAGTCTGTCTGATCCATGTATAATAATATAACTAAACATAATCCACAGACAAGCCACGTATGTGGCTTTGTGGACAACGATGTCAAAGTATTATAATACAAAATTGCATGTAATATTATTATTTTAATAAAAAAAAAAAAAAAAAAAAAAAAATTATTATTATTATTATTATTATTATTATTATTATTATTATTATTATTATTATTATTATTATTATTATTAATTAAATGTTAAATGTGCATTAATAAATAATAATCTATGCGTCTTATGTTACATGTTTATACCAATAATTATGCCTTTTCCTCAATTCTGCTCTCTAAAACAAACAACGTCTGAATACCGATCGCCCAACTCAAAAGAATTGCTCTAATAAATCACGATAATCACGATTACTCTTTCATAAATCAATTTACGTGATTACGTCGTCATGTTTTACTTGCATGAGCCAAGAAGGATATTATTATAATCGTGGTGAATTTTATTCATCAACTATAACATGATATTTTATCTGAGCTAATGCAGCTTGTACTGCACGAGCTACACACATTATAGAGTGGACGCAATTATTCGTAATTATGACACAAACGCGTTGTAATCACGTACTTGTTTTCTGCGCTAGTAATAATAATTATAATACAATCTTGATAAATGGTTGTACGAGAAATTAAAAAAAATAGGCGGTCGTTTGATGTTAATATTATAAATTATATCTATCTCATAACAAGTGCATGTAAGAGTCGTGTTTGCATCAGTCAATATTTCAACATTTAACTGATAACAATTTAGATATAGATTAGTTTTAACATTAATGGCGAGATTATAGTCGAATTGTAGGGTAATATGTGGGTAAGTTTTGATTGATTTGATTGTTAATGGGATTTATGTCTTCAATTTTATGCTTTTACCCTACCGTGGAAAAGAATGTTTACAATATAAATTATTATAAGTTGATTTTTTATATTTTGTTATCTTAGCATTTAAATGTTGAAGTTGTGTATGATGCACAGTAATAATACTAGGAAAACGCTAAAGTCCCGTCGCGTTGTTGAGCGAGCACCGGTACGTGCAACACGATCCGAGTACGACATTCCCATAATGTTACATACCAATAAGTCTTGAAGGTCTTGACCGATTTAGCTGAAAATGTGAAAAATAGGAGAGAATGGATAAAATCCTCCGCCATCTAGAGGACCTTGACATCATTTCTTTGGGTAAACTATTCCAACTCTTTGATAACAAATAATACACTGCTTCCTCGATAGTATTTTGATTACTTCTAGGTGGCAGTGCATAGTGCGACTTTTCGTTGCCATGGTAACGTTACTTTTGTTACTAGGAAAACGCTCAGTTGGACGCGTTGTTGAGCGAGCACCGGTACGTGCAACACGACCCGAGTACGACATTCCCATAATGTTACATACCAATAAGTCTTTAAGGTCTTGACCGATTTAGCTGAAAATTTGTAAATAGGAGAGAATGGATAAAATCCACCGCCATCTAGAGGACCTTGACATCATTTCTTTGGGAAAATCATTTTACTCTTGATTTCTTCTAGGAGCAGTACATAGTGACCAGAATTCTTATGCGACTTTTCGTTGCCATGGTAACGGTACTTTTGTTAAAATGTAATTTCTATCTACACGTACTTATCGGATCAAAATAAAAAGAACATATTCGTGATCGGACGGACATTCTAAATGATTTGGCCACCTCAGATTTTGTCGCCGTTAGTTTGAAAAAAAACTTTCGATTAAGTTTTGTAACTTTTAACTTTTTGAACGATTTTGCCACAAAACTATACGTAGCAACCCGCCTAGGTAGTATGTACATGTGTGCAAAATTTCAGGTCGATCAGAGAAACGGTGCGACCTGTATCGAAGCAGTAACAGAAAAAAAAAACAGACATTGGAGCCATAAGAGTCAAGTGGAGACGCTCGCTTCGCTCGCTCAAAAATGTAATGACTATCTACACTACTTAAGGTCTTGACCGATTTAGCTGAAAATTTGTAAAATAGGAGAGAATGTTGTACTTATTGACCCTGCAAAATTTCATAACGATCGGAACATTTTAATTTTTTAATTTTTTAATTTTATTTTTTATATCCAACGATAGGATTTTGTTCAAAAACTATACAGCAACCCGCCTAGGTGGTATGTACATGTGTGCAAAATTTCAGGTCGATCAGAGAAACGGTGCGACCTGTATCAAAGCAGTAACAGAAAAAAAAAAAAAAAACAGACATTCGAGCCATAAGAGTCAAGTGGAGACGCTCGCTACGCTCGCTCAATAACCCTGGTTGTAAACTAGGAAAACGCGCAGTTGGACGCGTTGTTGAGCGAGCACCGGTACGTGCAACATGACCCGAGTACGACATTCCCACAAGGCCCACCACACAGTGTAGGCCTAACTGGATATTGACATGTACACTATAAACTATTCCAACATCTTTGCATTGTTGAGCGAGCGTAGCGAGCGTCTCCACTTGGTTTTCCCTGATCGACCTGAAATTTTTCACACGTACATACCACCTAGGCGGGTTGCTGTATAGTTTTTGAACAAAATCCGATCGTTAGTTAAAAAAAAAAAATGAAAAATGTTCCAATCGTTATGAAATTTTGCAGGGTCAATAAGTACAACATTCTCTCCTATTTTCCAAATTTTCAGCTAAATCGGTGAAGACCTTAAAGACTTATTGGTAATCATAATTCGAAAAATGAAGTTAAAAATGAAGGAGGCAGTGAAGATACGAAGATACACTTTAGAAGGCATGACGTGAATTAGTACAATGCGAAGATGTTGGAATAGTATATAGTGTACAATGTCAATATCCAGTTAGGCCTACACTGTGTGGTGGGCCTTATGGGAATGTCGTACTCGGGTCATGTTGCACGTACCGGTGCTCGCTCAACAACGCGTCCAACTGAGCGTTTTCCTATTACTAATTCACGTCATGCCTTCTCTAGTGTATCTTTGTATCTTCACTGCCTCCTTAATTTTTTAACATCATTTTTCGAATTATGATTACCAATTTAGCTGAAAATTTGAAAAATAGGAGAGAATGTTGTATTTATTGACCCTGCAAAATTTCATAACGATCGGAACATTTTTATTTTTTTATTTTATTTTTTATAAACCAACGATCGGATTTTGTTCAAAAACTATACAGCAACCCGCCTAGGTGGTATGTACATGTGTAAAAAATGTCAGGTCGATCAGGGAAACGGTGCGACCTGTATCGAAGCAGTAACAGAAAAAAACAAAAAAACAAACAAAAAAAAACAGACATTCGAGCCATAAGAGTCAAGTGGAGACGCTCGCTCAAAAAAATTAAACTATACTAGGAAAACGCTTAAGTCCCGCCGCGTTGATGGATGAGCGCAGTTTTTAAAACGAAAAAAGCGTAAAATTGCAATTTTTTTAACAAATAATTTTTTGATTACGCTCAAATTTCACACGAATATATTAATTCATAAAATTAAACTTCTGTAAAAAAAATCATTACAATCGGATAAAGCATGTAGGTGTTTTAAGTCATTTTTTTTTTAAATCGAAAAAAATCGTAAAATTGCGATTTTTACAAGAAATAATTTTTCGATTGCGCTCAAAAACGTGGCAGTTCTAAGTTCAGAGATTTCGAAGGCCTCCATAAAATTTAATCGCAATCGGAGTATTGGTTTAGCCGGATCGTGTTAACAGGCACACAAAAATACAAAACAAAAAAAACAAAAAAACATTCCGGATTTTTTTCTCCCGTGTAGTAGAATGGAATCTTCGTTTCGCTTGCTACGCTCATCCAATAATAGGTATAATCCTTAAAAAACAAATCTTTGGGCATTTCACTGTTACAAGTATTTTTATTAAAATTAAAATAATAACAAGTAATGTTTTAACTATTTTACAGGGGTCTTTCTCAAACAATATAACAATTATAAAACCACAACAGACAAGACAAAAACATTTCCCAATAAGTAAATATGGCTGTGTTTCAATACCAAATTATAAACAAAAAATTTTTTATGAAAAATATCAAATTAAATTGACATGTTGGACAGTAAAAGTATGTAATTAAACGAGGGAGCGGAGCGACCGAGTGTCTCCATTCAACTCGAACGGTTCTCATTCTGTGATTCTGTCTGTCTATCTGTCTGTCTGTCTGTACGTCGAAAATCAGCCGAACCGCTGAACAGATTGGGCTGAAATTTTAAACAGACATCCGGTATGAAATTATTGAGAACTGCTAACAAAATCAACTAGATCCATTGCGAGTTAATCCAACAATAAATAAAAATGTGATTTAAAATATCGATAGCGTATTTGTAAGCTATCGTGACCACAATCTACGAGGCTTGCATTTACTAGGTAAGCTATTTAGCCTACCAAACGTGCAGTCTAAGTTCGAGTTGGGTCCATAAAATTACGCAATCGAATTTTGTTTACATTGTTAACAACCCACATATTATTTTTGAGGGAGTAGTTAAAAAATGGAAATAAACTTAGGTGACTTTGTTTTATTTGGAAATTTGTTTATGTTCACATCTAATACGTTTGAACAAAATTCCATTCAAATGTCCAATTTAAATATTTATGGAAACGCCAAAGTCGTTGTTAAACGAAGTGAGTGAGCCATGTTTTGAGTACCCGGAGACAATCCTCATACTGTATAGATACCTTAGGTATAGGGAGGAAAGGGGATGTTCCCGGTACTAGCACTTGGCTCATCATCACATCGTTAAACAAACGACTTTGGCGTTTCCCTAGTATAAACTATGGATTGTTGATGCATTGTAGATCTGAAGAGATTGGAACAGTACTGCAACGATTCTACTGCTTTTGAACTGGCCAACTGAATCAACCAATGTTCGTGACTACTTTTTCGTGTTGACATATTTTGTGTAAGCTAACTGATACCAATTTTGCTACACTTACCCAGTACATGATTCATATATATATTTTATGTAACTGAGAAAGCTTAAAATAGATCAATATTCGTTCTAAATTGTGTTTTTATCGCGATTCAATCATTTGACGAATTCTTCATACCTATAGCATTTTATAGCTAATACACTAAATAAATATTTCTTTATATCTTGCGTTGGTTGTGGCGGGTACGCTGTTCGGTTGCGGGTAGAATGTCTCCCAGCTGTCACGTGGGACCCCAGGGTTACGATCTCATTCCGGTATTGTGCTCAGAAAGGTGGGTCAGACGTGCTCAGTAAGATTTCAATTACGACGAATGATAAAAAGTTTATTAATATTTTGATTGGAAAAGTTGAGTGCCAACTCACGTCTCTCTTCTGACAGTGGGAATACTACGTGGTAGGTCCTGCATACGTAAAATAATCGTTTTATGAGTTATATAAACGCTCGTGGGAATATGTTGTTACTAAATACATGTGATCTAAATAAATCATTAAAAGTTGTTTAAATGTGTTGGCATATTCCTTGGAAGATATTTTTAGACGAGTGAGCGCAGCGAAAAGTCTTTATAACGCAACTCGATCAGGCCTTGGCCCTGATCATTGCCTGTATGTTAAATGTTAAATGTATGTTTGTCTGTCTGGTCCCATACGGCCGAACGGCCAAATACATTGAGCTGAAATTTTTAACAGACATCCGTGACCAGGTAACTGAGAACTGCTAACAAAATGAGCACAATCCATTTCGATATAAACCTACAAGAAATAATAAATTGAAAAACAGGTCTATCATGAGTAGGAATAAGTTTAACGACAATGGTTTTGATTTAGAAAAAATATTTTATGTTTGTTATTTACCTGTATGTGAAATGCCGTGCCCATGCAAGGTCTATCGAATGTTGCACGTCAAGGTACCCCCGAATTCCGCTCGTAGATTGAGTTAACCGTCCAATATTTTTCGGTATTTCGTACTGGCTATGTTTTCCATAGTATTGTCACAGATGATGGACTACACTGCGTTATATGCATTTCAAAACATGTTTAATAATTTTTAAAATACAATCCAGAAATTACAAAATCTTTCCCGACCAGGGGATTGAACCCACGTCTCCCAAATTTCGGCTATAAGGGCGCCTTAGCCAACTAGAATAGGGAAACACCAAAAACGTTGTTAAGACGAGTGAGCAAGTCACGTGTTGAGTACCCGGGAACATTTGCATTATTTAAGTTTGATAATTATATTCGTATAAATAATAGGGTTTTAAGTTTAGTTGGTATAAGGGCGCGTCAACTGTGAGGCCATAATGCGACACTGTAGCCTACGATAGGCTAGATAGGCCTACGGTAGGGGAAAAAATAAATGTGACCGGGTACTCAACACATGGCTCACTCACTCGTCTAACAACGACTTTGGCGTTTCCCTAGTTTACACTATAACCAGAGTCGATAAAGAAGTTTCCCCGTGGAAACTTCTTTATCGACTCTGCTATAACGAACCATTACTGGTTGTTCAATTTCACATTTATTATAATAATTAACGTATGCAACACATGTTTTTTTAAATATACCAGACATTACACAGTGTGGCGTATGCCAACGAAAGTGCAGGTTACTATTAAAGAAATATGTTGAATTAAAAGTGCATTTTCTTACGTGACAACAGACTTTTGAACTGTTAACAAACTCATAGAAGTCTTGGAGTAATATAGGTATATTTGCCTGGGAGGTCTTTCATATAGGGTATAATGTGTACAATTTTTTTTTTTTAAATGGACATACAGTACCATGTATCTATGTATATGAGCTCCTTAAACATACTATTATAAACAAAAATGATAAAAATACTACAATAAACGAAAATATTCACCAACATATTAATACAAGTCAAAAAGGTAATTTACATAATATCCCACAGCAACACAGTGAGATGCCAAAAAGGCTCACATATAGCGGGGATCACTTTTTTCAACAGCTTACCAAACAATATAAGACAGATAGATAACACAAAACAGTTCACAAAAAATACATACATACCTGGTGCAAAATGCATTTTATTCTATTGTAGCATTTAAAGAAGGTCCAAGTGAGATAGAGTAACATATATATTGACTTTTTCAATGTGCTATGTCCAACATACTGTTTTAATATATATATTATACATCGTTTTATAAGATGTATAATGCAACTACAATTCAGAGATTAAAATGTACCCGTCCTGATGGTCTAGTGGTTAAGATGCCTGCCTGGAATGCGGGAGACCCGTGGTTCGAATCCCGGTTGGGGCGGACATTTTCTTAAATTTCTGAATTGAAGTAAATAACAAGGTCCATACTATTACTTACATACTTATTAATGAATTTTATGCTGTTAGTTGTATACTGTTATCAGATATAGTATATGTATAGCCTTGTTTTAAGACATTGACTTGTAATATACGCCGGACACATATTGTGCGAGGGGTCACCATTATGTAAAAAAAATTAAATGAAACTAATTGAATTAGTGCATGCTTAAATAACTAACATGGTCTGTAGTTGTATTTGATAATTAAGTTGAGACTGGCGATGGAGACATTGTACACGCACATATCGTTATTGTCTCGGCTAGGTTATTTAACGAGAGTAAATGTTATAGTTAAACCAATGGATAAATGGCTTGTATATTAATCTATGCTCTATTTTACGACTAGGTTTGCCATGCGTTTATATCTTGGCTTACAAAAGTCAAGAAAATACCCATAACCAAATTTAAATGTACTATAGCTATAGCTATAATTATTAAATGGGATATCCAGTCGGAGCACAGAAACACATGCAAACAAAACAGTAACCGTTGAGGGTTTGCCACAAATATTAAAAATATTTTGTAACAACTTAACACGTTCCGATACAAGACTTGATTTTTACTTTTATTGTGTATTGTGCTTCATTGCTATAGGTCGACTCACAAGTCACCGTTAAAATCACAAGCACGTTCAAATCTCTATGTTGGTGGAGGTGCCGGGTTGATATAAACCCTCTTTTTGGGTGGCATATCAATCGGAAGTTATAACGAAACGAGAACGAGACGTTCCTTAATTAATGCATTTAAGCTCCTGCATGTACAAATATCCATCGTTAGGTATTTACATATTTTTGTGGCCAGTTGCAGTCATGTACTGAGATCACACTTGATTCTAGAGTAAATGCCAAAGAGAATGAATTAAACTCCATTTTTTATTGAATGCGTTAGTGCACTGTACTGGAGACTGTACGGATGTATGTCTATAAAGTATAAACATATTCAAAATAGGTCAATAGTTTGCTTATGGAAAACACTGTTTATAACAGCAATTTATGGTCTTGGGAGAGTGTATTATACTGACTGGCAACATCTCTTTCTACATTATGTACCATTCCAGCCCTTGCCCTGAATACTCCCAGTGCAACATTCCCTCATAGAAAATATAATAGTCTATTCACCAGGCGAGGAAATAGATAATGAATACTGGAGCTAGAGAGGCGTGTTAGAAAACTTGCTTTCAGCTCTAAGTCTACCTTAGCCGTGAGTGTGTCTTCGCTATAGAGTCTCATTGAAGCTGTTATTCCTAAGCCTCCTTACCCTCAGAAGATGATTAGACGAAGTTTGTTGAGACGTCTAAAGGATTCATGAGACTAGACCCTACTGACAAGAGCAGAACTTTGTGTGACATTGACATGCTATGTCGGGCATGTTTGTACCCCACAAACAACGAGTGCCTCTTATATGACGTTCAAAGATGTCCTTTATTTCAAACAGTTCTTTCCATCATATGTATTTCCACTATATTTATGCCCATCTCAAAGAATTTCAATTTTTCATCTCGCATCTACATTTTCTTTAGAACACCCTCGTTCTGTTACCCGTTGTCTAGCTCCCACCACATCTCCCCCTCCTACACGTTAAACACGAAGTATCTTCAAATTAAAACTCGGCTTCTGTAAAATGTATTTAGTGCCATTTCAATTACATTTCTGGTTGAGACAATCTTATTTCCGACCCTATAGGGCGTTCCGAGAGATGTAATTGGCTGGTAATTCTACAGTGAAATTAATGTTACCATAGATAAATAATTGAGCGTATTACTGCATTAGCCGCGAAGCAAGAATGTTAATAAATTCACTTGCAGACCAATTACTTAGACATTTGGAAATCGTCTAAGCATAATAATTCCTCTAAATTGCTTTTTTCATCGAGACTATTGTAGACGAACGGTTGGTGTCTGGTGTTGTGGTTTAATTTGTGTATTTTGATAAATTGAAACAGAGAACGAACATATCAAGACAATCTTGATCCTTGACAATATCTTACTCTCGTCGATTCTGCAGTGAACGACCGCAGTAACACCACCACTTGCTTATTAATCTCTGGTTAGCACTGCTATACACAACCGCACTTACCCTACTCTGAACTATCAGTACACATTTATTTCAGCGACTTAATTATGACAGTAATAGAATGTTAAACCATGCAGTGTATAAAGATTGAGTGAAAATTTTGAACCCAGTTTGAAACTCTAAGAGCATGTTTTTAACTGCTGTTTTTAGCTGAAAACAGAAACAAAACCAAGTATATAATAATTTTTTCGATTCAGATGTTTGGAACATCAAAAAGTATTAAATTTGCATAATTTAATTTTCAAAAAATAATAATTTATTTCTTATTTTTTTATGTTTATTTATTTTACTTATCAAATATTTGTTATTATATAATGGTTGGCAGAATCATTCAGTGTACTCCAAGGCGTCATATATCTAACAGGATTGCATAAATCAAGTTAGCATTGTCAATTACTGTTCTCAATTATTAACTTCGTAGAAGACAATTGTTCGTAAACTAATAGGACTAAGGTTGTCACCCTTCCTCTAGTAGACATTCGAAGCTGTAGGGTAGTTTATTGAATCATTGCCAACTTATCCTGAAACTATTGAACATTAATTTTACTGTCACTTGGCCGTTATACCTTATTTTGTATTTTTAGTAATTCCATTTCACCTTTTGAAGACATTTACCCGAATACACAAGTTTATCTTTTAACCGGTGTAAACTAGTTCCAATTGAACCGTTATTTCTATTAACCGGACCTTAAAGATGCACATTTACATATAAAATAAAATGTCAGACTATTCCCGTTGGCTGCAACCTATTGTTGATGGTGGCTGTGTGTAAGTCTGTACACTCTTACATTTACAAAATTGGGATTATTCTTATTATATTCGAAACGATAAGTGCATGAGAATGGAATATATATTTTTGTTTATGTAATTTTAATAATTAAAATTGTGGTGATCGGGTACCCGAAATTTTCGGTCGGGACATAAAAAGGTGCCCGAATTTCGGCTAACAAAATTATATTTGGGGAAATGGTGGAGGTGCCCGTCCATACAATTTTTATTATTTTATAGCTTATAGCTTACATACAAAAATGCCATTCGATAAAACTACGGATAACAGTTAAAGAATTGGGAGTAAATTAGGGCCATGGAACAGGTACCCAGTTTTCGGAAAACGAAAAATATATTTTGGAAAGATGGTGGAGGTGCCGGTCCAGAAAATTTTTATTCTTTGAGAGTCTATATACAAAAATACAATTCAATAAAACTCCAGACAATTGAAAATGATATGGGAGAAAATTATGTGAAATTCTTCACAAGTAAAATTAATTATCCATTTTAACATGCTGCATTATATAACGGACGACTTTACAATACCCGATCCGACCTGACCAGAAAACCCAGAGCATACGAACCTGATCCAGCTCAAAACCTCTACCTGCACATTGCACAAGTCCTTGTTTTAAAACTTCTTTTAAGGAAGTATAATGTACTACGTAATAACCTACGTTTTCTTTCTTACTAAATAACTTACATAAATTACAATTACACAATACCACCGGGGATGGCACCAGAGCTCATTTTGCACTCAAAGTAATGAATTGCTCTCGTCGTATGGTTGAAACTCACCTACATAGTACGTGGCCAACTCCCGATAAGATGTGTGATTACAAACAAGAATAGCGAGCCTTTTGACAATCAAAGAGTTAAAACTTATTTATGTTGGATTTAATTGTCGCTTTTGAATGCTGTTTATCAAAAAACGTGTTTTGGGGATTTTAAAATACAGCAACTTGTGCTTTGCATGCATACCCTAAATATTTTGTCGAAGAAATAATTTATATCGTTTAAAATATTAATATTTCCAAAATAAATTAATCATCATTAGAAATCGAATTATTTTAATTTATTGCTTATGATATGTACCAAACCCACTAAATCGGAGGAAATATTAAAACCAAAATATTTCTATTAAGGCACTTACAGCATAGTTTTGGTGTGTGCATTGCGTAACTGTCGATACAACGAGTCTAGAGGTGCTAAAATGCATTTCTAAAGAGACACTTTGTGAATGTCATAAGAAACAAATAGTCAGAATTTACTTAAACTAAGTAACTCTTCCAAGATACAACCTAAAAATGAAAATCGATTTAATTTTTGGATCTAAATTATATTTAACGGCATGCGGTGGCCTTGTTTCGTTGTGATTTGGATCCATATTAGCCACAAAACACCTAACAAACGAGATCATATAATATCCCGCTTTACTTACAAATCCTTTTAACCGAGAGGCCAAATATAAATCCAAATGACTGATAAATTCATGCTTAGTGGATTCTCTCTTTAGGTACGATCTTGTTAGAATATTTTTTTACTTTGATTTCATTATACAATCGTTCACAGCAATATTATTTCTGGCATTAGACTGCCGAACAATACTAACCCATAATGCAAACAACAAAAGATAAATACCAGTTGAGTTGCAAAAAAACTCTTCTACTCCCCTCTGTATTCAAAACGAATAAAACCGTTTATATTCGATTGTTTTTTCGAATTGAAACATTCCTGAATAAACCACTGTTTGTGGTCCGAGTAGAACGTGAGAGCTGGGGTGGTTTAATTACTGGCCAGCCTGCCGTGCCTCCCGCAGGCCCCTGGTTAATATGCTTCGGGAGAGTTTGACGCTCATTAAACCGCGGTTACGTACGCGCTTTCTTGCGTGATAAGCAAATTACACTCTACTTACCTACACACAATTTACATTTCAGATTTGTTTTATAACATTTCATATGCGAATAATCAATTAACAATGTTGTATACCTCAGCTAAGAGAAAACACTGTGATCTCTTTTCTAATAAACCTCTATTACATGTTTACTACTTTGACCGATTACGTTTTTGCCATGTTTCTGCAACCAAATATAACTGTAATAACATATTTAGTATTACTTATTTAAAAGATTATATTGAGGGCAATTTAAAAAAATCGTTCTCTAGATATCGGTGTCCAGAGATGGTTGGAAACGATTTTGAGATTATTATTACATATTTGAAAAGAAGATGTTCTTAAATATATATTTTTCAACACTTACTGAGTAAACAACTTCACTTTTTTAACAATATGACCATTAAACTTTACAATGTGTAACATTTATTAATATTTGTTTCGAAAGCATGGGTCTAAAATAATAACAAGTACTAAAGTGCCATAGCTACCCTCTCAAAACTTAATACCTCTTAAAACTCAATTACATCTCGCTAAAGTGCATCCCTATGTGTGTTAGATGGGAATGTGGGGGAAACGCAATCGTGTGTTGTAATCACACAGAATGAGATATCGTTGGTTGTTCAACCGGAAAATCTCCAGATTGGATGTCTCTCATCAAATTGACGAATGTCTTCTTCCGATATGACACGTTAAGCCAAATTCCAATCAATCAGTCTTTCATCGTCGCTGATTCAGTTTTGTCACAAAACAAGGCTTTCCGTTTTACTTTTATGATGTGTTACCTACTCAAACCGTTGTTATGAACACATCATATTGCATACTTGTACGTCAGCATTGTGTAAACGAGGCTTTTTTGACTTAATAAGAATTAGCATCATAATAAATCCACTACCGCCAAGTGAATTTCTCAGATCAATGTAGCCAATCGTTCATCGGATCGCCAACAAAATTTTCCCTTCAAACAACAAAACAAAACTCAACGTAAATCAAAGCTGTCTTTGAACAGACCATTCATAATTGGCAAAACGACCTCCTCCACAATATTGTTTATTCTCTGGAAGCCAGTCCAACCATGATGTGCTTTAGTATACTCATGATAAGCACTTTATCTCCGCCGAATGCGTGCTTTTGACAACACGCCTCGAGTGACGAGGTTGTTAAAACCCCCACGAATATACTTTTTCCACGTCCATAAGAAATTTCCCAGAATATCGCCGAAATGATATTTGGAGTCTGACAATTTTCCACGTGATAAATGTTCGCTTTAACTGGGTTGACGAGAGTGTAGTTGGATTTGAACAGCTTTAAGGAGGTTGCTTCTCGAGGGACGCACCCCAGCGCTAGTGTGCGCGGCTGCGCGGTGGCGGCGCGCGGTACTAACTCGGGTGTACCGGGGTCGACGGTGAGCGTCGCGACGCGCCAGTAGAGTGTGTGGGGCGGATCGCGCGAGCACCGGCGCCACTCGCAGGCTGACTAGCGACATCACAGTAGCATCCAGGGACGTAGAACGGTCGGTCGGGCATGTAGTGACGGCGTGTGACTTCGACACCACGTGGCTGCAGTAGAACGGGGACCCCCCGGGGGTCAGCACATCCCTCACGATGTGGCTGCTAGGAGCGGTAACCACGCTTCTCCTTGCCGGGGCTTCGGCCTTCGTGCTGGAAGGTTCGCAAACATCGTTTGCTCAATTCCGTAAGTGGAACGTGGGCCTAAACGGCTCCTTAGAACTTGAACTCAAGACCGAACAGCCCAACGGTTTGTTGTTGTACACGGACGACGGCGGTACCTACGACTTCTTCGAGTTGAAGCTCGTGGAGGGCGCGTTGCGACTGCGGTACAACCTCGGCGGCGGGGCCCAGATCCTCGCCGTCGGCCGCGACCTCAACGACGGTCACTGGCACAAGGTGCAGGTGCAACGAGACGGGGAGAAGACGTCCCTCACGGTGGACGGGGAGACGCAGACGAGGGCGTCCCGAGGGAAGGAGTTTCACTTCGGGCGGCTCGCGTCGAACAGTGACGTGTACGTGGGGGGAATGCCCGCGTGGTACAACACCAAGCTCACCCTGTTGGCGCTGCCGAGTGTGATCTTTGAGCCGCGGTTCGGGGGCGCCGTCCGCAACCTAGTGTACGCCGACGAGGAAGGCGGAGCGCCGAGGCGGCAAGAGATGAAGATGAGGGACTTTAAGGTTAGAACTGCACATTATTGTCATTCTCTGAGTCATGTGCCCGCAATGCTGGCCAGAGCAGAAGTTGGTATGTTCCATTCGAACATTCCAACACCAATTGTTCTGCTATATTGCAACCGCACTTGAATCACAAAGCATGCACTCTATTCTTCTAATAATATAGTGACTATCCTCATCATTTTTAACAGTCTTACAATTATTATTCTAAGTTAAGCATGCTATCAAGTAAATCCCATCAAACATATAAGCGTTTTGCGAGGTTATGTTGCCTAACATCATTCACAACAAGCTGCCCGAATAAGTGTTTTGCCCGCTGTTTTTGTAGCTTGCATTAGCAAAACAATATTCAAAATAGTATTCTTATACTTAAACTGAAATTGCATTTCAATTTTCCTGTGTTGGCTTTTGTAGTACAGCCCCCTTATTATGGTTAGACTAATTTCAATGTCCCCTTTTCAACTCGATTATATAATTTGTTATATGTATTTCTAAATAACAGATTGACATTTTACACAGCTACCGGCAGGGTTTTTAATTTACTAACTACCTAGTTAATTGCTCCGCCAACGAACGTAGGCTTAAAATCAAGATGTCAGTGAATTGCAATCTTGACACCTGCAGTTCCGACTTAAGATTTTCCGGATCTTCTTCAGGCATGCAGTGAATTGTTGGGTTGCGTCTTGGAAATGGCTATTCAAACTTGCCCAAATATTTCGTAAAAACGGCATGTCCGCATATCTTTATAACTTAAAACGATAGGACTATCCTCACTTACTCTTATGCTGATTCTAGTTTTTTTTTATTTTTTTTTCGTTACTGCCTCGATACAGGTCGCACGTTCTTGTCGACCTGAAATTTTCAACAATGTCTGACACCTAGAGGGTTGCTTGATGTTTTTGACATCGATTCATTAAAAAAAACAATATTCAAAATTTAATCTATAAAAAAATAAAATTGACATTTAAATTTTTGGTGGCTTGGTCAATAAGCCCATTATCTCTATTTCAATTTTCAGTACCCTTTTCAAGACCTTAAGATTAATTGTTATATTATTCTAAAACAGATTGTTAAATTATTACACAGATACGAAGTTATCATTTAAACTACTAGTTAATTACGCAACAATGCAGGCTTTAAAATAAGATGTATAAATGAATCGATACCTGTAGCTACACTTAGTGTGCCGATTTTGCATTCAGTGACTCGGTCATGTTTCAGTTGCGTGACTGCTTCAAAATCCCAATAGGTTTCTAGTAAGCTATTAGCATATGATCTTATAAATAGATATGGAATAAGGAATCGGGAATCATATATACCTTTGTCTGGTTAAGTGTATCAATTTTGAAACCTGGGAGGACAAAACTCACTTGCACTTCCAAATCCTCCCTTACACTTTCCCATTGTCATTGTGTCGTTTATGATGTACATTAATTAACCGACAGTGTTGGCTCGGGCGCTAAGCGCTCGACTCTGATTCGGGAGGTCCCGAGTTCGAATCCCGTTGAGACCGGCAATCCTGACTGAAGGTTTTTTCCGAGGTTTTCCTCAGTCGTTAAGGCGAATGCAAGGGATTGAGTCCTCTTAAACAGCCCTCGGACATCCCTTCACAATTTCCTATCCGCACATACCTAGTTCACCTGAAGAGGGGCTAATTGCACCCTATAACAGGTTTCCCACGATATTTTTTTTTTACAATTTTTACATTAATTACTATCCACGCATTGCTCCCTGGTAACGCCCCCCCCCCCCCCCCCCTTCCCCTCCCACCACTCTACACCTACACGCAACGGGGGCGACCGGTTGATCTGGTGGGTGTCAGATCCCGTCTTTCGCCTGTGGGTGGCTTGACCTCGCATAAGCCATACACAGCTGGAGGTGTGGGTTTGTTGCCATGACAACTTCTTGGCTATCGTTCATGTACCTCGCTTTATAATTCACGGCATCGTTTGTCTTCAGTGCATTAAAAATACGTCCATCGCCAACATCATCCCTTGATTTAGGTACTTATAAGAACAAAAATTAAAAAATTATGGATTATAGTCCATTTGATAATGTAAAATAATATGTGTTTTGAACCCTTTTGGAAGAAGGAACAAACCTGAAGGTCCAAATAAACTCGAAAATGATTCTTAATTCACAGTCTACTTATCAACACTCATACTCGATGGGTATCGCTGTATGAAAATACTTTATCACCGCCATCGTCCCTAAATGTCAGATACTGTATTACCCTGAACGTACTTCCCAGCATCACTTATCGTGTCCTTTCGATTGTCCTCTCTTCATTATTGGACGTGATACCGCATTATCAATCCATCAACCTATCCACATTACACACTGGATGTCTCACTTGCTCCCTCTATAGCCCAAGCCATTGAAGAGCAATCACATTCTAGAGCATGATAGATGAGCTTTTATATGCCAAGTGTATTATAAACGTGTATGTATTTTATATACAGCAACGGGTTTATAAAGTAAAATAAACCTTATTTTCAGTGTTAGGGTTTAGTGTATGCCTATGGGAAATGTTATCCAGGTATCGCTAGAAATGTGAATCTGCATGTTACGTTTAAATTATGTTGATGCCAGAATGAATGTCCCAAAGACGGGAGACTCTGATTCGGAATTAGGTTCGTTTAATTCCCGCCACCTTCAATCGTGTTTGACACAAATTCGTTATTTGGACGAGACTCGATTCTAATGTAAGATGATTAGTTGGAAAGTTAGTAATTATTTCGCTTCTTCATTATTCTCTGTTCTTCCAATAATGGTTTAATTTATGTGGGGGTAAATTGCACCAAAACATATAATCACCTCATAATCACCTTCGCTATCGTGGTTGATTACTCTAAGCTTCTCTATTATGTTCTTTTTCTGCGTCAGTCGAATTTTTTACGACGCCTAGTAAACCGCTAATTGAATAAAATCCAATTTGCATGTAATTTTGTTGTGAAATTAGTTAAATGGTTGGACCGAGTTTGTTTTTTAAACAAGAGTGCTATGTAATTAACTTGCTAATTAGGACACAAAAACAAGCTTGATTGCAAACCACGACAAACTCAATGGATATTGTTGGAGGTCAATTAATACTGCGTAAAACTGATGTAATGAGTAGCTACTGGCATTGACTTCCAAAATAATTTTTATTTAATGATGATGCATCGTATTCCAATTTGTATTGACTAAATAATTATAGTCTACATGAAGATCAATGAACCACATGATAATTCAATGGATATTTCAGTAGGCATAAACTGTGTAAAAACATATGCTAAATGAGAAGTATCAGATACTTCCAACTAACGATTAAGGCGATATTCAATGTTATTAAAATAATCTATAGTCTACTCAGTAAATATTACACAGCATTCTGATGGTTTGCCATTCTAAAGTGAAAACAAGTTATGTTCATTGAGAAGTTAATACTTGCCACTTAACTGACCAAGATTAAGTTTCCAGATTGTCATGTTTTTATTTTTGGAAATGCATTTAGTCAAGTCAGTGAATTAAAACGAATAACGGATTATTATAGTTCATACTTTGATGGATTTCAAGAATCTTTCACAAGCTGAATGTTAGAAAAGATAGCTTCATACAATCCAAAGAATTATGTCAATAACATGTTTCAAATTAATCCTCATAGAGTAAAATGAACACGGGATTTATTTGTCTGGTACAAGCTTTCCATGCTATGGTTTCAACAACACTCACTATTTGTTCTTCTTCTTTGCCACTTTATGTTTGCAGGGAACTGTACTTGGCCCCCCTAAGTCATGAGTTGGTCATATGATGAGCAATCTCGTCTGTGTTGTAAATATTTGCAGAGGTCTCTCGAGCCTATCTGCAGGCGCACGCTCGATGCTCAAACATTTGCAGAGTACCACACATTTGAGTAATGATCCCCATGTGTGTCTGTGCTGCTGATGCAGGAAAACTTCGCTTTCAAACAATAAAGCTTCTTTTAAAAATTAATATCCTTAATTGATTACGAGACAGTCACATTCAGGTGTAATGCTTGAAATTATCAATATTTAAGTGTAACATCAATTATTTAATTTCATTTCATTGGTGAGCAAAATCCTTTATATGTGAATTTGACTTTTCTGACCAGTTATTGAAAACAAAACACAAAATTCGTTATTTTGTGCAGGTTCCCAAATATGTCTCTTCTCTTTCAAAACACAAAACCTCTTGAAAGGGATCCCAATTCACTGTGTTGCGTATTTCAAACATATATCGTACATAACGTACGATATTGGGGGATGGAGATGAGGGAAAAATCAGCGCAAAAGATTTGATCTTTTTATTTCTACGAACGTAAAGTTCCGTAAACTAATAGTTTACAGTTGAAAGAGTTTCTATATGACATAATAAAGCTTAAATGTTAATGGGTGATGTTACATTGACTTAAGGCTAGTATTATTAGGCCGTCCATTAATTAATTGTAATTATTGGGCTAGGATGGTGGGCGTGTGGATCATCTTATATAACAGGACACGGGGGGCAGGTGGGGGGGGGGGGGGCAGGATTTTTCATTTAGTTTCCTCACCCCCACTAAATGCCAAGTACTCAGGTAAGTAATTGAAAATCAATTTCATTGTGTTTAGTTACTTTTTACGTCGTACACTAATAAAACTACTTGTTACATTGAAGACAGTCTCCCTACACAACTTTCCTCAATATACAAGTGAACGCATGTAAGTTGGAAGTTGGGAGAGATGGTGTCTTATTTCCTTCAAGATTATGTGAGATAATTTATAGGCAGCCCCTCGTACGCAAAGGCGTAGCTTGATCTTAACTTAACTATAGTCTAAGGGTATTCATTATACTGTGGGTCTTAACTTTCCGACGGTTATCTTGCAGAACTTCAAAGCACCTGTGGGTACACCATTTCCGTTTCATTTGCATGAGTAGGCCTACATATTCAAATAATATTCACAACTTTTAATCAAAACCAATCATGAAACAGTTTATTTGGAAGTTATACACGAGCTTCGTGAAAGGTGAAAAGAAAGAAATTATAATTCGGTTCCTGTAAAGTAAAACTGTTTATTTGTAAACTTAAAAAGTAAAGGCAAGATTTAAATTGTACGTGTCGTGACTTCCTGTCTCTACTTCCGCTCGCTGTGACCTAGCACTGTTACACAGTCTGCGGGGCGTCAGCGAGTCGGCTTCTTGTGGAAATACCTGGGCAGTTGTTAATGAGTAGATAAAATGATCTAGATGTGCTACCCACCTAAGAGAAACGAATGTTCTTTCAACTTAGAGTTACTGGAAAAAAAATTTACCGTAGGAAACCTGTTATAGGGTGCAATTAGCCCCTCTTCAGGTGAACTAGGTATGTGCGGATTGGAAATTGTGAAGGGATGTCCGTGGGCTGGTTAAGAGGACTCAATCCCTTGCGACGACTGAGGAAAACCTCGGATAAAACCTCAATCAGGATTGCCGGTCTCGACGGGATTCGAACCCGGGACTTCCCGAATCAGAGTCGCGCGCTTAGCGCTCGAGCCAACACTGTCGGTGAGTTACTGGAAGTTGTCTTATGAGTAATACAAACTCACTTTGGCGTATCATTGCCAGTCAAATAATGTAAACAGTGGGGTTGGGACAAAACATCAATATTAATACGTTGTAGATTTGTAGTAATATTTACTAGAAAGATATTTAGACTATTCGATTGAAATAAAAATTATAATAATATATTGCGAAGACCAAATCGTGAAGATGAATTTATTGGGAAATATAATCTTTTCCTATATTTAGCACAATTTCCTAAGAAAGGTGAATCTCTTTTTCAAATTTTGATTCGAAGTGCAGGTGGATACAGAGTAGTAGTTACAGTAAAACGTCTCCAGACTGGTACATATGGTGGAGGTGCCGGGTCAAAAATTTTGTATTGAAACGATAACATTATTTTGCATTTTTTGCGATATTTAACAATTTTTTTTTGCAAACACATTATGTATAGTTGGCCTACTTTTTTGATTTACAAAAATTACAATAAAAGTTATTTTTTGTGAATGATTAATGACATTTCAAAAACGAGTTTTTTTTCATGATATCGATTAAATGATATGGCATATCCTCCCCCCCCCCCCCCCTTAGCTGTGAGTGTATATGTTTATTTTTTGTGAGCTCAATTCATATCTGAAACTGTAAAGTTTACAAGTTCGGTACATGTTTAACATGAACATATACCGGGACTAGGCGGAAACGTTCTGTATGTCCAATATATACTCTTGACCTTCATTTATTGTAAAACAAGTTGCAGTCCTGTGTGTTGCGTTCCTGTCTTCTGAGGTTGAGGACCACTCATTTTCTTGAAGGATTTGGGACAATGTTACTACATTGTCGATATGTGGTAACATATTCTTTTTTATAGACTATGAATTGAAATAAAAATTTGAAAAATATATGGTGAAAACCAAATCGACGATATGATTTTTTGGTTTATTTTAGCCCTCGTTCTCACCGATCAATATCAGATAAATGGCCGCCCTACTTGCTCATTGAACTTATAAAGCTACGATCATACTGCATGCAATAGTTTCTGAGTAATTTTTAATTTTATGTTAAATAAGCGAATAAGAATGACGTCATGCAAATTTCTATCATTTAAATCACTTACAAGAACACTGACATTTCACTTCATCCGGGATGGTTACAGGTAACTGTTTCGAGATCGTCCACACGTAAACCTCGACGTCGTCGTTAGCGGTGATCGTGGTTCCGTCCTTGTGCATTTTAGGGGACTCAAAGCCAGAATCCACTTTTTGACCATTATTTAAGAAAACCATTGAATGGTCATTCAGTCAGGTTTGACAATTCGTATGGAACCTGTAGACTCCAGTTCTCTATACACTCATGTCATTCTTAGTTATTAATAAATTCTGTATGTACAAAACAGGTGCGCTGTCACACAAAAACAAAAACAAGTAAAACTCAAACAAAGATTATTTCGTTCAATGAATGTGATGGACGAAATGTGGAATCGATTTGAATGATTGAAAACATGGCGTAGACAAGACAAAGCTTCGGAGAACAAATGACGGTGCCTGTAACCGAGTTTCTATGACGCAAACGGAAACTGTTATCCATTTTAGCACAGTCTAAATAATGTAGAATAGAAAGCCTTTGCATAATACGCTACGTGTCGATATTAACACCCGGCGAAACGGTTGTATTGGGTGACTTGGAGTACGAATACAAATTTCCGGTTTGCTTGTTTGTCGAGGCTGGCAGCGTTTCTGTTTCTTATGCTATTCTAGCAATGTTCAAGTTGAGGACTTTACCGCTCAACATTGTATGCTCTTCTGCGATTTAGCCTCTGATTGTTATACTTGAGATAATATTAAAAATTAACATGTTTCCACTTCTTTAAATGATTTGAAACAGCGAAACACTATGCCTTTTTCCTTACTGTACATTCGATAATAAGTGAATTGAATTTAAAGGGACGAGGATTTTTATGTTGAAAAGTAAGCATAATTATTAGTCTTATAATTGGGTGCTCGAATTGTTTGGTTATTGATATCGTGAATATTTAATTTGATGTTCATCTGTTGATGCTGTTTGCTCATAAGAAGGACTGTGACACTGATTTTATTTCCTGTATGCGTTACTAATCCTGCTTCTATAAATCGTTATAGATTGCAAATACAACTGTGTGTTTGTTAAAAATAAATAAATGAACGCTCTTATGATAGCTGATTTTCAATATTAATCGTAAATCAGTCATAAAATGTAGACTTAAGCCTATTTTTTTTTTTTTTACCATTTTGACAAATTCTTAATACTTTAAAATTGAATATGTTTTATTCACTGTTGGAGTCAATTTTATGGAAAAGTTCTTTAATTAAGTGGATTTATAATATTTTTTATTCTTACTTTATTTTGTTAAGTACCATACATAATACGTGACTAAAATTAGCTGAGAAATTTGAGAACAACGACTTTGGTGTTTTCTTACTCTTACTTCATGACGTTTTTTTATTCAATTATATTTTTTAATAAACCAATAGGCCTACAAATCGAACACGCTATCTCATTAAATATTTTTAAAACTCTCATTTCATTTCCGCTCTCTAGTATTGAAAATATTTATGTCTTCTAAATCAAAGCTGTTGCCCCAAGACACAGGATAAATGTTATCTTTCCGAAATTATTTCAATCGATTTGGAATGTATACAATTTAAATGAAGTTACAAACTATAAGTGGTTCATCCCACGTCCCTGGGTAGAATTTGGCCCAGGGTATTCCTTTGCCAATCGTATAGGGAACCTAAGTGGGCGTTGTCTGGTTCTCTCCGGTCAGCGTGGTATAGGCGATTAACCCGTGCTAAATGTTTCGTAAGCGATAGCGCGAGAACCCGACCACGGACCGGAATTATATTCATACTGTAAGAAACTATAATCTTTCCTCTTTGCGTGGATATACATAACTCTGCTCTATCACAAATATTAATGACATTTGTTTTGAGTCGAAGTGAACTCTACATTTACACTGTTGCCAAACCTTCCAAACTGCTCATGAAAAAGCACGTAAAAACATTTTGTCCATGGCATCAGCATAACATTTGGTATCCGACTTGCTTTGTGGCTACTGTGAGGTCACTGGGTTGTACTAGATTATACATTACTAATAAAATATCCTTTAATATGCCAACACAATCTTGAATGAAAAGTACATTTAGCAACCATGGACAGGCGCGTGGTATGCGAGGATGCCACAGCTGCACACAACGTGGCTGCGTCTCGCTTAGGTTGCCGCTCAGTCAGAGTACATTTGCGACAGCGCGCAAACATGGGTCCATTAAACTCATAATAGTTTGAATTTAGGAAGCGTCATCGAGCAAAGTAGAATGCCATCATCTTCTTGACAAAATTATGCATCTTGTGATGTTATTGGCTTAGATTTCTTTTGCGCGAGTCAAAAGATACGGCGAGTTACATTTTCGTACCATGCTAATTCTTATGGGCGCTGAGACCAGAGAGACAATTTCCTTCCGCCTTCAAACTTAGGTTCCCTATGAGGGGAGAAAAGATGCATAGCCCATCTCGAAAACATCAGCTATAAAGTAGGAAATTATATTTAGATTTACCCGCAACTAGAGGCGAGCTCCGGCAGTCGTTGTCGGGAACCCTCCCCTTTCTTCAACGATCTCCCCGACGACGACTAAAACAAACGTACACCATGTGTATGACAGTTGGCAGAATAAATTGAATTGAATTGAATTCCAGCGACGACAAATACGACAGATACCAAAACCCTCCCTTCCTTCACCACTCGTTTGTCTGGATATTTCCTCCTCCCCACATCCCTTAGGCTAGAGTGGCTTATAATGACCGAATGGTTGGCGCGCCCTTAAACCAAAGAAACAAAAGAAACAATGCAAGTGATTCCTGAAAATCGGCATTTACCATCTTCGTAATGAAGGGCGTTCAGGTTTAGGGTTGATACAGAACGAATCAGAACAACTTGTAAAAATAAAGTCAAACCTTACACACTCAAAAAGCAATAATATCCAAAAGAAGGGCCAAAGCTCATGTGCCCTTCTACATTTTCGCATTATTAATTCATAAACGTACACTGCCCCGTAACTACATCCTTGAAAATGTTTTCATTTTTTAGTTTCCAACATTTAATTTAAACGTAATTGTTCATGCTGGGTGACACTTTACAAAACACCTCAACTCGACTTGCTGTTTTAGGTACCTGAGTGTGTTAGCGCACCGCGGCTTGGCTGTGGCACCCTAACGGGCACCTAGATACAGCAAGCCGTTCAATTAACTAGCAACGTGTACTGGATGTATTTTATCATGTTCTACAAATACAATGTACACGTTGGGAATTAGAACATGCAAACGAATAAATACGACTTCATTTATAATGATGAATAAAATGGTACTGGGTACATAGCCTTTGTTCCACAAGAAATACATATTACGTGAGCACTCGATCTTTTATAACTTTACATAATACTTACACAATTAACTAGATTAAAAAGTGAACTTAATGGTTTGGCACATGCGACTTTTGCATTGGAGAGAATTTACTTCATACTGAGCAAATACTTTACTGGGCCGAGCATAAAATAACAATTTGTTCTTGCTGTACAAATACAAAAGGCCAGTAATGCGTTTCTTTGCTTTAAACGAATAATTTTTCTTATCATTTTTTCTCAATCTTTCGCAAAGTAGACCTAGATAGTTTAACGTTTTCCTATTAATAAAATAAAATGTATATGACAAATTTTGAAATAGTCGTTCGTCTGAAGTTACAATAATTTAAAAGAATACTTTTCGAAACTTTCTACTATTACTATTAATAATCAGCTACAGTTAAAGTATAATTATGGTTTACTGTAAAATCGAAACACTTCAATACATGTAGTTATCAGCGCTAAATGCGACAGTCGAGACTGACTCGGCGAGCGCCACTTCTATACCGGTACCCGGCAGTCGTAACTGAAGGGGTTTATATGTTAGACAAACGGAGTTTTAAGGGAATGAATCTCGCCAACCTGCCCGGACAGAATTTCCAGGAAGCAAAACATTTTCGACCGAACACAGAAATTGCAATATCTTATTTCCTCGCCTTGAAATCCATACACTACTTCCACCAGTCGGTAGTTTGTTCTGTCACGAAATGCGCGCTCATGCCACCGGAAGCGCTGCGTGTATTATAAATGGCGCCAACTACTGATACAGATCGCGCAGCTAGAAGTTCACTTGTGACTGGGAATACCGCCAAAATTGCGTTTGCACCAAACTACACGATCGAAGAGTCTCTTTTATATGATATAAACCTCTCCATTTAGATAATAGTATTTATTAGCAGTCACATTGTATAAGTTTGTGCTTCGGCTTATGATCCCACTGGCACATGTGTAAGAATAAGAGTAGGGATTAGCCTTGATTTCAAATTTACGTTTTACATTTTTTAAATTTATATAACATAGTTAAATCATCCTCAAAATTTAAAGAAATGTAAAAAAAAAATGAAATCCGTGGTAACTTCGGGTATACAAGGTTATAGGGTTTTGAATTCCCGCGCCAACGCCCGCTGATGGGTCGTGACGTACGCGGCGTGTTTACGTAGTTCACAGCATGCTCACCGTAGGCAGCTTCAAAATGGCCGCCTTGTCGCTCATATTTTTCTAGACTGGTACCTGGCGTAAGTAGTCTAGAAAAATTCTGAACGGGGTTTTGACAACGCTGACTCCTTAAACCGTAAATGTAAATACCCTTATAGTAGCTTTTATACCTCGGCATTTCTTTTAAATCTATAAATCTAAATGATAACACGACTGAAAGGAGCACGGGGAGTTGAGTCTGCGCCAAATTGCGTAGATGTCAGTGACGTCACACTACTTTTCGTGTTTGTCTTTTGGCGGAAAGACAGATTCAAATTTTATTTGTGGTATTCGTTACAATAAGAACCTCCTTTGTAAATCAGTTTTTTAACTGAATAAGATAGACGTTAAATAAATAAATAATTTAAAAATTTAAAAAATCTTTTTTATAAATTTTATTCAATACATACAGTTTTTTTATATATTACATTTATACAATTGTTTTGGTAATGGGTGAAATTACGAATTTATTCCATTTGCGGCCTCACATTCCACTTTGATTTCTATGGCAACAGTTGTAATAGCTGTTTTGGAAGTGGTGGGTTGTTTAATTTTTTCGCTGTTGTTTGAGATAACAACCAAACAGTACGTCTACATAATAACAAAACTATGTGACACAAACCACAAACCAAATTCACTGTGCAATACATACTTTTCAATACTTTGTCTAATTGGACGAATTACATAATACTCACGACGTTGCCTATAAAAGTTATTATTGGTAGTTAACATATGTTATTAATTAATGTCTGATGTCGATTCATTGTAAGAAAGGTTTAAGGAGAGAAACAACAAAATGGCAGGATCAGGGATGGGTGCTTTTACCGGATACTAACATTTAATAACATATATAAATTGTTAATTAAATATGATGTGAAATTGACAGACCAAATTCCCTTTGCAAACATATTTTGTAATTAAATTGATATTTTGTATTATTTGTATCAGAATATTTTGACTAATTTTGAGCATTGCAAAACATAACGATAATCCATCATTTTCCATACTCACGAATGTTCGGATAATTTGTCAGGAATAGTGAGCGCTTAACACTGTCATGATAGACACAATATCCACTCTTCTAATTGACGTTGTTTGATGATTTACATTTATGGTTCTATGTATTATCATTCTGATTAATGAACACAGGTGATAAACAGTAAATAACTAGCATTGCAAAGCATTTCATTCACAATTCGCCAGATTTCATACAGATTTCGGTTTCTACCCAGATAGATTCTTGTAATATTATACCCACACCGTTCATAGTTGATCGTACGATATGACAATGGGGTTAATAGTTTAAACACGTAATTGCTTAGTTCATTATAAATAATTTCTTTAAAAAAAATCGTATTAATTATTCGTATAAAACTATATGATTTTCATGGTAGTAGAGTTCGAGGATTTGTTTTTAAAGGTTGTGATTGTAAACGTATCATTGAGCCCAAAAAGAGATACATTGTGTTGATCTTAGTCGAGACTAGTGTGAAACAGGCACTTCCACACGTCGAGCTGAACCAAACCGACAGTCTTGTTAGTGTGACAGTGTCAACAGTGACCGTCTTTTACAATGTTCAGAAAGGAACCTCTCCAGTTTAACACGCAAAGCTTCAGGAACTTCAGGGATCGCCTATAACTTTTTGTTGAAGCTGAACCTTCACCAGCTACCTATATTACAACTCACCTATCTTAACACACGTTTGCCAGTTATAATCAGTACACTTCAAAGTGATATAATTAAGAATGAAAGCTTACGCCCTAACTAGTTTTGCTTCATGGTAATACTCTATCGCAAACTACTTGGTTCATCTAGTAACTTTCATTTCCAATAAGAGTAACACACAAATTATACAGCCGTTGAAACACAGAGCTATTTCATTGCAAACATCTGGGGGGGGGGGGGTGATTTAAGTCACTTTAAATGCTCGTTACATATCAGGGTCAAAGTGAACATTAAACATTGTTCTTTTGTTTAATCGCATTTAAATTAATAGTCATTGTTTGTTTTGTAGTTTAACATTCGCAAGTGATAAACTACGGACCTGATACCTTTATGTATTATATCTTTTTTGGAATGGCAAAGCTATATGAATAACCATTTACACAAGTTCAATTGATTGTTTTATGATTACGTAAAAGGGAACGATATGTAGTAGAAATGTATTTATTTTTCGTTTGAAATAGTAGACGATTATTACTAAAAGATCAAAACACATTAAGTGGAACGTTTGTTAAACGCTATTTCTACTTTTACATGAAAGGCGTCTATGTTTCTTCTGTTGTACACACGCTAACGTACAACCAAACCATAAAAATATTGTTGTAATCTACGAAAGGTTGCAGCGCAATTCATAGTAAGCTTACATCGAATTCTCGCAAACCGACCGACGTGGTTCTCACGTTAGGTCTCAGAGTACATGTCAATTAAGGTCAACATTTTCGTTTTTATTTGTTTACTTGCTTCACCGCTCTATAAAATATGATTTACTAAATTCAATATATGCTTGGCAGAACCAGAGCAATGGCGCACTTTTCTCTTTACCCGTGGATTTATTTAATATTACTTTGTATGGCAGACTTCACATGAATGTAACTTTCATAACAGCAGTTTCAATTTACTTTCAAACGTATGTCTGTCTGAGAGCTTCTGAAAGGAACATGTCATTTCATTGCTACAAACAAACGCGCATGAATATTTCGTTTAACTGTCATATCCACATTTTTGCGACAGTGAAGTTGACGCGTACATGCACGTCTCTTCATTTGTAAAATTTTATTTTTTCTTATTTATACAAATAAAAAATTCCTCTTCAACGGAAACAACTACATTAGGAAAAAGCGAATTAAAATGTCAATTGCGATAAATTTAATGGAAATGGCGTGTTTTTACTTCTAGAGTTTCAATACTTACTAGAAACAATCGATGGGATATTGTCGTCGTTCTCGTTATGTTATGTAAAAGTATTCAAAGAATTCATTTGTAGATTTATTGTAAATGACAATGTTATTCAAGGAAATGTTTTGAACTCTCCATACTAGTGAACTATTTGCATATACCTAAAACTAGTTAAATTTATTACTTTGTAACATTTTATTGTTTCAAACCATGCAATCCTTTATTAAAACACGCACTACTGCTTTGGTGAATGTAAAACAAGTAACCGACATGTGAGGAACAAAAGACATTTTAACTTATCCTGTTTTGTAATTGTATACGCTAGTATCAACAAAATAATTCAAATCGGAGTTTAAATTGTCAAATTATACATACATAATTCGGATACAAAGTTGATAAGAGAAGACTGTGCAAAGCAAAATAATTAGATGATTTATGTAGGGTAAGAGTAAGATTCGTTAAAATTTTATTTTGTATTGTTCGTCATTGTGTGTGATGTCATAAAGTTAAAAGTGTAATTACTTAAAATTCTTATAAATTAATATAAGTATATATATAAATTAAATCCGTACACACGCACACACACACTCCTGGGCCTCGTCTTCTGTTTTGTGCATCGATCTCTTTGAGTTCCGTGGATTGTTACCTCGTTGATATTTCATCAGAGCCGAAGCGGCTCTCTTGACCTGCGAGGCGAGCGTTGGAGCCGGTAATGTATTGAAATGCCAAATGTGACGCAGTCGGGGACTCCCCCCTCTACCCCCACCAACACCCTTACCCCCTCACTCTCTCGCAGTAGCCAACGGCCAGCTAAACACATGAACAACATCAATTAAGTTTAGTGGCATTTAAAACCCTTTGACATTCTCTGCAACATTACGAAATTGAGGCGAAATGGTTTTTGTTTGCTTGGTCTTTTATTAAAATCCTGAAGGCTGAAATTGCTCTCTGCAAAAGAGGCAAAGAGGAAAAAGTTGGGTGTTGTATACAGATGTTACTAAATGCAAGCTACACATTGTCTCTGAACCTCTCCAAAAACCATTCTAGTAACAAAATATTATATTATTTTAATATTTAAAATCCACTTGTGAATAACTATCTTAAAAATGTAATTCTTATACGTATCACCATGTTTATGGTTTGGATTATATTTAGAATTAAGAATGGTTACAATATCATCTTTCCAATTCAAGGTGTGTCTGAATGTTATGTTTGTTTGCTAGTAGGTTCTTCACGAGTAGGTGGTCAAAGCTGAAGTAAGTTAGAAGACGCGAGTAGTATGGTGGCAGCGAACTTTATTTGATGATTGCTATGAATCTAACTAGCCTATACTCGTTGTGGCTAAATATAATTAATTCTGTTACTAGTTGTATTTCTGTGTAATTTAAAAGGTAGTTCATTTTATATACGAAATATCTACCATATTTAGCGCACATTCGTCATCAAGTATGGTCATCATATGGTATTTGAAACACAAGGCACCAATAACTTGACTTGACAGCTCATTGCAAACCTTGCTGCTCTTCACTTTTGTTTGGTGCTTTTCTTCTTCTCTTCTTCTTTGTGCTTCTTTTTAATATTTAAGACGATTATTTACAACACAGCACAGGACACACGTGCTGGCTGTAGACTATCAATGATCGACACACACAACAAAAAACATTCACATGTTTAAATCCATTATCTAAAGTTTCATTTATTCAAAGATTAAAAATGCCTACTATAGTATAAAAGCTTTATGAATTTGTAACCCCAAAGCCTAAGTAATGTAACATGTTTTATTTTTCTATTGGAAGGTACAGTGGAAAAGTATAAAATTTAAATTGTTATATTATTAAGTGCACATTCAATCAATAAAGATAGTGTATTACGTCGATTTCTTTGCGCCCCAGGTATCTAGAAGCTTGACCGCATTATGACGAGAGCTCGGTCAGACCACAGCGGGGGGCGGGGTTGATTGACGTTTATACACAGGGCACCGCCTACTTTATGATATATCGAGCATTCAGCTGGTCGATCTTTTGTGGAGAATCATTCTTTTCCAGATGAATGATGTGAAAATTCTAGAGAGTGGAATAAAAACCCGTCCACATACATTATCTGAAACCTTTCATTTTAGTTGGCGTGCTCAATTGCATTGATAATATAATCATTATATTATGACATTATCTTGATATTGTGTGGCTTCTGCAGATGTGGAATATGAAATATCCAATATGGATGGAAAACGAAGTGTGGTTAATGTGTTGACGAGTGTGATGATGAGTTTTATTGGAGTATTTTACTTGTCATGGGGAAAATATAAATTTCTTAGTTTTTCAACAATACTGAATCGACTAAATGTTGCTACATCACTTATTGCGTCTCACACTCCAATACTGTATTAAGTTATATAGCATAAAATGACGTTCTACGGAAATAGCTGACATCTCGTCTAAAAATAAAACAAATATGACGACTAAGGTCACGGCAAATCATAAAAGATTCGTTCTTTAATACTGTCTTTTTGTTCATTAAAATCAGTGCCAGTTTAATGTACAGTACAGCACAAATATTAAAGCATTTGTTTAGTTTTGTTAGTGCCACTATCTTACCGTTTCTTCTTTACCTCTTAGATGCGATCCCTCTTCGCTATTCATCGAATCCGGGCAGGCGTACCTCAGGGCTGAGCTCTCAGCCCCACGCTGTTTATCATCTACTCTGCAAATGTGCCACCTGTCCCCAGGGTGTAATTGTCCACCTCTATGACGACGACGATGCCCTTGCGACAACCTCAAGCAAAGTATCACTTGCCTCCTAAAAACTGAAAAATCGAAATCAATTCCCCATGGTATGTCTACTGTTGGCTGAGGCGACCTGCACTCATTGTTGCCAAGACTTCATCCACTATTCACTAGGAGAACGAACCCTTACTCAATGTCTGAGTGGCAACGCCGGTCAAAATATTACCCTGTGCAGTTTCAAAACTTTATCTAGAACTCCTCTTATATTGACATTTCTCAAAGGCAGCAGAGTCGTTGCAGTACTGTTCCAATCTATTGAGATCTGTAATGCACCAACAATCCAGATGTTAGGGTACAGCACTCGATTGGTAATTGGAAGATCAAAGTTGGATACCCTGCGGAGATGTATTTTTTAATACCTGGATCAATTTAGATTCACATGTGTCGCCAAATGCCTTAATCTATTATTGCCCGTATCACATGACTTCTCTTGCCCCTTGATCATTTATCTGTTTAAACTAAAAGGCTCCACCTGACCGTCTTCAGATCTACGCCCAGATGTATGGTACCCAGCGTTCTCTTTCCTTATCCAGGGTGACTGTCGTCGACAAACTCCAAATGCTATTTGAAGTCTTGCCACTGCCGTACCTTGTTGTAAACATGATGTTGGGGTAGTATTAATACATAAAAAATAAATTGGACAACAACGTGTAAATAAAAACGTGAATATCTAAAAAGAGGATATTAATTTTTGGGATTGATACGTTTAACCCATTACTGATCACTGAGAACAATAAATTTATTTCTTCAGATTTATGTTCGAAGTAATTAATGTTAGAGTCGTCGGATACCCTAAAGGACAATTATCCCGACCGATGAAGATCGTAGAAGTGCCGGGTCACTTCATGCGAGTATGAGAACGAAAACATTCTTATTCCTTTGTGACTACACCTCAACAACCCTTTTTAGCCACTCATTATTGATAGTATACTAAATACATTAATTTTAATGATTTTTTAAAACAAATAATACAATTAAGTTGTAAAAATAAATACTATTTAAATGATATCACTGCCCAGCCATAGTTTTTACGTGCATTACGTGTATGATCCTCTTGTAGAGCCCAAATAGAGTAAACATATCCGCAGATGTGTTATCTTTCATTTTGCATTTTTAATATTGTTATATTCTTAAAACAATGTATTCACAAATAATGTTTGACTATAATGTCGGCATTAAACCTTGTTTGTGCCCTTGCTAACAGTTACCGAGATACGTTGTGAGATATCGAACTGCGGGCCGGTATTATTGACTCCTCAAGCGGCAAGATTGTCGAGAGTCGAGAGTCTAGACTCAATTGCTTTCTACTATAGTAATCAACCTCCGGAAAGTTCGGGGCTACTTTGATTGTGTACCTGCAATGTGAATTAGTTCTCGAGCTGGCCACCTTGGCGCGCCCTACCCTTCCTCCGTTCTCCGCTGTGCATGTAAATTAAGTGTCAATAATTAGTTCAACATCCTCGCGCCAGGGCCGCATCGCCGAGCTGTTTAGCTAATCCTCTAAAACCCGTACAATCCTAGACGCACAACTCCTAGCACACGTACAAATCAAAGAGGTCGAGTCGCTTTCAACTTGAAACTGATGTCATGTTTTCGTGTAAGACAACGACACTTGGTAGAAGTTTCGAGTTGCACGTTATCTACTTTTCATATCTGTAATATGGTGAAAATTCAGACGAATTTCTTCAGTGTGTTTTCTTGTAGATTTTTAATGTGCAGTTAAATTTATTTAAATTATGTCACTTCACTTTGTATCGTTGGTTATACAGGTATCATGAATGGAGATCAATAAACAGGGATTGGTTTCCCCATACTATAAAATTTGGACATGAATACCGACTGGTAGAAATGGTGGAGGTGCCGGGTCATTTAATGCACATATGAGAACGAAAACATCGTTAATCTTTTTTGGCTATACTTTACCGGCCAAACCAAACGTCGTTGAAGATTTACACATTTTTCATGTACGCATTTCTTTGGCATGTTGTGTCGTAAAAAGGTAATTATTTATTTGCGTGTGTGCGTGTTTGCACGTTTGCGCTGTGTGTTATTATTGTTACTATTGACATTTTTTGCAAGACAGGAACATATTCTAAACACTCTTTATCATACACAATGAAGTATTAATTTTTTGTTGCGATGGTAATATAAGTTATGTATATAGTTTAAAGATAGTCTACGCAACTAGAAGTTACAAAATCACAGATTGTGATTGTCTATAGTTAGCGTGTCTAAAATCTTTGCAGCTCGTAGAAGCTTCGCCTTAGTATCTTATGTGAAACGACGTAGACAAAGTCGTGTAAAGTGAAAATGACGGCGACCTATAACAAACGTAATTCCAATCACATACCATTAGATTCGTTGTGTTGGTAGTAAATTCCTGTTTCATTGCCGCAAAAGCCAACGTGGGGGGCCGAACGTTGAAATGATGTCGTTAAGTTACCATCTTTATTGTCAAAAAATGTGTAGTCTGCTGTTAATGTGTAATAACGGGCCACTCTGAATCATCTGATCTCCTGATACGCAGTAACGAGAGTGCTAATAGTATTACATCTAGCAACTCTACGCGAAAGTTCTTGTTAAAACTTTATTTTTGGTTTTAGGTCAGACTATGTTACATTTCTAACAGCTGAAAGACAAACCTGGCATTGAATCAGAGTTGACATGTCACCTTTTTACTCGTAAACTTATTTTATTTTTCGAATGATGTTATATATATTTACAGATAGTTTTTAAATTCCACACTTAAGGGTAGGTGATTGTTAAAATTGTGTAGATATTGTCGTTTTAACTACCTTTGCACCTTCAAAGCATGTGAATGGTAGTTGAACTGTATGTTGTGAATTCCCATGTTGCAGTCATTCCATTGTCTAGGCTCCCAAATCAATATTTTGTAATTTTCGTTTAATGGACTCCAATCCGAGTATTCTACGGAGGGAATTGCGAATATTTCATGTTGTTTGCTCTTAAAGTCGTTCTTTCGTGATAAACGAAGAAATAATTTACAAAGTTTTTGCATTTTGTTTTTATTACTTTCATTCACGAATGCCATGGAGCTATGCAGCGTATTGGTTATAGATGGGTCATAGCATATTACTAAAGAAACAGTTTATTTGCACACAAAACAATAAGATTATTACTTTTAAGACAAGCATAACGCGACTTAAGAATCACCGTTTCCGATTAAAATTGTAGGGATGTGGTTTGAATTTTTATTAGAAACCGTTTAGATGATGTAATTGAAGCAATCTTTATACAACGTTTGCTATCTTATTTTTGTGTTTGTACAAGTTTAATATTTGTTGCATGTGACCTAGAACACGCACGTAACAAACGGTCGAATGTTATTGAATTACTAATACAGTACTTGCATGTGGAGTCGCATTAGCTGCAGCCGTCGCCGCTTGAGAAGAAAAACAGTTACGTGTTAGGTGATTATCGTTTCGGGCACAAGTGTTGACTTCTGTGAGAGTTCTCTGTCTTACACAATTTAAATGGGTTTTAGAAGTGAACACTTTGTTCTTAACCGAGTTGAAATTATTGGTGGGCGAAACTGAATGTTTAGGGAAATTGATCACTTAATTTAATTCTAATTTCTCTTAATACAAAGCAACATTGTAACGAGTTCAAATATATGTCGTAATTTTAAAGTTGTGAAGACTGGAATATGAATTGTACGGCATGCATTATATCGCTAAGCTAGGCACTAAGACAGTCACAGTTAGGCATTACACAATACACTTATTTCAATCACTACCTCAAACATAAAGTTTGGCACTACTTCAGTCACAATGTCATATTATAGTCAAAATTTAGTCAGGTTCTTCGTCTATTAATACCTATCACTATGATCTCCATAAAACAAAGATTCTGCGTACTCATTGGGCTCATTTCCCGTGAGATGAAATACCTATGTCGGCCTCATGGCCATAAAAGGCGGCATTGGCGAAGTCTGTGGAAACATTGCAATTTAAATAAAAAAAATTCTAAAAGATTATATTATAGAATAAAAAAACATTAAATTCTTCTTTTCCGAGATCACTTTAACATAAAAAGAAAAACTCCTTGATGATGGGTACAAGTCACACCGTATTTCGAGCCATGTTTTCCTTCCTCCTCCCAAGCAATACATCTCAAGGTGGTTATCATGCTCGTCACGCGCTGGGGGGAGCTATGTAGAAACCATTCCGTCAACCTTTGGCGGCAAATGTGCTGGCAACTACCGATTTAACACGACAAACGCGTCAATCGCTTCCACGTGACATATTGAGTAAACAGATGCGTTGAAGATGCGTTCAAGATTAGAGGTAGTCCTGACATTCGGACGTGTGGGGTTGAGAGATGTTGCCAAGTGACGAGTTCAGACGAGTTTCAAGTGTTTGAGTAGGTTGGTGATTTCAGTTCGTTTTATTGAATATTCTACTATAAATGAGAAAATATTAAAATGTAACAGTATAATCACATCGTAATAATAATAATGATTTAAATGTTTTTGTTGATAAGCACTAAATTCTAATTTTTTTAAGCATATATTTTAGAAAAGTATTTTGTTCTATGTTATTCCCAAATTTTAATGTTTACTTTTGCTTCTGTACTGTGATGTGACATCTTGATTTCGAAAGTCCTTGTATATTGTTTTTATATGATGAACAATTTCATTTTCCAAGACCCAAAACGTGTGGCTCCGTTGGCTCATAGCTTGTGTACTTTCTTACATTGTGTCGCGATGCGCTGACTTTTTAGCCGTACAACAAAGAGCTGCTCGGTTGTACCGCAGCGGGTAGGTTGGTTCCAATCAACACCACCAGGTTCCCGGCTGTTGTCTCCCTGTCTGTCTGCTAGGGTTCACCTCACTAATCAGTAGGAAGGCCCCATGCACACAAAATTAATACGTGAGCAAGCTGCTATGTCAGTGATGCGTCTTTGACGGAGTCATTTCTATGTTGCAGTGCGGGGGCTTCCATTGTTCAGGAACGTCGAACCCAAGCAGAAGCAAGACTACTAGGGTGAGTGGCGTCGCGACGCTTACTTCATTAGCTACTAGCAGGCCAGATGAGGAGGGTTCATACGAAACAAAAACGCCTCGTTGAAATCTAGAACCGGCGTGCGTGGTGCGCTCTATCGCGGTCTCAGCGAATTAACATAAATTATCGTAACTGACAGAGAGAGCACATTATTTTGAAGGGTTGAATTTCACGGAAGGGGATTCACCGCGTTTAGTGTTTTAACAAAATATGTTGTAAACAGGGCTCGGGCAACGATAACGATGCGCGCGCAGGGGGGCACTTTTCATTAGACAAGGATAGAGCTAGAGGATTGAGGATAATTATTGGTAACGATGCTGGCACCGGCCACTAGGTTAGGCCACTGGGGGTGAGTTAGGTGCGCTTCAAATCGAGATTCTACTACTACTTGCTACTGGATCGAACGATTCGGTGGGGGATTAAAGACTCGTTAGTGTGCAGTGAGGCTTAGAGCGAGGATGGGAGATGCGAGATCCACACCGCAGACCATTCACTTCGGATTGACTGGACTAGAGTGATTTTCCAATTTATGATATTTAAATTAGAGCACTTTAGTCGATACGTTCTTATAATTGTAGCTCTGTGCTTAGCCAGATATACCTACAACAACCTGTGCTAAAATAAAAGCTAAAAATTTTAGCTAATTTATCTTACATTTTAACGTTATCCGTTATTGGTGCCCAATAATAGCATATTTTAGATACTGATATCTAAATTAAAACCGACATTTACCGCAAAATAATCGGAAATGGGACAGGTTACATAATATATTGGTACATTTAACGATGATCAATCGTAGCTAGACATTCCACGAATGCATTGCATGCATTAAATCACAAATTGAGGATATAATATTCTGGCTTGACTGTGTACTTACGCCCTGAAAGGGTTTACATGTTGGAGTATGGTCTTCTAATGAGTCTACACGCAACTACACAACTAATGTGATGACTGTGTTTTGTTTCTCTACTGGTGTAGTTTCAAGACAGACAGGAAACTATCACAAAGTACCACCTAACTAGACAATCCGCGAGCTTTACTAACGAATCTACCACTTCGTTAGAGAAATGAGGTCACTTGAAAACAATAGCAAGCTACGTATTTACCAAGTGATGTCACTTGTAATCTTCTCCCTTGTGAAGTTTCATTTAATACGTGGGAGCAGCGTGCGGAATTTTTTATAAATCGTTGTAAGCGAAATAACATGTTCTACTAACGTTAGCTAAACAGCGGAATGTAAATCGCATTAAAAAATGTCTGCTAAAACACAAATGGAATATTTACTTTAAAAATACGTAGGTACATTTAATCAAATACATACGTTAATCGAAAGCATATAACATACATCAAGGTGTAAATATGTTTTTGAAATTCATTGTATTGTTCCGACTGTTTACAGCATGCTGTACACAATAGATTTTAACAGTGTCCAGTGTAAATTGTATTCTCGGTTAGAAACTCTGTCAATACAGTTCTTTATAAGTAAAATTGTGTTCGAAAACGTTTACTGAGTAGTAAAACACAATCAATTATTACATTCCAGTGGACGGCTGCATATTACCTGTTTAATTGCATGGTCTGTTGTGTTGTCACAAAAATATTTTCTATACATATAATCATGACATATAACATTTAATATCAAATAGTTCGGTTTCTCGATTCGGTTGGTCCATTCCGACCGGGGTTTGAAACCGGGTGTCTTAGCCAAGTAGACCACCGTGGCGGTAACCTTTTTAACTTCTGATTGCAGTTGCATTGTAGATCTCAGTGGAATTTATTAATTGTATTAAAATTTATTAAATAGTTCTGTAACTAGGGGAAAATATTGACATAGTTCCTGTAATAGTATGTTTTGTTCGATTCGTAGATTAAACTATTGGATGTTTGACAACGTGTATTGATTGAACCATTGTTTTGATACAGAATGTGGATTGTATTATATTTGTGTTAATCCAACCCAACCACTGGCTGTGGTTTCCGCTGGTTCCAAAGGTTCTATTTATAGTTGTATTTGTTTACAAAGCTCAACGCAATATATTGATTAAATAATTACATTAGGTTGTCTATGCGAATTGTTGAGTTAGTACTGAGTATAGTATGTTACATGTACTGACATGCGTTTGGTGCGTTCTTTTTTATCATTGAAAAGCATGGTCTAATTAGTTTTTAAATGCACATTGACAGCGGCGTAAATACTTATGATAACATGTGGGCCCACAATACTCTACTATTTTGATTGATTATGACATCGAGGATATAGTCGTCGTACTAGTTGTCGATATATCGTGTACGATTGGAAGGCATAGTTTCTTTTAATTCTGAAGGTAAAATACCTTACATAATTCAGAACTCGAATTTGGAACTGCAATAAATAAGTTGAATATTTAATTATCAGAATCCTTCATCATAGAGACATCGTTTTATTTTTGGTTGCGTTTCACTGTACGCCAAACATTACACCCACGAACATTGCAACTTAAATTGTTAGAGTTATTCTGATAAAACTACGTGAGTACGTGTCGTTGTACGTGAGACGTTGCAGGCAGATACCGACGATAATATGGGTTGCTTCTGGCAGTCTAGCGATTGATTGGGTGGGTAAATTCTTCATGTAATTTCAATAACGCACCTAATTGGATGAGCGTAGCGAGCGAAGCGAGCGAAGCGAAGATTCCATTTCACTACACTGGAGAAAAAAATCCGGAATGTATTTTTTTCTTTCTTTCTTTTTTTTCTTTTTTTTTGGTATTTTTGTGTGTCTGTGAACACGATTCCGGCTAAACCAATACTCCAATTGCGATGAAATTTTATGGAGGTCTGTGAAATCTCTGAACGAAGAACTGCACGGGGGGAAAAATCGATCAAAAAATTATTTCTCATGAAAATCGCAATTTTACGATTTTTTTCGATTTAAAAAAAAATTCTTCGACTTATAACATCTACATGCTTTATCCGATTGTAATGATTTTTTCACAGAACCTTAATTTTATGAATTAATATATTCGTGTGAAATTTGAGCGCAATCGAAAAATTATTTCTCATGATAATCGCAATTTTACGATTTTTTTCAATTTTTAACATTTCTTCGACGAATAAAACCTAAATGCTTTATCCGATTGTAATGATTTTTTCACAGAACTTTGATTTTATGAGTTAATATTTTCGTGTGAAATTTGAGCGTAATCGAAAAATGATCTATTAAAAAAATCACAATTTTACGCTTTTTTCGTTTAAAAAAATTACGCTCATCCATCAACGCGGCGGGACTTAAGCGTTTTCCTAGTATATACTCATCTAGACATAGCCGCTTGATTGTGGCATCACTTTATGGTTAAATTATCCTAGTCAGTATAGTAGAATTTTGTATTTGTCGACTGAGACAAAAATACAAGTCGTGTAGGGAGAATGGAGCTTTGGGATAGATCTTGAGCTTGAAATGCCTAATTGCCGATTTGTCAAACCTGGAAACAAACGTATTTATGTGGATTACTATATGTAGAGCAGAAAATTAAATTGGTTCGTACTCCCGTTAAATACAAAATTGTACACCGTATATTCTCGTGCTAGACGAAATTGAGCTAAAATACAAATTTATCAAATTTCCTCAATACAAAATGGCCACAGACTAGCGAGTTGTATGACTAAGATTAATGATAAGGTGTCTAGTTCTATTTTAATAACATCGACTGGCCTTAATCTAGATAACGTTGTTATTGAGCGGTTAAGAAAGCTTAACGTGTTGTTGGGTATTTAAAGTAATGTTAAAGCCGGTAAGCCAACCCTATTAGGGGGAGGTCCACCTCTAATAATAGTAGCGCACTGGCCTGCCTGCCTTTGCACAAACAGTGGGGGGAGTGTCTGAATTATCCCAGGGACGAAACTTCGACTCTCCGAAATGCTTTTTTATCGGATTTCCTGCTCCACATTGTTATGTATGGCGTTTACCTGTCAACGTAGGCATCTACATCAATATCTTATTTAGTTTTTAACTTTTATTTTTGTGTACATGTGTGTTTGTTTAGAACATCTTGGAAAGGATGATCCCAGCTTTAGTTTAATGGAGGACAACTTTAGAAAAACCGTTATTCAGAATTACCGTTGGTGGTAATTATCGAGTATATTTGTTTATATTTTTGTAGGGTTGTTATTATTATTATTATTATTATTATTATTATTATTATTATTATTATTATTATTATTATTATTATTATTATTATTATTATCATTATCATTATTACTATTATTTATTATTTATCGTCAACAGGGGTGTACCCCACAAGTGTGATATAATATATCTTAAGTCTAAATTACCATAATGGAATATATAAAAACGAAGTACAAAATAATAAAATACAGTTCACCCAATTAGAAAGGCCCAGTAAACTTACTGCTTGACATATGATTATGTTTGTGACTTGTGAATGTGGGTGTATGATGTGAGTGTATGGGTGCAGTACGATTGGAAATGTTAGTGTGAGTGTGTCGGTGTGAATGAATGTGAATGAGAGTATGTGTGTGTGTATGCGCGTGTGTCTAAACAAATTAAGCCTATCTTAAACATATTGTTTTAATTGTAGTTTTAAAACAGTTCAATTCTAAATGGTGAATGTCAATATCTTCGTTTTTCCTCACTATTGAGTTGTAAGTTCTCTGAAGCCTGATTAAGCACGAGTATTTATATAAATCTATTCTACACATAGGTATTTTAAAAGGGTCACGATTGCGAGTATTTTTGTTGGGTACGCGGACCAAGTTCACTGATGATGTTGATATCGACCACACTATGAATGATTTAAGTCAAGTCAGTTCTTGTGCGTCTGTCTTCTAAAGCTGTGAGGTTATTGTCAAGGCATAACGAGTGGTAGTCATGCCCGTGGTAGCGCGCACATAAGTTAAACCCAGTGTGACCGCCTCTTCAGAGGACTTATTTGCTAACTGAGGTGTAGATAGTTCTGGAGGGAATGCCTGAGGAATGTCTGAGAGGCATAGTATTCACATTAACGACTGGAGAAAAGATCATCTGAGTTACTTTCATTGCAATTTCGATTATTCAACTTAGTTTGTAATTTAGCAGTTGCATTGCAATGAATAATATATTAACGATTTGTTTTAATTCCGTGGCAACTAAATGATTTTGATTAATTTAAAATAAGAAACAAAATTTGATGTATGGAAATATGAAATGCATGAAAAAAAGAGTCATAAGTTATAATAAATCAACCATAACAAAGCTATTCACGTTTTATTTAATTTATCTGTTACGTCTGTGTTCTTGTGGACACATATCACCACTGTGCAGGATTAAATTTATTTGTCATTTGGGATTTTGTGTTTAGTGTTGCTTGGCATTGGGGATCATACTTAAACAGCTTCAGCCCGGAAAATATAAGAACATATTTACTTATGCGATATTGAATGCTAAATATTCATAGATTATAGTCCAGTTATAATTCTTACTTTTAAGCATGTGCCCGCAAGTTTGTAACAACTCCACGCCGTTTGATTCATGTGACCTAAACAGATGTGTGAAGCAATATTTCTTAGCCTGGTAAGCTTGCTCGTTGTTCTCGGGAACTCGAGCCCATGTAATGGTTGCCTAGGGGAAAATAACATAACATAACATCACCAAAACCAATATATTATGATAATGTGGTTAGAAATGGATACAACTACAATTTGATATATTCATGGGTTAAAAGGCCGTTTCACTTGACATAAGTGCTGACTGTTGTTTCAACTAAAGACCTCTGCCAAGTTGCGGGGCAAATAACTAGCATAATTTCACCACTAAATTAAAAGTTACCACTTGTTCCTATTAAAACATCAAGCAGCAGAGGTATTTGTTTATGAAATGAAACGCAAAGCTTTTTACAAATGGTGGATCAACGGATTATCTCATATTTGCATGCTATGTGTGTGTGTATTTATTACGAATACTTTTACAGCGTTTTGCGACACGAGTACTAAAATGTTAAATGTTACTTTTCCGCTGGTGTCTCTAAACTGAACGCGTTGTCCGAGCCGCGTATCCTGACCAGTGTAACGTGAAGGACGCAGAGGGAGAACCAGGAAATTGCCTGTCTGAGTGAGCCTGACTTTTAGAGGGTCTAGGACGCGGACAGGTAGTTGGGGGACCTGTCACTAGGAGCTGGAGGCGTGATCGCAGAAGCGCTCGCTTCTAAAATCTTCGTTACTAACTAATACTGCCCTTCTTTTTTATCATTGAAAAGCAGGGTCTAATCAGTTTTCAAATGCACATTGACAGCGGCGTAAATACTTATGATAACATGTGGGCCCACAATACTCTAACGACATTTCCTACGCTGTTTTTCGTAAATAAGCTTCAATACAAAGTTTTGGATGCAATTTTGATCGACCTATAATAAAGACTTTGCTAACGTTTTATTAGTTATTTTACTTTTTGCCTTCCGAAAGCTTGTCTTCAAAATTTAGTCTGAAATAAAACATTTTACAACACTGTGTAAGTAATTTAAATAAGTTTTTTTTGACATTACACTGCTCTTATATAATAATTATATATTGAGTGACTTTTGAAAATGTTTATTGGATGAGCGTAGCGAGCGAAGCGAAGATTCCATTTCACTACACTGGAGAAAAAAATCCGGAATGTTTTTTTTTTCTTTCTTTCTTTTTTTTTTTTGTATTTTTGTGTGTCTGTGAACACGATTCCGGCTAAACCAATACTCCAATTGCGATGAAATTTTATGGAGGTCTATAAAATCTCTGAACGAAGAACTGCACGGGGGGAAAAATCGATCGAAAAATTATTTCTCATGAAAATCGCAATTTTACGATTGTAATGATTTTTTCACAGAACCTTAATTTTATGAATTTATATATTCGTGTGAAATTTGAGCGCAATCGAAAAATTATTTCTTATGAAAATCGCAATTTTACGATTTTTTAAATTTTTAAAACATTCTTCGACTTATAACACCTACATGCTTTATCCCACTGTAATGATTTTTTCACAGAACCTTAATTTTATGAATTTATATATTCTTGTGAATTTGAGCGCAATCGAAAAATTATTTCTCATGACAATCGCAATTTTACGATTTTTTTCAATTTTTAACATTTCTTCGACGAATAAAACCTACATGCTTTATCCGATGTAATGATTATTTCACAGAACTTTAATTTTATGAATTAATATAATCGTGTGAAATTTGAGCGTAATCGAAAATAATTTGTAAAAAAATCGCAATTTTATGCTTCTTTCGTTTAAAAAAATTAGCTCATCCATCAACGCGGCGGGACTTAAGCGTTTTCCTAGTTATTATACAATTTACAACAATTTACAGCAGTGTTATGTATAAAAACACTTTTTTTAAATAGATTATACCTGTTCTTCTGGTTTCTTTTATACACTGTCTACATAGATATTAATAATGTATTTGATTCAGTCAGCAAGTGTAGAATAAACTCTGTTTTCTTTCATTTCAACAATCCAATATGTAGTATTGATTAGGCGGAAAACGGCTCAGCTAGATGAATCGTTTTACACGAAATTGTATTTGCAATCATTACAAAGTACTATAATATATTCCTAAGTAAAATGGCTTTAGTAGATATCTGTCCTTTCAAATTCCTCTCACTTAAATTTGCAAATTGCAATGGATGCTAGTGATCTAAAAATACCATATTCTTAGTGATCAAAAAGCCTGTCAGTACTTTTAAGCTAGAGTCAATAATCAGTACATTTAGTTATTGCAAACATATTATTGCTTACTCGATACCGTTGTTTCACGTGACTACTTCAGCACACGACAAAATGTATTACTTTATTGAACCAATTCACAACTATGGGTGGCCATTCCGAATAAACAAGCATAATAGATACGCGAAGTTGTAAATAGCTTGTTTACTTAATTTCAAACTAACCTTGAAACCTTAATTCGTATGTTTGCAATAGTGAAATTTTATAAGTTATCGAATTAAATTTCAAAATAAATATTTCTTTATTTGATAGTGGATGTGAATCTTGATGAGATTTGACTCTTCCAAATTCTAACATTTGTTTAGACATTCAATTTTGATGGAGATCACAAGGACAAGGACAAGTATTGGATTGTCTAAATAAACATTGTATGCACCATAACAACCACCAATTAAACCATTAAATTCGTACAAATTATATGATTATCTTGATTGTCGATTTCAAAGAACGGCTCGACAAGGTCTTTCTAGTTATACGCTTTGAAGAACGGAATCTAAACATTACACTTTAGTGACGAAAGTTAAACTTTGAAAGCTTCCGTGGATTGATCACACGATGCGCCTCTGCACGTGATTGGTCCACGTTGATCAAGGAAATGAGGGGAAGTAAGCTTCCCTCTCACTCAACACTTGATGTATACAAAGTGTTGTCTCTGAGCAGGCAGTCGCTCGGCACCTTCCGCCACTCGTGTGAGTGGCTCTAATTACGTCAGACTTGGCTCATCTGCCTTGGGAAGCTCAAGACCAGTCCGCCACTGAAGGAACGAGCGCAGGAAAACTAGGAACAATACCATACGACCAATGTACACGTGACATTTGGATATTAATCTGGTATCAAGCACATTAATTACAATCTCCTAGTGGCGATTACTAACATCAAAACTAAAATTTCGCTAGGGCCTTCCACTTCGAGGACCTTGAGGTTTGCGTTGGATTTACTATAAATAATTATTAGTTTATTATTTACAATTAAATTTTATATTTTTCGTCAAACCAGCCCAAGGGTAGCTGACCCTTTTTATTTAATAACTAGGTATAATAGGGTAGAGGGATATTACAACGTGTATATTTTAGCATTTACCTTACGAATTAAACAAACGAAAAACCTTCATTAAGGTCCCGGTAGAATTCCTTAAACCTCCAACCAGCCTACACGACGCGTCAGCGTGATCTTGACTGGTAATCTACCCACTCAGATAACATATCTCATTGGGTTCAGAGACCGGAGGAACGTATGCTAGCAATGAGCCACCTCTATGTCGTGATCTTCACTGGTAATCTACCCACTCAGATAACATATCTCATTGGGTTCAGAGACACGGGGCTCATATTTCAAGACACCATCCGACCAACCTAATCCCAACTGAGAAGGAAATCGATTTTCTTCCACGACGGGTGGGATTGAAACGCATTGAACCTAGATGGAAATAAAGTATAGTTTACAATTCTTATACTTTTATATATATATATATATTTCAATACAACATACAATCTTGGTCGCTGGAGTGTCGGTTTCTTTTAAATTTATATAGAGTTTTCTTTGTACTTTTTTCTTTAAAACCTTTTTTTAATTCTCGCATAAATTCTTTGAACCTTCTTATATTTACACATAGAAAACACTAGTTGTTTATTGAGTAATTCAAATTTGGTATTGTTTGATCGCTTGATAAATTACATTATTTTGATTGATTATGACATCGAGGATATAGTCGTCGTACTAGTCGTCGATATATCGTGTACGATTGGAAGGCATAGTTTCTTTTAATTCTGAAGGTAAAATACCTTACATAATTCAGAACTCGAATTTGGAACTGCAATAAATAAGTTGAATATTTAATTATCAGAATCCTTCATCATAGAGACATCGTTTTATTTTTGGTTGCGTTTCACTGTACGCCAAACATTACACCCACGAACATTGCAACTTAAATTGTTAGAGTTATTCTGATAAAACTGATTCTTTTCATTTTCTAGAAGTGCCAATGAAATTATTTGATGTAATTAAACCAAAACTTTTGGCATTAAATTAACGAATTCTTGTTGTAAATATCAAACACTATTTCTTTCATAAAATCCCAGAGAGAAAACTATTTGTGATATTTGTAAAGCCAACAACAACCGTGTGGTTTGTAGCCACAGACGGTGAAACCACAGGTCAGTTCTGAGTTGTAATTAAAAGGGTTTCCAGAGTTCAGCTTACCACACACACGCATGCCAGGCGTGAGTGTGGAGCGCTGTGCTCTCGGATTTATTCCTACGTTCAGCGCCAAAAATCCAGTGGACAATTCCTGGTTTAGACTTTTCCATTAAATACGGTGTCTACAAAGCACTACAAAAGTAACGTTATTTCAATAATAGAAACAAAGCCTATCTTATGGTTCAATTCATACGCTATTCTGAATGGGTTGACAAGGATTACACTTAACTTAATAAAACTTTATTGATAATTAAATTCGGTAAATCTGGGTCTTAGGTGAAGGTAGAATTGGGAAAATCGGTAGAAATTGAGAGACTTAGTCTGAAGAAGTTTTGTTTGTTACGGCTAACCGGAAAGGCAAAATTACCTGACTCAATGGGAGCCACTTCCCACAACAAGCATATTAATTTATTTGGAAATGGGTTAATATAAAAAACATATTTACATTATATAGTAGGTCATTCAATGAACAAAAATTGACAGCTATTTGTGTACTTTCGAAAGTAGAATGATTAACCTGAGCGTGATTTTCAGCATGCGACCCACGTTCGTGTTTGAATACCTTTTAAAATAATTATGGTACAACGCAAACGGGCTACAAAACTATCGAATATTTAAGCACACACATTCGTAGCCCCATTGAGTTAATTAGAGAATAATTACGTAACATTACATTTGGAACCTTTCGCATTAAACAGCTAAGTTTAAATACCCCGAATATAATTTTAAAATAACTTTAATTAACCACACAACTCAAAGTATTTTTTATTCGTGCTTGTTGTCAGTAAGAAGTAATTACACCGACGATGTTGATTGTTTACACGAGGACATTAAGTTTTTACATAAACATGAATGCGTATACTAGGTTGTATAGACATTGGCATCGACGAATAACTCAGTAATCTAGGTACCTTTACAATTCCAGATGTGGCTCAAGCGTAACGCACTAGACTCTGATTCGGAAGGTCCTGGATTCAATACCAGCCAACAGCAATCCCAAATGTTACCTTTCTAGGTTTTCTTAATTCATCAATGCATTTGTAAAGGATTGAATCCTCTTAGACAGCACTAGGAGATTCCATTCACGACTACTCTCACTCCAAAATATCTACTTAGACACCCGAAGACAGACATGAAATAGTCCTTGAACAGGTGTCACTAATCAGATAGCTCCCATATTTAACGTAAGAACTTTACCTTCATTTCCAACCAAGATTCCAAATAAGACAACCACCCGATTCTTCGAAGCCAGTACATAATCTAACACAGAAATAAATAATACATTTCCATCTAAACATATTTAACGATAGTGTGCAGGCATTTGTGTGTTACGAATGTTGTACGAAACCATACTTAACAACGAGATTTGATAAATGAAATACATAGCCGCCCTTTGAATCTATGCAACCTAAAATGTCGGATCCTAAAATTATGAAATATAATCTAATAAATTATGATTACATCTCACTGGCAGGTGTGGTTAGATTCACAAATGATAAGGTCGTTCCGCTAAAGATGAAACATAGAGATGATAAAGAGCAAACACGCCTAGACAAGCCTAGACGGGACCGCACCCGCTGGAATGATCGCTTTGACGACTTTCATCAATCAAGCCTCTTTTCAGAAAATAATAATGCGAACTTCGTGGTAGTATAAAGGTGCTTTTACATTAATAGGGGTTAATTTGGAGCACAAATTACTAGACAACTAAAATTACATCCATTTAATACTTTATTTTGGGACCAGGGCAAAATTCGATATTTCGAAACAATATCAATAGGAATTATTTGATGATATTTGATTATTTGTTTTGATTTTTTATTTGATGGACTCCATATCGAAATATCAAAATTAAAAAATTAAAATACACAAATTAACCAAAGTGAAAAACTAAAACGGGGATATGAAATATTGGGTTCATTATAATGTGAATATCTAAGAAAACTCGATTAATTCGCCTGACTCTTAGGGCCTACTTATGGTGGAGGTGCCGGGTCATTGAACGCGAGTGGGAACCCTGAACGTTATGCATTTTTGGCGATTCTTATCAATTATTTTGTATACACATTTAGAGATGTGCAAAAATGGTGAGAACGAAATTCGCGATTTTTTTTTAAAGTTGCAATAATCCCTTCAAATTCAGTTTGCACATGAATCATCTGAATTGTGATTGAATGGTACCAATTTCCAATTCGCGAATTTTCGCGATATTTTAGTTGATACCGCGAACTAGTGGCGAAATGAGCAATTATGTCTTTAAACGCGAATTAGGTCACGATTTTTTTATTTTTTATTAAAGTTTTGGTGGAGGTGCCGGGTAGGTAGTCGAAATTAAATTAATCCTGGCTGGTACATATGGTGGAGGTGCCGGGTCATACAACGTGATTGTGAGATCGTAATAATCGTTTGAACGGGAGTAAGCTCAAAATACTTCATATTAAAATATTGACATTACACAAAAAAATGCATAATTTTGTACTTTTGGTGGAGGTGCCGGGTAGTCAAAATTAATCTTGGTAAAAAATGTCAGAAACTTTGAAAACTGAAGGCTGAAATTGAGCTTAAAATTTAAACTGATTCTCACTCTCATGTGCTTGTTTTCTTTTAAATTAATCATAAATGGTCCTAATTTGTGATACTGATATAATTTAAAACTAGGCTTTTTTTATTATTATTTTTTTAGTTGTGCATTGTTTTTTGTTAAATCACGAAAAATCGCGATTTTCAATTTTTAATGTGCGAATTTTCAAACTTAAAAAAATTGCACATCTTTACACATTGTTAATAGAAAGCCCACTCGTTCGATACAACTTTTTTATTTTTGAAAAAAGTAATTAACATGTTGAACTTAAATGTTTTATACAAATAATATAAAAAAATGTCGATATAGATATTAAATTTTTTTGTGTGATCGATAGTCGAATGATATCTCATAGCCCAGCCCTACTTTATTCGTTATTGTTATACGTCATATTATATATCGACAAGTTATAGATTACTCAATCTATTCAGATAATGCCACAACAATCCAAATTATTTTAAGATTGATGACGGTGTGTAGTGTTATTCTAATTCATGTATTGGGTACATCAGAAGACGCATAGACGTGCAGCAGTTATATTCACATATGCGTAAGACGCTTCTGGTATATGACCAACGCTTGTAGCACCTGCGTTAATTTAAACCTCATGCCTGGTATGCTGATGAATTCAGGCATATATAATTGGGGCTTTGAAAAACCCACATAATTCCGAAGTTCCCGGCCCCCACTACGCGTCCATACCTAGATACCTTTATCTTTAGTACAGATATGAAATTTTATTTTACGCTTTTAGAATTAAAGTTTCGGGTTCTCTCGTTTGCTAATTTTACTAGGGAAACGCCAAAGTCGTTGTTAAACGAGTGAGTGAGCCATGTGTTGAGTACCCGGTTACATTAATTTTCTTCCCCCTACATTAGGCCTACCTAACCTACCATAGCCTAGAGAGGCGCATTGCGCTTACCGTTGACGCGCCCGTATACCTACTAAACTTAAAAAAAACATTATTTATACGAATATAAATATCAAACATAAATGCAAATGTTCCCGGGTACTCACCACATGACTCGCTCACTCGTCTAACAACGACTTTGGCGTTTCCCAAGTCTAGTTGGCTAAAGCGCCCTTAAGGCCGCATTACACGGAGAAGTTGAAAAAGTAAAAAGTAAAAAGTGAAAAGAACGAGTAGGAAGAGAAAAAGAAATCCCCTGGTCGGGAAAGATTTTGTAATTCCTAAATTGTACTTAAAAATTATTAAAAACATGTTTTGAAATGCATATAACGCAGTGTAGTCTATCATCTGTGACAATACTATGGAAAACATAGCCAGTACGAAATACGTGAAAATATTGCAAGGTTTACTCAATCTACGAGCGGAATTTGGGGTACCTTGACGTCCACATTCGACAGACCTTGCATGGGCACGGCATTTCACGGCCAGGCGAAAAACAAACAAAACATATCTTTTCAAAATCTAAAACATTGTCGTTAAAATAATTCTAAACATTGGAAGTCTATTTTTCAGTTTATCATTTTTTGTGGGTTTTTAAATCGCAATGAATCTTGCTGATTTTGTTAGCAGTTCTCAATAAACTCGTACCGGATGTCTGTTTAAAATTTAGCGCAATCTGTTCAGCGATTCGGCTGATTTTCAACGTACACCACACCACCACACCACACACGCACGCACGCAGAAAAACAATTAGGCCGTTTAAGCGAATGAAAATCACTACGTTCGCTACGCTCACTCGTTCATTTAAAAAGCTGGCTACGAATTGTTTGAAAAAAGAGCAAACCCCTATGTATTTTTTACATTTTACTATTTTGTTGAATTAGCATCATTCATCACCACTTACTTAGCTTTACAGTACAGATTCGTTTATTATATAAAACAAATTATAGAAAATGTGAACTTAAAATTGCCTCGACTAGATTATAATACGAAAACAACACAATACGTCCGTTTCTGTCTACGTTTAAACAATGAAATTTAAAAGTTTGTAGCCTACACGTTTTTTCAGAATAAACTAAGCCTATAGCGAGGAAAATACATGTTTGTGTTTGAAAGTTTCCAAAACTCAATACCCGTGTATAATCGCGTGTAGCCTAGACATAGTGTGAACTGTGACAGAGTCTATAGAATATAGTTTCGTGTCGTCGCACCCTAGGTTTTAGTGTCAGACGGGCTAACTCCGAGGACCAGCGACATCTGCAAGGTCGCATTCTGTACTCATCGAGTTCCATGAATGAGTTACGCAACATTGACGCGACTGCGTGCGCCCAAGTAGAGTACGAGTAATCCAACTAAACATCAAGCAACGCCTGTCGATAATTGCGCCAGCCGCGGTCGGCGGGAAAAGAGTCTCAGGGGAGGGGAGGGGAGGGGAGGTACAGGCAACGCTCGTGTGCTTGCAAGTGTATACATGGGGGTCAAGGCTACACACACGGGGTTGAGTTTCACATATCAAAACAGTGCATGCGTCGTGCGCACGAGACTAGAGACACGGCATGGGGCAATCCATAATGCCAGTGTCAAAGTCATGTTGTTACGAGGCGTTCGAGTGTTAGATATATTGACTTTTAAACTAGGGATGTAATAATAGAACCTGAACACACATTAATGTGCGTATGATCGGTATTTGATGATAGTGCTCGATATATCCAAGAACATTGCAATAACCAAATCCACTTAAATATTATCGTTGAGTTTATGTTTACTGACCAGAAAATAATAGTGTCTACCAATCTAATTAGATAAGAGTTTTTAACAGAAAATAAAAGAAGTATTCTTGTATGCTCTAAAACACGTTTTAATTTAATTAGAGTATGGCATTATCTAATAAATCTCATTAGTTCTAATGAGAAGATATAAAATACAATCATAACACCATTCTCTTACAATATTCTAATTGGCGTATAAGTTGTACAAAGCGAGTGAGCTAGCGATTTAGCTCCTGAGCCAATCATAAGCTTAGTTTCATCGCTAGCTTAACAACGCGCGAACCGAGCGATCGGCTCAGCCACGTAGCAATCGCTAAGCGCCGTCTATTTAGAAGCCCTCTAACTTCCTAGCGATACCAGCATAATATCATAAAGAGCATTGTACTAATTGCGTAGCATATTTATTTGCTCAGATGAACTTTCCTATAACTTTATATATTTCGGTGATACGACGAAAGTTAATCTCCTCCCTCTTTCCTTCTCTTTTTACGGTCTTTGTTTGGCTCTCTTCTTTGTCCGCTCTCAGTCTTAATACTAGGAAAACGCTTAAGTCCCGCCGCGTTGTTGGATGAGCGTAATTGGTGCATTGAGCTGCATTGAGTTACGCGGATTTTCTGTTGTTCTGTGAAAAAATCATTACTTATTCGAAGATTTTTTTTAAATTAAATTAAATTAAATTAAAAATTAACTTAATTTTTTTAATAAATCGTAATTTTTACGTAATTTTAAAAAAGAAAAAAATCGTAAAATTGCAATTTTCATAAGAAATAATTATTTAATTGCGCTCAAATTTTACACGAGTATATTAATTCATGAAATTAAGGTTCTATAAAAAAATCATTACAATAGGATAAAGCATGTAGGTGTTATATGTCAAAGAATTGTTTTAAAAAAGAAAAAACCCGTAAAATTTCGATTTTCATGAGAAATAATGTTTCGATTAAGCTCAAATTTCACACGAATATCTTAATTCATAAAATTCAGGTTCTGTTAAAAAATCATTACAATCGGATAAAGCATGTAAGTGTTATAAGTCGAAGAATTTTTTAAAAATCGAAAAAAAATCGTAAAATTGCGTTTTTTATAAGAAAAATTTTCCCGATTGCGCTCAAAAACGTGGCAGTTCTAAGTTCAGAGATTTCGAAGGCCTCCATAAAATTTCATCGCAATCGGAGTATCGGTTTAGCCGGAATCGTGTTAACAAACACACAAAAATACAAAAAAAAAAAAAAAAAAAAAAAAAAAAAAAAAAAAACATTCCGGATTTTTTTCTCCAGTGTAGTGAAATGGAATCTTCGCTTCGCTCGCTACGCTCGCAAACGCTCATCCAATCAACAACAGAGGGATGCTTCTCGGCTTTATTCAGGAATTTGAAACTTCCGTGCACACATAACTTGATAACCCACGCTCACCGCATAGGCTTGGCGATGCTTGTTAGGGAATTCGCTCAGATTCGATTTGGGTTAGTAAACTTGTGCATTATTATCTGAGCTAGTGGTTATGTGGAATTCCCTATGCGGCTTTCAGCTGTGCAATAAGTTGCACTGAACTTTATTTAATGGTTATGTATTTACTCTATGGGCAAACTACTCAGCAACGGTTCCCATGTGTTGCATTTTGTAATTCTATGTTATTATTCACAACTTTAAACTTTGCAGACGATAGTTTGTTATGAAAGAACGGAAAATTGGAATTTATGTTTCTCGAAATTGTCACGTAAAAGCCATTTATTTAAATTAATATCGGCTTCAGTTTCCAAATACAAAGTTATCTTGGAGATAAGTGTTAGCTGAACTGAGATAAAGCTGTAAACAATGTTTATATTGATTTTCCATAAATAACCATTCTGAATGTAAATTACAACGTATAAACGAAATAAGCGTATCTGTAAATAATAATTCACAATTTAGTGTTAACTTCAACTAATGTGTTAAACACAGTTCGTTATATAAAAACAACGCTGCCGGGGATTGAACCCGGTTGATAAATGAGTGCAAAGAGAGTTTCTGAAATTACACCAAACTAAGAGGATGTCAGTAAGAAAATGTAAACGTGGTAACCATATAACAATAATTCTAATTTTTAATAAAGACATCGATTGACGTTCTGGCTGATTGGAACAAATAGTAAGTATATCACGATCTTACCAATTTAATTTATTTAACCAACTACCAGCCAATTGAGTGCTAATTCGCTTGAAAAATTCGTTTCTTTCCGTGATGATCTACCCGGCACCTCCACCAAATGCCAAATGAATGTTAACATTGGCCAACCAAAATGTAATCAATCGTGTATCTCGTTCTACCTGTGAATGCTGTGAATGTGTTGTGAATGTAAGTGAGGACTTGAATCCCTCGAATCCAAAGATGACTCTTCCTTGACTTGTTTAACCATGTCTTTGTGGTTGTTGTACCAACACAAGTAATGTATTCCAGCGAGGCAGGCGCTTACAGCGGTGCCCCCCTTACAACCAGCAGACACTTTACGATAACGCCCTCCCATAATCAACGAAGAAGCTTTTTCATAAGGCTCAGATCAATCAAAGCGAAAGCGCCAATAACATCGTATAGCGCCCCATCCAAGAACAATGTTAGGCTTGTACACAGCGATAAGTGGTTGCCTTCGTCTTCCTTGTTTTCAAACAATCGTTCACGTCGACGAGATAACGGTTATTTACAATGTTAGACAGAAAGATTGGGCTAATAATTTTAGTTTAACGTTTATATTTATTGGTGGACGGTTTGATGCCTTTTTTAAAACAAGTTAAGTTTGTTTTGGAGATGTCTTGGTGGTTTTCTCGTTTTTGGTTTTCAAATTCAAATTCTATGATTTATATAGTAACTTATAGCAAATTTATACAAGTTTCTTTGTGACATGTTATTTTTTGCTTGCTTCTATTATTCAACTCATCTTAAGTCAGCTCACGCACGGAGTATAAAACCAATTTTCGCATTTTTAATTAGGCCTATGGAGAGAGAATAAAATTCAATTAGAATGATTGAGTTATACGGCCAGATTAGCAATGGCATCAATGCTTTTATATTACACAAACAGAAACTTTTGGGCTATGGTTTCATATTCGTCTGGTTGAGATACGTTTTTTGCTACCATCTCAATTTCTAGTTTTGTTTAAACCCACGCGTAAATAAAGCTAATTGCGAGAATACAATAACTATGTTTGGCGTCGAGCACTTTAATTTTCATCTGAGACACTTGGGACACATCGCCGAGTCTTTGTTGTGTTGCTTTCTGTTGCATTCTCTGGAAGCTCAAGAGCACAAAACAACGAAGACACGTTTCATGGAGGTGGAGATATATTTTAGCACTAACGCTTGACGTCAAGTTGCTCCTCCAGAGGTGTAGTAGCCCGGGTTTCTGCGCGGCAGGGGGAAGAACCGATTTCGATTCCCTAAACAGTAGTTTCATCATAATTATAATACTTTCTCGTTTTAGTTTGTCGCGGATCACTTATGTCATTGTACCAGTGTAGGAATATAATTTGATTTATAATGAAACATATTATGTTCCATAAAACAATAGCATGTTAACTATGATTGGGTTGTGCTAAAGTTAGTTGTACATTTTAATGGATGAAAGCTTGGGGGTACAACTAGCAATAGGGTACAAGAGACCAATATTTATGACTTTCTTACATTTATTAATATGAGTTTGTGAGTTAAACTTTGTTTGACGCTGAAATCGGTTTGGTCAATCAGAAAGAGCAATGTCGTGAATCGAAATCAATCCAAACAGCAAAATGCCTGTTCAATTAAATATAATAGGACGAACGTTACAGTTTAGGTATTTTTGTTACCTTCTGACATTCGTAAACTTTTGGCAAAAAGTGTACGTAATAAATCTCACTACATCAAGAAAAACTAGAATAAATGATAAAGCAAACTTCTCGTTCATTTAGTCATGTTAAAGATACAGTTGTGGTTCAACTGGCAAATAGTTTTACTGCCAAATGTGCCAAGATATGCACACACTATTTTATGATGATGTTTTAAACAAAAAGTTTTACCAACCAAAAGATAAAATTAAATCAGGGAACACTGATTTTTTTTAACAGTATGTATTTATGTTTACAATTTGGCTATGAATTTTATGAAAGGTTTTGGTTATAATAATTGCTCAGTTAATATGAAATGACTTATACCCTAGGGTATAGGTATGAATTTACCATTACTTTTCAAAGTCTACACAATTCACACAATTCAATCTGCCAGTTTTTCCTACTTTTAACCGGGGTATAAAGTTGCTTTGTTCGGAATTGGTAGAATTTTTCCTCATTAAATTGTAATGTTGTAATTGTAATAGTGTATTGTAATGCTTCAAAAATCAAATTGTGTTTAAAAACATATTCCGGATATTTTGTTCGCCTGTAGTAGATTCAATTGGAACATTTAGAAACAAAATGGTAAAAATGAAAAATTGGCAAAATTGCCACAAAAACAACTTCTTTTGGGAAATAAAATAACATTATGGATTTCAATTTTGACTTTGATGTAAATTTCGAATCCAAAATCAACATTTTATTCCTGAAAGATCAAGGGGAAAAAGTCACGAATTTCATAATGTTAAGGTGGAAAGCAAAATTTTGGGTCCCAGTCTCTTGCCCTAAAAAGGGATATCACATTATTTATCTTATCAAATGAATAACGTTTCAACATATTTAAAAGTAACTTTGCCGGACTTGATAAGCAAAGGTTTGCTTAAAATTATTAAATGTGAGGCATTGCAAACATTTCTAATTTAAGACACAGGTCTTCTATCTTGCCTTTTTCCATGCATTGTGCTTTTCATCACATCGTTGGATCTAATGAAAATTAGAACATTTGCTAATTGCCTCTCTACCTAGATTCAAGCATGTTGCTAACCGAGCATTTGCTCTGGAATTTCTTCCGATTTCCTAAATCTCACCCACTTGTATTCATAAAACAAAAAGCAATCGATTCAGCCAAGCGCTTTCGCACAATCATTCCGTGCATTCATTCTAAGCGTTTCGTTTATTCTGCGTAATTTCTTTTCTTTATGAAAGGCTTCTAAAATTTTAATGAGAACTGCATCGGATGTTTGTTTACCACCTCGTGTTTGTAAGAAAACATCCCTCCTTTCTTCCGCAATAGCAGTGAAAAGGAATGGAATGAAGGAAGCCGAGTGGTTGTTCTCATCTTCTCCCCCTCCCCTACCCCGCCATCGCCACCGGCGCTACCCCCACCATTTCTGTGGCCCGCTGTACGGCCATATTGATCTGCACCACCCCTCAACCCAGACTCCAAGCGCGATGCAGTGTTGTCACGTCTCTACTTACACAAAAAACCTACATGCCGGATGATCCCACAGCTTTTCAAACCTGTGATTAAACAACACATTAATAATGAGGTCTGAGTCGGCAACTTGTGGACTATCGGAAGGAGAAGAACGGAGAATCAGTCCACGACTGATGTAATCTCTGTCCTGAAAGCATTTCCTTGGAAATAATCATCCCCAATTTAAAATAATTTGACTTCGTTTAAAAGAGACGTGGATTTTATTACATCTGGCAGGTTAGCTTTTAAAAAGAGATTGACATTATCAGATCTATTCAGTGAAGAGTTTACAACACTTACTCATTCAAGTTTGAGTGAGAGATTTTTGCAAAACGTTCAACCGTTCAAATTTAATATGGATGACACAATGTGTTGAATGATGAGAGGTATAAGGGGATACGAACAAAATGTTTCTACGCATAACGATTTTCCTTTGGAATGCTCGTGAACAATAACAAACACCTCGGTTTACACAACAGTATTTAAATACATAAACGGAATAGATGGTACATCCAACCTAAAAAAAAAAAGTATTTCAGTATTTGTTTCAAAGATCCAAGATACGCGGATACACAAATTAACTCATTAAACCACTTTTCACTTGTTTTTTTTTTTTACTTGTGATTTTGGATATTTATCTCTGAATTTGTATGCACACCAGCTGGCATATCCCTTCATCTACATTCCAATAACAACTACGCTGTTTGTGTTGAATAATGTTGTAAATAATGTTTTTGTGAGAACAGAATGAAAAGTCCTTCACAGGACAAAAGCGTAGCAACTGTGAGATTTTACTTAGCAGCCTTAAGATGCACAATAGATGTGAAAACTTATTGCTGTGGGGAGCGAATACAAAGAGAATTTGATGACGGATATCGAGTAGAATTTCAAAGAAAAGAAATTAAGAAAGTAATAGGCACGTTAAAACTATGTATCGTAAGAGACATAATAAACATCACATGCTGGCGTGAAAAGGTAGAAAACTAATAGAACGACTGAGATGTTCATCGACTGGGCAGATTAATATAATTTGTTATTTTATGATAGTACATAAAGCACATGACTACATTGTACATTGATTTTCCATTGGGAGTTATGGTTCCTATTTGTGATATAGGAAGTCTAAGAAGAGAATTATTTTGCACCAGTGTTGTTGTTATTAAAGTGGATGTATAAATATATTATACGAGTGTTTGTTTGAAGACGTTGCAGCCCAACGTTCCGTCTCACAAAGTTAATTACTTTGAGAATCTCTTCACATAATTGAATTTTCGCCTTCAGGGAACTTAGATATTGTTTGTTATAACTTTCAACGTAATATTACTCTACTGAATTCTGTATAAACCGATGAAGGGCCATATCATTAACAAAATGGTAATTTGAAGTAATTCGTGATAATGTTGTCTGTGCGTGTGTTGATCCGCTGTCAAAAAAGGCCTATTATAGCATCCAAGTTCAAGTTCCATATTTTAATTAACACTTTGAACAGGATATCCGACAGATATCGTCAGGAGTGAAAAGCTAACTCAGATTCAGGAGGTTACTGGCTCGATATCCTCAACCGTAAATCCTGCATGAAAGTAACTTTTCCTCGAGGTTTTCTTTGGTCGTTTCTGCGAATTCGAGGAATTAATTAAACACATGAAAATTCCTTTGACAACACCCTCACTTACCACACCTAGTTCTACCTCATGACGGTCAATTTTCCCTGAGGAGGTTTTCCAAGTTTTTTTTGTTTTTTTAAAGAATCTAATAAATAAATTGTATTAAGAGTCTACCCACTCAGTTATATAACTGATTTTCAGTGGGGGACAGTAAATCAAAGCAATTAAGCCTACCCTGTAGGCCCCGACGCAATCGACGAGTGAGCGATAACCAACCAAAGATCGTTATTTTTAATAGGAATTATAGCAAATCAGTGGTATGGACAGTGCAAACACCCGCGGATCAACGCCAGAATCAACAAGGCCGATTCAGAACAACTCTGAATTTATTATGTGCTTCGTTGCTAGGACGGCTCCAAAGTCACCGTTTACAAACTCCTAAGACACGAACTGATGGACTTAAGTCCAAATCAGAAGTTAAAAAACTTCGCGGGAATCGAACCCTGGACCTTCTGCATTGGAAGCAGATACGCTAAAACAAGACCAACGAGCCACACAACTGATTATACGGGTTACTTGTAAGCGAGTATAGAAAATAATTCTTCAGAACAGAAACATTGCTTCATTTACATCTTCTTAATGAAGGTACTTGTATGTGGCCGTGGTATGCATCTCATTTGCGTCGCCAGCTGGCCGGAAGTACGGCCAACGTGTCCTGTTCATCCTGCCCGGTGAATCCCCTCGTCTCCCCTCTCCTCCCCCCCTCTCTCTCTCTCTCTCTTACGCCCCATCCCACGCTCACGCACACAACAAGATTATACGTTAGGCTTATGGATGCCTTTAGCTTAATTATTGAGGCCGTGTATTATGTAACCTGACTCGTGCTACGACGCAAAAATCAAGTGCCCCTTATGAAAATAATAATTATGAATTGCTTCTTTGTATATAGAATACTTGATAATGTTTTTTTGAGAAATTCTATACAGGGCTTCAACTCATTAAATAAAGTTAACGATGTCGGAAACCGGAGAAGTTTTTTTTCATTGGTCATTCACGAAGGTCTTCATTAAAGTTGTTTTTCATGTTCGTTTCGTAAATACCTAAACCCACTTCTCATTAATTTTGTTTCAAAATATTTTTTTCTCTAGCCAAATAGCTAAAAAAAACTTTGCAATGTTAATTGATACCAATGATTCATTAAAACGCAAAAACGTAAGTTGGAGAACACTCAAAATAACATGTTGTGTCGTTTTTTAGATTCAAAGTTTATAGGATATAATTTTTTATATTTCTTTTTAACAAACAAATTGACAAATGCATTAAATTCATGCAATTGAACTGGGAAAATTACTTACTTACAAATAGTAATTTTCTCAGTTAAATTGCCATGTCTTGATAAAATATGAATACTCAAAACAACAGCAAAAAAAAGTCTTATGTGTGGCTCATTGGTCTTGTTGTTAGCCTACCTGCTTCCAATGCAGAAGGTCCAGGGTTCGATTCCCGTTAAAGTCAGAGTTTTTTAACATCTGATTTGGATTTAAGTCCATCAGTTCTTGTCTTAGGAATTGGTAAACGGTGACTTTGGAGCCGTCCTAGCAACGAGGCACATAATATATTTAAAGTTGTTCTGAATCGGCCTTGTTGATTCTGGCGTTGATCCGCGGGTGTTCGCACTGTCCATACCACTGATTGCTATATTTCCCATTAAAAAATATCAATCTTTGGATGGTTATCGCTCACTCGTCGATTGCGTCGGGGCCTACAGGGTTGGCTTGGTCGCTTTGGTTTACTGTCGTCTACTGAAAATCAGTTATGTGAGTGGGTAGATTTTTAAATACTGATTTATTAATTTATTTAATCTAGCACTTTTATGGAAGTTCTTTGTGTTTATGTGTAGTGTGTCGGTCTTTGTCTCGATTAGCCAAGTTGCATAAATATCTAATCAATCGGTCTGAACTATGTTAGATTAAAACATCGTAGTTAGTACATTCATTTAAATTGCCATGTCAGGAAAGCATGTAAAATAAAAACTGTGCCTTGTCAAGAGGTTTAGTCACAAAACATGTTTACTCTACATGCTCAAGTTTTTTGTTTTTACAGGCCAATGATGGATCATGTTTGTATATGCGTGTTTGTGATTTGACATTCGTTGCAAAAAGCTACGATTAGCATCCATTTCAATTACACTCAAATTTTGATTTAACAATTTTTTAAAAGCGTTCTTTTTAATTTGTTTTAATCCTTATAAAAACAGAACGCACAGACGTAGAGGTATTTCTGTGAGAACGTAGTTATTGAGTCAAAACTATATAAATAATAGTATTATTGGTTTATGTTTTGCATTGAATAATCTTGCTTCTATATTACGTACACGCTGGTACAAATAAATACAATGTTCTGCAGACTTGCAGATTAAGAATCAGAAATCTATTATGTAAACTTAAACTAGGAAGCTTTGCAAACGCTTTTTCAGGCGCTTTGTTGGATGATCGTAATTATTTAAAAACAAAAAAGCGTAAAATTGTGATTTTCATGAGAAATAATTTTTCGATTACGCTTAACTTTCACACGAATATATTAATTCGTAAGATTAAGGTTCTGTGAAAAATAATTTCAATCTGATAAAGCATGTCGGTGTTATAAGTCGAAGAAATTTAAAAAAAAAAATTAAAATTGCGATTATCATGAGAAATATTTTTTTGATTCCGCTCAAATTTCACACGAATATATAAATTCATAAAATTAAGGTTCTGTAAAAATATCATTTGCAATCGGACAAAGCATGTAGGTGTTAAAAGTCGAAGAAATTTAAAAAATCGTAAAACTGCGATTTTCATGAGAAATAATTTTTCGATTGCGCTCAAATTTCACAGGAATATATTAATTTATAAATTAAGGTTCTGTGAAAAAATCATAACAATCGGATAAAGCATGTAGATGTTATAAGTCGAAGAAATTTTTTTTAAATCAAAAAAAATCGTATAATTGCGATTTTTATGAGAAATAATTTTTTGATTGCGCTCAAAAACGTGGTAGTTCTAAGTTTAGAGATTTCAAAGGCCTCCAGAAAATTTCATCGCAATTGGAGTATCGATTTAGCCGGAATCGTGTTGACAAACACACAAAAATACAGGAGGAAAAAAAACATTCCTGATTTTTTTCTTCAGTGTAGTGAAATGGAACGCACGCTACGCTCATCCAATAATGTTTGTTCAACACAATTAAAAAATACCATTAAGCATCCAGGGATTAAACCCGGTAGGTCAATTAGTGCAAAGTGCGTTTCTGAAAGTACACCACACTGCAGGATGTCGCGTAAGAAATTAGCACGGAGTTACTATAACAATGCTAGAATTTAATAGACACATTGATTGACGTGCTGGCTGATCGGTAAAATATAAAAAGCATATTTCACATTATAACCTACTTGATTTATTTTATGAATTATCTTTCAATACAGTGATCATTTGCTTGAAAACTTTTTAAAACATTATTCATTTGCTTTCTGCGATGGTCTACCCGGCACCTCCACCAAATGACAAATTAATGTTAACATTGGCCCACAAAAAGTTGTCAATCGTGTATTTCACTCTACTTTAATTACGATAAAGAAGAAGAAAAAGTCGATGTAATTATGTAAAATTAATCAAATTAGTATTAGCTCATATTTTCATGAGTATTGTTAGATATAGAACATTATATTAAATACAATGAGTAACAGGATGCATCACAACCACCAAGTACTTGTGGATATCACAACGGGTTTGGCGTCTCCAGTATGGAGGAAATTATGCGGACTACGTGCAGGATGCAACCCAATACGGGTATGTGGGCGATTCTATTTCCAGAAGTCACGACTGAGAAATTTTCAATTGTTATGCAAGGCTTATTTCATCATGTTATTTCTTCATTTTATACAATTGACTTATGTACAATATTGCGTCATATTGTTGTTTTCAAGTATATGTAGATCAACGTTGAACAACCAGGTTATGTGTGCTTTTAACATCAATTTAAACAAAGCGTAAATTGTTTTCACATCAGTCTTAGAATCGTGGTGTAATTAAAGTGTAAAAACGGTTTATGAGTAATTTGTATTATAACACATTTTTGTAAATGACCCATTATCACATTATAAATCAAATTCAATCATACTTTTAAAATAGAAATGGCAAAGCTATGTAAACACGCGCACTCCACTAGAGCAGTTAAGGCGGCAGATAGTTGCAGCACTGCATCATCAAAGCAGAAGTTAAATAAAGTTGCCTTGTGCTGTGGACTAGAGGTTGAGGTCAGGCGGAGGTCAGGTCTGTGGTCAGGCGCCGCCCGGCAAGCGTAAGACCCGGGTTCAATCGGTGGTCAGTGTTGTTTTTAGAATTTATGTGAAGTACACCCAAGAGATTGTTCGTTTTCATGTCCAAACATTGACTCGGTTGGTAGTTTGAATACAAAAAATACCTACATTATAAAGTTAACAATATTACCCAAAATCTTAAAGGGCACCGTTATGGGTGAACCCAAAATAAGGTGCGAATATTAACTTTATTATACCGTGCTCGTCTCTGCGTTCAAGTCTCATTGTCGAGGTGCCGACTTTGGAAATCTTCTAACTTTTGGGAGGTCTAGCCCCACCCCTCCTTCCTAGCCCCAAAGATCACTAAAAATATTTTGTATCATCCTTATTGAAGGGCAATGCTAACAAATAAACTCATGTATGTTTATGTAAACTATGTTGGTTTTTGACAATATGAATTCACGAAACGCTAAATATTATTTATATTTTATTTTCATTAATATTTACTATAATAAATAATGGCATCCACCGGTTACAGTGGCTACAGAGGGCCATACGTGCCCTGCATTAGCCTTCATGCCCTATGGGCAGGTAAAACACATTAAACAATTATTATCCACAGGTGGTTTGTTTTAGTCGCCTTCGTTTAGATTGTTTGATACGAACATTAATTTTTAAAATAAATTAAATTCGTATTTTAGAGTCTACTCACTGTCACACACAAAACTCAATTACATAACTGATTTTCAGTGAGTATCCTTTTTTAACGAGCATTTGTGTAATCTATCTTAAACTTTAATATGCTCCACATTTACTCTCTACCTATATTACTTAAAATTATGAGAGATATTGTCCTGTTATTTTTGCGCCTATAAAGAAAACTTATTTTGAAGGTCATGTTCGGTTTTTATCGTGAGACGTTGCACACGTGCTGACGGATGCACAGAAAATAGACGCATATAAAGGACCTTCTCTCAATATGAAATTCAATCCAGAAATTACATCATGCAGCCTCGATCGACCGAGCATTGAAACCGAGTGTACCGCCCATAGGAGTGTTTTCGACTATTATAATATTGTATTTAAAACATGTTGTGAACGTTGACATTTTATTACCTATGTATATACGTTGTAATTACCACACACAGTAAAACTAATTAGCTTTTATCTTCATTAGTAAAGTGTTTGATACAGCGTTATATTGCAAGAGAAAATTGCTTTATTTGCACCTTAATTTTGTCTTTTCTCGCAACACACAAGTGCCTTAAAAGTGACAGGAGAACTTAGCGCGTATTTCCCTAGAGGGGTATTATCGTGAACAGTCAGCCGCTTGCAGCCCTGCTGTCGCCAGCTGCGACTAGACTCTAGACGTTCACATGAATTAGCTCGTCAGGCGGCTACATCCGCCGTCTTTCCCGACTGTTGATCGCTGACTAGAATCTGCGCTGGATCGAGAGAGACTCAGTTAGGAAATTAAAAACTTCTCAGGCGTGAAATTCGTTCTTTTGTAAAACTTTGAATCCAACTTATTATTTTTCATTTGTGTACACATTGTTTCAAATTAGAGATGATTTTTAAATCTCGCCAAATTATTTCATTGAACAACCAAACCGAAATAATTTTGAACATTAGCAAACGTTATGCTATGTTGGTTTTTGACAATATGAATTCACGAAACGCTAAATATTATTTATATTTTATTTTCATTAATATTCACTATAATAAATAATGGCATCCACCGGTTACAGTGGCTACAGAGGGCCATACGTGCCCTGCATTAGCCTTCATGCCCTATGGGCAGGTAAAACACATTAAATAATTATTATCCACCGGTGGTTCGTTTGAGTCGCCTTCGTTTAGATTGTTTGATACGAACATTAATTTTCAAATAAATTAAATTCGTATTTTAGAGTCTACTCACTGTTACACTAAAAACTCAATCACATAACTGATTTTCAGTGAGTATCCTTTTTTAACGAGCATTTGTGTAATCCATCTTAAACTTTAATATGCTCCACATTTACTCTCTACCTATATTACTTAAAATTATAAGAGATATTGTCCTGTTATTTTTGCGCCTATAAAGAAAACTTATTTTCGACACATGCTACACCGCTATTTTATAAGCTCACGGTAAAACCAGTAAATTCTGTAGCTTTCTTTGGTAAAATATTCATTTATATCGTTTCACCACAGCAGCACACAATGGTAATCCCAGGATTTAATTAAGCCCCTGTTGCCTTTAGGGTCAGGGTATACTTGTACAATATACCAACTAAACTCGGGCTTATTCTGTTCTTCACAATACAGCTGATGTTTCGGATGAATTGCTTCGTCCATCTTAAGAGTAATCCCACGGCGTCCTACATTCAAGACAGATGGGGTAACTCGTCTGAAACAAAGAATTTCTTCCAACAATATATATAAGAGAAAGGCTTACATTCCTTTCAAATTAATATTAGAAAATTACTTTTTACGAGCTTACAGTGAGCAGGATTAACTTGTATTAACTCACGGAAGCTTTCAGCTTCACCCAGCAACAACGCAACAAAAGAATCTCGCGCACATTGCCCTACCTGGATTGTAGCAAAATATGAGGCACCTGCAAACACGTTGACACTCACTCATAGATGTGAATCTAGTTGTTTTGAAGTTAATTGCTGTCTTACCTTCCATAATACTAAAAGTAATTTTATTATATAACACTATTGTTATTTTTACGCGCATTGAATTTCACCTGCTTTCTTGACATTACTGTAATTAACGCCATTTAAATAATTCGTTTGTAACTGCCACATTAACCAACAACAAATCAACCATTAAACAACGCAAGAAGCAGGTAAATGCAAAGTTTATGCACTAAGTACTTTCACTAAGATGATGGTGTCACGGGATTTACTGTCCCCCACTGAAAATCAGTTATATAACTGAGTGGATAGACACTAAATACAATTTATTTATTATTTATTTAAATACTTAGCATTTCACTCTTTACACTCCATTCACAAGAGCAGTTCAATAAATTCTAACAGCACACGTGTAATATTGAATTCGTTCCTGAAGCATTGCTGAAGGGTCTTGTCGTAAACACCAGCCAATACCAAAGATACAAATTGATCGACCATCTATGATAGGAACAGCAACACACATCTATCAGGAAATAGAACGCATGTTTAATATTTGTCAATTTCTTGGAACAGCCATTCTTATTTGTTTTTTTAAGTTATTAGTAGTAAATATAAGAAATGCGTAGTTTGTAGAACTTCAAAGTTCTTTATTTATTACTTCATTGCGACGTTTATACCGAATTATTGCACTTTCTTCTCTCGTTCCAGAGTCTTGCTTTCTTCTCGACAGCAGCCATCACTCCACGCTTTTTCATGTTTAACACAATAAAGCTTCTCTACTACCCTTTAGCATTCTTGCTTTCTTTTGAACCTACGGCGTTTTCAAACAAACTTTCTTCATAGAATCTTGTCCTTTTCATATCCTAGCTAAAATAAAGTAGATCCCAAAAAAGTGAAAATTCCAATCGATTATAAGATTTTCCTAGTTTTGTGTTACTGCTTAGTTCCATCTTTTAACGAAAATGAACATTCTCTTAATTTAAATTTACATTTGTTCTCTAATTGTACAGTCTACGCAACATCGCCATGCAGCAGCATGGTAAAGCTGACCACATGCAAAAGCGTTTGCACCCATAGTGAAATAATATATTCCACCGAATAGAATATATTGTATGGCTTAAGTACAGAAAGTGCTCGTATACTGTGACTGTCACCATTTCCATGTTGCACCACCGTTCGTGTCTTCGCCATATGTTCGACGTTATATGTTAAGACAACGTGTTTATACGTTGGAAAATTGTGACGTTTTCGGGAATCAATTTTAGGTTGTTTGTCACTTTTATTAAAACAGTTTGAAAATAGGAACATGATTACTGTTATCACATGTGTGTACACACATTTCAAGAGCTACTTACAGGGAATTATTGTGTATGATTTGCAAAGTATCTTGACATTATAACATAAATTAATGCAATGCGTATTTGTGTCAGAGCTTTTTGCACACCTTAATAATTTGAAAGTCACATTAACATTCAAATTACCGTGTCCACAAAAAGTGATTGACGCTTTTTTTAATTTTTAAAAGTCAAGAGCTATTCACATCACCTTTAGAGGGCACATTTATAATATTTTATCGGTATATTTAAACCTTGAAATATCTTATTGATTTAACCATATCAAATTATGTTTACATTCTTAGTTTTTTTAATATTTGAAAATCATACTTTCTCCGTCGAAGAAAACTGTACCAGAACCCGGTACCTCCACCAACAACATAAATATAATTAGAACCCAGCACCTCCACCAACAACATAAATATAATTATTTTCTTTACTAGCTCTATAATTTAGCAGAACCCGGTACCTCCACCAACAACAGAAATATAATTATTTTCTTTACTAGCTCTATAATTTAGCAGAACCCGGCTCCTCTATCAACAACAGAAATATAATTATTTTCTTTACTAGCTCTATAATTTAGCAGAACCCGGTACCTCCACCTACAACACAAAGATAATCATTTTCGTACTTAGCTCTAAAATATTCCAGAACCTGGCACCTCCACCAACAACACAAAGATAATCATTTTCTTATAATATTATAAGAAATAGGAAATGGACAACGCTACAAATTGTGTAGGTATATAAGTGATTTTTGAGCAATGTTGATACAGATATGAGTTGACATGGAATCTTTGATGAGATAACTAAGATGATTGATTTAAAAACTTTGTAGAAACGATTTTTCTTGCTTCCCGTAATAAAATGTTGTGTAAATATTTAACTTTTTGAAACAACTCAGAATAATTTTAAAATGTTGGTTATGTGTTTTTGTATAATATTTTGCATTTTCCACGGATCATAAAATGCATTGAAAGTTATGGTTAATGAATTCAAGTTTCCTTGCCATTTATGCGGATGAAGCCAAGATAGTTCATATTTTTGCTATACGTTCAACGTTAATCGCTTCTTTGAAGCAAAACCCGTAAAGTTCCTCGTCTTAAAGTTTCATATGCAGTAAAGAACAAGTTTAAAACTCGTCTATTGTTAAACGACGCCCTCAGGGACGAACTTGTAACATACCGTGCCTAGCTATTCAGCAGTGTTGCGGGTTGCCCTGCCTCAGTCTATCATAAAACTGCTTCTTTAGTCGTACCAGGTTATCTGCAGTAAATAATAATATTCAAGCTAGTAAAAGTTTTTTTTTTCAAGGTAGATTTAATGAAAAATATTGCATCGTTTGTTTAATTGTTCTTAAAGTTTGCTCCCGAAAAAATATCTTAAAAGTAAAACTAAAGCATGATATGTCGGGAACAAACTTCCTTGTGCAACAGATGAGTAGCACGTCGACATTTTTAATATTTTCATAGTGTGAATTTCAAAATTACTTTCTCTACTGATCGTTGATTTGATGTTTTTCAATATTGAGACTATTTTGAGCGAGTGTGTGAAGTCTAGAATTTTTCATTGTTATGGATCAAAGTTTAGGATTTGCAATTTAAATAATGCAAGTGATCAAAGAGACTTTCATATTTTAAAGATTTTTGTACTTTTCTTTGTCGTAAATAAAATATCCGTATCAATGCATAAGTCGGCCACAATACCAATTATTTGGCGAATATGTATTTTGTTCTAATTTTGGTTAGAATAAAATAGTATTAGATTCAAAAATCGTGTGGTTTGTGTTGGATGTTTTTAAGTTTTAAATAGAAATATTGTGTAGCATCGTGTTCGAAGGTATTTAATTGTTCTTAATTTTACAAATAAATATAACGTATATTATCCACTCAGCATAAAGATGTGCTGGCATGAACCTTCTCATTAATCAGTAATTAATTGTTTTGGAGCGTACATTACTAATTAATATATCACACAAATAATTAGCGTAATATTACATTATTGTGTTAAATATTGTCATATCTGAATTTATCAATAATATGGATGATATTATGCTGTAAACGTACTATTTTTTAATAAACAAAGTACACATTTTACTTATTTTCAAATATATTCCAATTATAGTTACAGAGGCTACAAGTTGCATTGAAACATTTTAAAATACAATTTTTTGGAAGACATATAAGCAAAATGAGTTTTCTAAAGAACACTATAATTTAACGAACTTCAAGAAATCCGAAATAATCCCTCTTACCTCGAGATAGTCCGGAATGGCATTTACTTTGTACGACTATCTACATCGTGTAAAACCCTCCCAATACCTCTCCACAACACAGACTTTATGAAAGATATGATGTTTTCTATGCCGATATCTCAACGGAAACGTTCACAAGAGTCAGAACCGGGTTTCTCAAGTAGCCCAGTTAAGGATAAGGTGTCCTGGGGGTGGGTTGGCCATCGCGTTTCAGCCACTAAAGCTTAATGTATAATACTCGGCCATGTGGGTGCGTCTTCCATTAACATTAGTGGGCATCGCGTCGTAGCTTCTGCTCAGAAGGTGGCAGCGGAGATTGCCTGTGACGTCATACGGCGTTCTGGAACAATATAATACAGGTAGAAGCGAGGAGAACTCGAGAAAATATTGCCCCGAGGTAGAAAATTCTCACGCGAAATATTAAAGTGCGTAATGGCATTGAAAGCAGCGCAGTAAAATAAAGTGAGGATCCTGGTATCTATGTAGGTATTCAAGATTTCCTTCAAAGGGAGTTTGGATTTGGTTCTTGTTATTTGATATTTTATTCAGTTTTTAAAATTCAGACACACATTTATATTTTAGTAAGGTTTTTCAATATTTCATTTCAGTTTGAGTATCAATATTTACTTTTTATTAAATAACGTGAAGGTTTTGAGCAAAATTGGAGCACCAATAAAAATATCGTTATCGTGTAACTGTTGGTATGAGGGAACATGTTATTGTTAATTGTAAATTAAATCGATAATCCTAATTAAAAGGATAATTATTTTAAACTTAAAACATTGTAGTGTTATCTGGTAGATATGTGCGTGTCTGTATAAGTATATAAAGAACACCAGGAATACATTTTAACGATATGTTTTAGTTCAATTCAATTCGATTTTATTCAATCTTCCACTTCTTATCTCTAGATAAACTCAATTGCCTGCAGAGAGACCCCGTAGCACACTTGGAAACGCCCGTTCTCAGAAATTATTTCACGTTTGAAATAATCTGTTGATTATCTTCGTTGCAACTTGAATCAGTTGTCAGTTACAAGATCTGCATTTCAGTGGGGCACATTAATACACAATGTATTTTGTTTCGCAGCTAGAAATAATCCAATGGCACTTTTTTCATATCGATGAAGTTAGTCCATTTCAGAAGTTACAATCCTTCGGCCTAAATAAGAATTTGAATTCAGGACCTTCTGCGTTGGAAGAAGTAGCTTACCAATAAATAAAAAACAATCCACACAAATGTACAAGTATAAAAGCTATATGAGTTTCAGGTTAAAATCAATTTGTTCGAATTTGTTCACGAATATTAAATACGTGTTTTTCAAGTACACAGTTTCAAACGTATTCTAAACATGACAATGACAGTTTGATAAATGTATTTTTCCTCAGTTATATTTACTTTGGCATGTGGTAATGTATTATCGACATTTTATTTGTATGATTTTTTTCCTCTTTTCGGCCAAATAGAGTATTAAGAGAATGTCTTGTAGGGACACTCTAAAATAAATCAATTGTGAGGCGACGGAAAGCGAACTGGTGCAGGTGCCTCCAGCCAGTGACATGACATGGTGTCAGTCTTACTTGTTGGAATTTTCATTAAGTTGGAAATATCGCAAAAAACGTCATCTTTTCACGAGATCAAATCGTTTTGAGTGACGTCATTACCCGACATGTCTAGACAATAACGCCAGTGACTCAATGCTGGTCGTGCTACTACATCGCAGCAGAGCAGGTTTGACTGTTCGTTCTGATAGGCAAAATATTTCTGGTTTGTAGTACAAAATAACACATAGATGTGTGTATATTATAACAAGGAAGCTTCGCAAATGCTTTTTCAGGCGCGTTGTTGGATGAGCGTAATTGGTGCATTGAGCTGCCATGTGTTATGCGGATTTTCTGTTGTTCTGTGAAAAAATTATTACTAAGTCGATTTTTTTTAAAATTAAATTAAATAAAATAAAAAATTAACTTAAATTTTGTAAATTTTAATTAATCGTAATTTAAAAAAAGAAAAAGATCGTAAAATTGCAATTTTCATAAGAAATAATTATTCGATTGCGCTCAAATTTAACACGAATATATTAATTCATAAAATTAAGGTTCTGTGAAAAAATCATTAAAATCGGATAAAGCATGTAGGTGTTAAGTCGAAGAATTTTTTTAAAAATCGAAAAAAATCGTAAAATTGCGATTTTCATAAAAAATAGATTTCCGATGGCGCTCAAAAACGTGGCAGTTCTAAGTTCAGAGATTTCGAAGGCCTCCAGAAAATTTCATCGCAATTGGAGTATCGGTTTAGCCGGAATCGTGCTGACAAACACACAAAAATACAGGGGGAAAAAAAGAAAAAAAAAAAAAACATTCCGGATTTTTTTCTCCAGTGTAGTGAAATGGAATCTTCGCTTCGCTCGCTACGCTCATCCAAAAAGTACGAATATAATATTACTCCTGCTTAACCAATAATTTGAGCTTAAACTTGATATAGGAACAGTTTGGTTTTATCTAGGAGCGTGTGCTACATTGTCAGGCTCTTCACAAATAGGTAAACCATAATTTGAGGGATTAAACTGCAACAATGACTTTATTTTATTTTATATCTTTTAACAAACTTTGATCGAATAAATTCATATTTTAGTTAGTTACTTAAGTGCATAATAGTTTATTTAGGCCAATTTCTGGAGGATAGTTTTCCTATTTTTCAAAGGCTTCAACAAAATTTTAAAATTAATTTACGTGAGATAAACATAAATTACATTCGAATTTACATTATAACCACGTCTGAGACGCTTTGTGTAATGTAATTAAAAAATTCGATGAATAGCCGATAAGTTAAGACTTATTTAACTCGCACTCGCACTATCTCAATTTCAGATGTTCCATACAAAACAACACTTCTGAAAAAATATTGTTGTACTGTGTGATTAGCTTTGTAAAATATGCATTCCATATTAAAAATTAAACATGTCGTTTGTAATGCGAGTTGTAGATTGTTTTCATCAAAAGCAATAATATTTCTAATAACATTATCAGAATGTGCTGATTAGCTGTAAAATAAAATGACATGAACAATGAGTTCCCCGTAAAAAGCACATGTACTAAACCGTCTGGGTTTTCCGAATTTGGCTCGTACGTGTTTCGGAATTCGGAAATATTTTTCAAAACGTGATTATCTTCGAAATCCCAACTGTAGTTCTGTCCGACTTCTCCGCCTAGGCCCTGGAGGAGGTATAGGGAATAGAGCACGAGGTACAGTCAGACAATATAAGGGATTGCCTGTCAAAGTGAAGCACGGTGGGGACCTTGGCAGCAGTAAACTTCTGACAGCGAGACGTTGGGACGTGCCGGCTAGACAACCTAGAGGCTAGACGACGCGTACTTCATAATAAATAACCATATTGCTGCTGGCTTGTGCGGTAAGCCTACCTAATAGTCCTCGTAGGAAGTGCTAAATGTATAATAACCCTCTCTAGTGCCATCATGATCACGGTTAATAGTTCAACACCAAACCAAACCCTATTAATTCAACAACCTTGTCACTGCAGGAATTTGGTCCACAATGTGACGAGGGCAAAATATCCATTAACAAACAAGGCCATAGCAACCCAAGTGTATGCAAGTTGTATGTTAAAAGTCACGTAAAACTGTGTGAATATTGTATTTTTTAACGTGATATTCATTGTAGAGAATTTTTGACTTTCTAGATTTTACTAAGTTTGACACACTGAAAAAGGTAATAGCATATGCATTTCGATTTATACACTCTCACATTTTCAACCATATTTTTAGTTTAATACAGTCAAACAATAATAAAATTGCAGGCAGTAAATAGGAAAGTATCTCAAAACGAATTTATATTCCAAGTATCATTTTGAAAACCGAACAATAAACGTAATCTGTGTACGCTGTTGTTAACCCTCAGGTTGGTCAAGTATCGTGTTTGCAATTACTGTAGATTATTTGATTTCTGACTGCATTTTAATACAGGCTTTTACGTTGAAAAGGAAGTAATTGCAACTTAATCCATTTACGCGGATACAAATGATTGATTTGATAGATAAAATCGATTTATGAACCAATTCGTACAAAATTATAAATGTATTCTACAGACTTTCCACCTCTCATTTACAATATATTTATGCTGAAAAATGTCTGTATCGGACATTTGTATAATATTAAATAAGTTGGAGCTAAGCTAAGTTGGATTTCTGGCTAAAATATATTTTAAAAAATACGAATTTGGTGTAGTTTTCTTTCCTCAGAAGTTACGACTTAGCGTTAGAAAGGTCTGATGAGGCGTTTTTATGAACTCGCCCTCGGCACTTTTTGTCTCAATAAAACCGGATGATTAAAGTCAGTCTCAAGAAGTAGTTTTTAGATGATTAGATATTGCACAAGACTTTGTCAGAACTCCAAGATTGCAAGCGCGGGTTTCATTCTCACTCGACAGAGTTTTGTTACTGAGTGCGTAAACGTTGCAGCTTCATTAAGCGATGGGAAGCGATTTAATTGCGAACCAATCAGAAGCGAGCAACGCCCGTCACGCGTACAATAATAAGTTGCGACGTAAGACATACTTTAACTGTCATGTCCACTCTTTCGCACGGCGCGAGTTACGCCATAGCCAAACCAATCAAGACTGACACTTACATTGAGCGATGTCGCATGCTCAAGATGTAGAGAAAATCGATAATTTTGTACTCTCGATTATAAAGCGAAGCTACCCTAGAAGCATTACTTTTTTCCGTTGTCCGTCTATGTGTGTGTCACGTGTAAACCATAAAAACAGAAGATGACCTCCAATTAACTTGCGTGTTTGTTGTTTACCCTTCAACAAGGATGCTACCGAATATTTTGACGACTTAGGGGCTAGCCTCACACTAAAGAAGAATATCTTTGAACCCGGCACCTCCACCAAAAATACCACTATGTAACTAACGTTGTTGTCTTTTCGCTCCCTATTTTCTAATCATCATGTCTATGTGCTTTTCATTTAAACGGTTAATTTAATTTGAATTGTTTTCCATAATATAATCCAGAATAGTCAATAAATATTGAATTTATTATTATTATGAATAACGTATTAGTCTGTACACTGAACAAAATAACGAAATAAAGAATTGCATACACAATATTTTTATGCTGTTGTTATAACACCTGTCAATAAATCAATCGAAGATGACTCATAGGTAGAACAGTCCAATAAATTAGTTACCCATTTACCTCACCTGCTCTAAATGTTTTATCTCAATAATATAATTCAGAATGTTAATATGTTTGCATATAATCGTTGGTGGGTACAGAATGGCCTTAGTGAGTCCAGATGGTGTTTAGGTTAAGCCTCTGTTGACCTTTATCTAGGTCAAAGGATAAACAGATGGATTAAAATTAACGTTGCCTAAACAACGTCCTAGTAATCAGGCTTTGCGCAACAAAAACAGTGTACATGCGAACAATACAAGCACAAGAATAATAATACTGCGTTAGGCCTACTCATTTCATCAAGACTCGAAATCATTCACAAAATTAATAGTATTCATAAGTTACTCCTCAATTTGAAATTTCGACTTTGCATATTCGTCATATAGTTTCAACCTCGTTTGTTATTCTATATTACGATGCAAAGTGATTGTAACTAAACAAAAGTTTTAACCCGTACTCCAAAGAACAATAATTTGAAACTTGTTTGGAACACACATGTTTGTGAAAACATATATATTTCAAATGTGTGAAGCCTTGAGGAGTGCAAAAACTAAAATTGTATTGCCTCATGTTGTGAGTGAAACATACTCTTCTAACAATGGGTTTAAGTTTAGTCTGGCACGATATAACTTTGATTTCGTTCAACTTTAATAGATGGACACCTAAACACGTGTTACATAGATTTATCCACGAATTAAAAGAAACAACGGGATGAGTCCATGGCAGCCGCACGTGATTGTATAAATCCACATCATTTCAACTAGTGGATAATTGTAATTGCATATTGAGTAACTTGCCTTTAATAATAGATATATAACGTAATGGGGCTCAACTTCAGGTTCATTAGACCGTTGAGTGCACATAACTGTACGTGCATTAGTAATTATTGTAATGGGTAAATAGGATAATAACGGTTTTGGTCATATTGTTCTGACGTACTCGAGCATAGTTGGCCTTGTGTAACATTACCAATAACATCAGAAACATACTTGACGATCAGTCTGAGAAAGCTTTTATACATTATGTTTTGACCATGGGCTTGATTAAACTTCAATTTCGAAGTGACCATCTTTTCTAACTGATGGGCTAAAAGATATGGAATTGACTAAGTAGATAAACAAAGCTAGTATAATTTTTGTGTGATTGGCACGTTAAAACAAAAATACACACGAGAATCTGAGTGCGCAATTTCCACGAGCCACCGACTATTCATTATTGGCAAGAGTAGATACTCAATGTGGTATTCATGAGTTCGAGTCAAAATGTGATTTTCAAAACATATTAAAACAACATAACCAAACATAATGCCATTTCAATCTGAAATTCAATATATTATTTTAATATACGTGATGTGATAATTTATAACAATAAATATTTGAACGTATTTTCATTGATTTCTGTGATGTCTAGACTAACTGACCTCTGTACGACTGGCAATATAATTAGTTTGGGGATGCAAAATTTTCTAATGTGAAAATAAAGCAATTCAACTAGAAACGTCCAATGAGTAGAAAAATAAATCAAATAAGATGATATGACTTTGTACTTTAGAAGTAAAGTTAAGCTTATGGAAACTAGGAAACTTCAATTATATTTATAAAATTATTGAAATGAAGGATATTAAACATTTATGGGCATACAACGAAAAGTAAATTAAACCGAATTAAATTCCGCCCACCTGTTTATACATATATTTCCCTTGAGGGGTGATCGTGATGTGGAGCTCACAGGATTAGTTAAAAGTCAAAATTAGTTAGCGTACATCCAAATGATTGCCACGCTGGTTTGAATTGGAAAATATTGCATATAAATGAAAAATTATGTAACATCAAACTTGAGCTCGGCCTTGTTTTGTTAACACATCAAGAACACAAGGTGAACAAGAGTTTTACAACGAACGCACATACATCATCTTAAATTGTCTAGACCAATGTTTCAAACACGATTTATGTTTTCACATCATTTTCAATTTATGCGCAAGACATAATCATACACAGCTGTTAAGACAAACTTGCCTCCTTTCTACCTATACGTGTGTGTGATCTTACCAAGTGTTTCAGACATTTTATAAAATGTGTATCGTTTTAAAGTTTACTAGGAAACGCTCAGTTGGGGGGACGCGTTGATAAGCGAGCACGTGCTATAGCTAGACCCACATTGCACATTTTTTTTAAATTTTAAAATTTGCGAAGTTCGCTATCCACAGGGCCATGTTTCCAATCGTATTTATTATTGCCAAGGTATTTGGGTAAACCCGTGTGTAAACCTTGGTGTAAACCTTTACTTTGTGGATAAAATCCACCGCCATCTAGCTAGAGGACCTTGACTCCTTGGGAAAACTATTTAAACTCTTGGTGACAAATAATTCACTGCTTCTTCGAAAGTATCTTGATTACTTCTAGGTGGCAGTGCATTAGAAACTTCGCGCGTCTTTTCGTTGACATGGCAACGTTACTTTTGTTATAATGTAATTTCCATTTACACTACTTATCGGATCAAAATTAAATTAACATATTCGTGACCGGACGGACATTCTAAATGATTTGGCCACCACAGATTTTGTCGCCGTTTAGTTTGAAAAAAAAACTTTCGATTAACTTTGATGTAACTTTTTAACGTTTTGAACGATTTTGCCACAAAACTAATGGCATTCAATCGAGAACGAAGCTTGCGGATGGTCAAAATTTCAAATCTATCCGAGCCTCCGTTCGAACGTTATGGCGAGACATACAAACAAACAAAAAACAAACAAACAAACAAACAAAGCTAGTGACTATTTTTTCCGGCAGAGTCAAATGGAAACGCTCGCTTCGGTCGCTTAAATAACCGTTGGGATATGAGAATACCAAACACTTTTAAACCCGTTTTGATGATCAGTAGATTGTCCCAACTTAATTGTTTATATGTCAACAAAATAAAAATTGTCAGTCTGTGGAATACAATGGCACGCAACACTGGAATCAGAATCAGCCTAACGTGCCCAACTATTTAGTCGCGATTTCCAATTTCAAGTACCGATTTCTAGTCGATACAGTGTGTGTCTACGGGTTAGTGTGGGGAAGTTTGGATAGTGTTGCTTGGTCCGCATTAAATTAATCTCCCCCACTGAAATTAATGTCTGTGCTTGAAGTGGTTATCTCTAAAATATGAATGTATGTTTCTGTTAAATTAACTTGAGTTTACAAAATTACTCGTGTAAATTTCAGGAGATCAACGTTTTCAAACATTTCTAAAAATTCCTTTACTTAGATTATTCAAAGTCGAAATACCTGAATCCAACTTGTATTTGTAGGGAACGGTCGACCACAAATGAGTCCCGTGACAATGAATTTAAAGTAGCTTAGTTTGCTCCTCGACGTTTAAATACACTACTCTGGGTCTTCAGCTAGACGCGTTTAACAGTTAATAACGAATGAGCTGGATGTGTAGGGGTGGGGGAAGTTAAATAGCCCCTAAAGTTCCAGTTAACGAGTCAAAAGGACGCGCGAAATAGTTTGCTTGGAATGAAGAAGTGCGCTCGGGAGGGGCCGGGTGGGTTTTATTGCTCAGGTCTAATACTCCGATCGGCCGACTGTGGTTGACCGGTCGATCGACCGACGTTTTATAGGACGTCTCAATCAACATTCAAGTCCACATAATAGCCGTTCGTCCGTGGGTCAATCCGAAGCCCCGGCGTATGTGTGGGCATTAGGTACCTCCTAGGGTTTAACCCTGAGCTCAAGTTATTCGCCAGAAGAAAAGAGATGTGGGATTCTTTTCAGACCTTTCAGAATTTGCTGATAAAAGATTTGTTTTAGAGCAAGGAAGGCAGAAGTCTAACATCGATAAACTAAACGTCGGCATACGTGACTTTCCGTCTGAGATTTAAGGGAGTATATGTTGTTGACAGAATAAACTCAATGAGAATTTACTGTGAATGAGTGCACACACGCTGTTTTGTAACATACCTCTTAACGCAAATTAAATTAATATAAGAACAGATTTATAATGGTATTTTACATTTTTTTTTGTAAATAATCAAAGCTAAGTCTAAATAGAAACGGTGAAGTACATCTTCTTCTTAAAAGTGTGCTGGTTCGAATAATTTCCCTAAATTGTTTAAATTTCATTTAACAGACCACGAAGAAGATTGCGCGGTACTCGTCAACCGAGGCAGCTTAGCGTCATTGACAAAAGTGGAGAAGGTATACAAGGAAAAGCTTTGTACCTTCATGTACTTGGTTTAGGGTGGAAAAGAATTTTAGGAGAAAACGGATCAATTATTTCCGTGGCTCCTATACTCCTATACTCCTGCTGCTGACTCGTGTATGACACTCTTGTGTTTGTGTGTTGCAGGGTATCAGGGGTAACGCTACGGACGCGTGCGAAGAACACGACCCGTGCCAACATGGCGGCATCTGTATCTCAACAGACTCAGGGCCGATCTGCGAGTGCAGAAACCTAGACTTCGAGGGCATCTTTTGCGAGAAAGGTAAGTTAGGCAATTCCAACCATCAAAGATTAAAGATTACAGTTAGCGGTGTTCAAAAACACTTTATTGGAAAAAAACTCTGCATTTTATAAACGTAGCTCTGATTCTTTTTAGTTTACTTTTAAACTCGTGTTTTTTTTTGTTTTTTTTTTGGTAGTGTAACTTATGAGAATTTCTTTTAGTATTTTTCTGTACTTTATGTCACTGTTCTGATACGAGATGTCTTAGAGATTAATTAATGACGGCGAATATCAGATGGTTGACTGATAAGTTCCTCCCACCAAAAGGTTTGATAAAAATTTACCTCCAAACATTTCTCAGCCGATTACGAATATGGACAATGGCCCTTGTCAAGAAAATTATTTAAAAAATTGTATCATATTGCTCGAACCAGTATGTACACAATGCGTGTCACTTGTCAGCAAAGAATAAATTTTGATGTGTTGAACCAGGCTTTATAAGGTTTGCAGAAAACCCAATTTGCATAGAATTCGACTCAAAGGAATCCTGCAATTCGTTTTTTATTCGCGTTTTTGGTGTCTGCTTTGGTGTTGAAGTTTTAACACACAAACGCATCTATAAAAACCCACTGCGCAATTTTCTATCTGTGGCCTACAAAAAAAATTACTAATAAATCTAGTGGGCGAGACCTAGGTTTCGTCTAATGAGCCCACTTAGCGATCTGGTTGCAATCAATCCCCTTCAACGCGGGCGGACACTATTCCTAGTTCGAGACTTCCTAAATCTATCGTCTGCAGTGATATCTCTGGCCTGGATCTCGTACCACCAGGATCAGGAAGAATTAACAGCCAGGATCCGAAGTGGACAGTAATGACAAATATAAAACATCCTGGATTACTTTCTGAGGTAGGATGGGATTTTCTCAGGAAATTGATAGTTGCTTTACTTTTTTCGGAATATCTAGGACATCGTGGGCGAGCAAGTGGCTTATTTTTTTTGTAAATGCTCTGCAATAAACTGTGGATAAACTCGTTTTTTTCGTTCAGATTACCAGTACCAGTTACAACTGCATCAGGCATTCTGGCATTCTAGAATGAGGTGGGTGGCCATAAGCCGAAAGTAGACGTCACTACAAAAGCAGAAAATTGATTTCTGTATGTTATATTTCTTTTTTAGAGAACAAGCATAGAACAAATAATTAGTTAGAGGAAGCATTACAAAATAAAATACATGATTCTTCGAAGCTGCCATGAGCACATTTTCCAGTGTTTGAAACTTTTGTTACCAATTTGAGTTTCTTCGTACGATCAATGCCCATACCTATACAATAAATAAAGCGATTTTATAACATGTTTAGCATATGGATCGAGTATTGATATCAACTGCATTCATTCTATACACAACACACATACACGTTGGTGTGCTAGTGTTAAATGCACTAACGGGCGACCCACATCAGAGGCAGGAGCGAACCATCCACAGCTCACACGTTATCCTGCTCCTAGTGATCGTCTAATTGCGACACGTCCAAACGCAGCCCTACATTGATTCACGCGCATTTAACAGTCAAAGCCGGGATTACGCCTTCGCTTTCACGAAACGCAAATAACTGCGATGGATATTTCTATCTATAGGTTATCCTCTTCAAAAAGAAATGTATACGCGGAAATCGGTGAGTAGTTTTAGGAGACTATGTCCTAGCCTTGAAACTTTGCGAATGAGATCTACGTATGATTCAGAAAATAATAAATATACTTTAAATCTATTTTGAAAATGTAGTTTACTAACAAGCGCTATCTCACTCAATACAGAGTTTTCTTGTATTAATAAAGAAACTTCATCTACCATCCGAAAATAAAAAAGTTACATTTATTTTCTTCAAAACAAAACGGTCAAAGCATCTCAACCGATATATTTATTTATTTTTTATTTATCTTTTTTGGGGTCAAGATTTGTTTCCAGGTAGGAGCTAACTTCACACAAATAATAATGGATGTGGCAAATGACTGAAAAAAACGACTAAATTCTTACTAACTACTCTTGTTTCTGTTAACGTACAAATCTTTGGATTATAACAAGATAAATAAACTTGGCCACTTAGACGCACACTATTTCGTTAGATAACTAAGTATTCACGAGGGGGTGTCTATAATCATAACGTAAATAGCAGTCACCACTATTGTATACCAGCAAAATAATCGTCATGTTGGCTTAAACGTCATCCCCAGTAAAATAGAAACTGTATGCTGTTGTTGCTTTTGAGCTTCATGCTGAATCAATTAATATCTTCATTGGAACTATTAATTTATTGTTGAATATTCTAGAAATCTTAATTTCTTAGTTAATTTAAATTCCGTTAAAAACCCTCATTTCGTCGAGAAACCAGTAGGTGTAGCTTGTATTCGGTGAAAAGTGTCTCGCCAGTCGTTATTCTCCGCAAGGTGTACAGCATGCAACTGCCCACGCGACAATGTCCCGCGTGTCACTAATAAACCAAACACTAGCCGTGCAGGATCGTGTCACTTAGCGTGGGTGTCGTCATGGACTTCTACAGAACAGCAAGCTGCACTACGCCTACTTCAGTGGGTGTTGTTTACACCAACTGCAGCGAGGGTGTGGCGGTGTAATCGTGTCGGTTGTTATCGACTGGCAGTTTTTAGAAAGAATATCAAGAATATTATCATGAATTTTGTTTATCATGTTATTAAATAATAACATATTCAGTATATAATTTCAGTGGCTGCAGGTTATATATTATTACACACAAAATGAAATAAAACATTTTACAGACACCATTTTGACTATTTGTTACTGTTATTTGACTCCTTGATCTACTTAAATAAAAATAAGTTTAATTATGATTGTTTGAGAATCAATGAACTTGCCGAAACTAATTTTCCCACAATCAAGATGTGGTGAATACACATTATATTCATAGAGAAGATCGTTTTATTTATTTTATTTTTAGCATGCAAATTCGCACTGACTACAAATATTGATTTCGGCTATAAATTCTGCTTTGCATCAGTATTGTGGTCGCATCGCTGGTCTTGATCATAACAACACTCTAATTTACGATCTGATTACACTAAATCACAGTTTACTAGCGTCGTCAAAACAAACTTTAACAAAAGTGGTCTCCTTTATTTTACCACGTCCTGCAGCAAAACCCAACCATCCAAAAAACTTCAGAGATAAATATCTATTCGTAGCCTTCCAAAGCTTCGTTCCCCAATTCAGATCACTTTTCCGCCACCCTTATCTCCACTATGCAATTTTCAACTCTACTTACAAAAAAAAAAATCCGACGCAAGTTTTTCGTATGCCAGAATAGAGGGGATATTTCCACCCGACGCAAAATCCCCGAACTTCACCACAAAGATTTCTGTGCGCGATTCCTCTGGGACTCTGGGAGCGCAAGATAAATGACTTTCATCGCACCCCGTGATATCAGATGATTACAAACAAAACTTGTAACATAAATGAAACATACAAGTGTAGGAAATAAACTGAATAAAAACATTAGAATACCTTACTGAATACAACATTGTGCTGAAACACACAAGCGCACATACAACTCTAGATAAGAAAACCTAAAACTGAACGTGAAAGAAAAACAAGGGTCTAATGCATTAAAGGTAGCAGCAAAGTAGACGCGGGAATGGCAGCTACATAGCCGTCTTGTAAAACGAAGACCGAGACTTAAGCTCAACGTCGTTCTAAATAAGGCACACTCTGCTTAAGAAGAAGTCATCCGGGACATTGTTAGAATGTGGAGTACGAGCATAGAGAATACTCTGGATCTTATTTCTCTCACTCGAGTGCGCTCATCATTCTAATAAACAAGAGCTTAGGAAACCCGCAGACTCCGCCCTCCGGACCCGCTCGCCTGGAAAACACGGGCATAACGTCGATTGCCGTCTTGCCAGAGTTTCAAAAGGTTTATCCTATGATTACGATCTAGATGTTAGATGCGGACGTATAACCTCTTGAAACGAAGTTGGAAGAGCTTGGTAAAAACTTTCAGCGTGGAGAGAGGGAGGGGGGCTGGAGAAACAGAAATTTGAGTTGCAGTTAACAGGCGATTCCTACAGATGAAATATTGTTTTGCAAAGCATCTCGCTATTTTATATCGTTAGAATGGTCGTTTTTCAATCATCAATTTGCTGGTTTTATTCAATTATGTGTTTCAAAATGTTTTTGGAAACTGACAATAACATATCAATGGATTTACTTTTCAAACGAAATATTTCAATATAAATAATAATCATTTTATATAAATTTAAGTGGCGAATCGCGTATTGGTAAAAGTTATTGCATCACGGAGATTACACAACAATGTGAAAGGATATCTCATATCTTGGTTTAAAAAAATATATTTTGTAAATCATGTCAAATTGTGCAACAGTTTTGAAAGACGAGGGATATGTTACATATTAGAAGTGTCCAGACACACCACGTTCTTATGTAGCCATATAACTTATAGGAAAACGATTCAAACTATTATAGTATGCGAGTTCTTTAAATATACAACTTGTTGGTCTAGAGACCCGATTCATGTCCAGTTTATCAATTGTTAATGCGATATTTAGATTGATTTGTCTATGTGGTCGTTAAAGGTCATTATCAGAAACCAAAATAATACAATTTTCGATCACTTGACAAAATAACAGTACTTGATTCGCTAGTTGAGGTGCTTAGTCATTACTTTGTCTTTTCTACCCTATTAGTATAATGGCGGGAAAGTGTTTTATTGGGAATCCTCACCAGGCCGCCACTACAATTCTGAATAAACAATTTATATGCTATAGACAAATATGTAAAATAAATTCCATGCGACGTAGACTACATAAATTATTATCCCCATGAATATTTCATCCGTCGCGGCTGAGAACTAATGTTTCTGTTGTGTCAACAGTTGGAACGAAGTTATGACCACCTGAAATTACAGTAGTTTGAAAATTAACTTCGGTTCGGTGGTTAGTTGGTTGGTTGGTATCCGTAATAAAGTTTGTTGAGTCTCGGCTCGGGTTGGACAAGTTCGGTCGTCAATCAGAGAGACACGAGGAGCGAGGTATGCGACAGGACCGGGCCGGGCTACTTACGGGGGTAAATGATGCTCCCGCCAAGAGCAGCCGTTCGCTGGTTGATAAACTCAAACAACCTTGCCGTTGTTGCTTCCTGTTGAGAAGAGTTGGAGAGTTGTGAGTTCAAGAGCAGAATGTTGGCAAGTGAAATAGTTGCGATTGCTTATGAGCCCTGCCGTGGAGATGAGAACAGAAAGCAGGTAAAACGTGATCCAAACTAATTGTCTTGTACTTCACATTTTGCGTTTGACTTGAATATTCAACAAGCATCAGATTATTGTTCGGATTTTTCCACGCAGGACTTTGTAAATATTTTATATGCTTACAAATTAATATCAATACGATTGTAAAGAAGGTAATTGCCTTCTAACTTCGCTTTTAACGTAAACCAAACAATCGTAAATTACTTTCGAAAATTTGCGTATATAATTCAAACATTTGCTCGTCGTGTAACATAATTAATATGTAGTCGTTTTGTTATTAGTTATCGAGTTATATCTTGTCAGTCGGTTTAAGCAGAATGGCATCCAAAGACAACGACTTATGTTTAGGCAATTGGACAGTCGACAAAGTTATTTCCTATATCTTCTCTTCCTGTTTGGTAAATCCTGAGCCGCCGGTCCTCAGTAAGCCCCCCAGTCCACGTAAGTCCACCAGGCCCAGTAAGCGTTTGAAGCCGTAGTGCTCGCGACTCACTAGGCCGGAAGCAAAAGCGGCTTCGAGTGACGGAACGGAAAGAGGATCATCTACTAAAATACCATCAAAGAATAAGCCTTATTATATATATTGGCTACAACGTATCGTTAATACCAAAACTTTTGGGTTTTATCTTTCTTCAATATTGATTTATTCGATGTTCAAGAGAAATTCCTATGAAAACGTCATTCTGTAGTTGGGTATAATGTAGCCTTGTCAATGTGCGTGTCCGGAGACTAACGTACAACATGGCATATTCTAAATTAATTTCCGGTTTCTTGATGATCATATAACTATTTTCGTTTTCTTTCGAAGACTTAATATTAAATAAAAATAAAAAGAGGGGCAAACACGCACGTAGACATTTTGAAAGTTTGGATTTTTATACATTTCTGTGCTTACGTGTGCGCGATGCTTTATTTCCTTTCCTTAAATTTTGATAGATACTCAAGGGTAAATGACAATTTTAAAATCAAATTACAACTTGCTCATTGCATTTCTTGCCTTGGGCTACTTCGAGCAAAATTGCAAAATTAAATTAAAACGTTAATTGTACTATATACATTCCAGAAAATTGTTATTATTACTTTCCCTTTCCACTTTACTTTTGGAATCGTTACCGAAAGAAATTGGATTAAAAATTCCCCTCATCTTTAGGTTCGTAATGAGATTTGTCGCTTTTTTAATTCGCTAAGCGGGGTAGGCCTCGTCTATATAGTGCGGTGCTCTCTCAAACCGCTAGCTTAATTCTCACGGCCGAGGACGCAACAGACTATTTGCACGAACACCACATTGCTAAACTGATTATCTGCTTGTCGCCGTAACAGCTTTTATCCGCCCTGCATCGATCTTCTCTAACGACTTCGCCGCCGTTAATAAGAAACAATAGAAAGGTTGTTAAATGAAAATGAAACAAGTAGAGTGGGATTGAATTGAATCAATCTCGCAAGAAATTCTTTACAGCCCAGCGAATAAGTTGACACCTTTATTTTATTTTATCTAATTGAGATATAGTATTTAGGATGTGTATACCTACACTCCGTTTTGTTGCAAAAGTTACAAAATTGGATTTTTATCAATTTCATGTTATCGGCATGGCATTTGTCTATTTTATTAGCTTATTTTCATGGAGTAACGAGTAATTGATAATAGAAAATTGATAACTGTTCTATCGCAGATAATATTTAATATTCAACAGACAGTCTTTTTTCAATCATTTTATTGTTTAAAAGCCATGCCCCATCATTACACCATCACACACACACGATTAACCCGAATGTTAAACCAATTTCTCTTACACATAAGTTTGCTATTTTTCACTACATTTTATTCCCCCATGTTTTTCTCTTTACGAATTAGACTAGCACAGTTTGTTTTTTACTTATTTTCTAGCTAACATAATTTATCTTATTCCTTTTAATATCCATATCCTGCACTATATATAATATGTGTTTACATAATTAATTAAAACCTAATATGTTGCCGTAATATTTGAGCGATGTGTACCAACTGTTTCAATTCACGAGGCTCGACTCGTCCTGGAGAAGCTAAAGCACTTACCCGAAACAAACCAAACATTCAAACATCCCAGTGAATACAGACATTGTTATTGTTTTCCTATATAGTGAGAGAAGGTTGTGTGGGGGGGGGGGGGGGGGAAGTGTTGCCTTCTCACTCACATCAAATGACTCAAAGAGATATCGACCCTCAGCTGACTTCCTTTACACGTTGGCCCTGCCGAATATCACGCGACTCAATGCACGCATGCAACAATGATCCAATCGGGAAATTCTTTTTATCATATGCAAACACAAGCGTCTTAAGTATTTTCTAATGATATAGATAAGAGTTAGTCAAACTGAAAGCGGACTTGATGATGGATGTTGCAATCATCTTTTGAGATTTGATAACTCATTCCATTCTTGTCGTCGGTACATTTCCTTATTTGCAGTTAGCTATGGCGATGTAGTCAACTCTTTGGTGCAGGTTGGGAGCTGAATTCGTGCACATCTGTCGCCAATATGCTAAATTTAAACACACACACCTGATTTGAATGAATGATTTTAATGAAATGTTAATAAACTGTACCAAAACGTGGTTGGTTGTGGATGGCTAAGCATGGCACTCAGCCAAAGCAATAAAACCACAAAAATAAACTCAAGAATAGTACATTTTTTTTCACAATTTGAATACACATTAAATAAACTTATCAAACTCGGCATTGCGTTAAACATCAAAGGCTAATATTCAAGTAGTCAAAACATCCACAAAATTCGTTACGGTAAAACACATGTTATAGGGGCCTCGGCCAAACTATGGGAGTGCCTACGTCACGAATTAATTATAAGTAATGACGTACATTCGCAGTATAACCAACCTAAATGTTGACTATGGCCCGTTTTCGCACCTGTTCCAAGCTGTTCCAAGGTATGTTCGGTTGGTTAATCTGTCACAGACTTACCGGTCTCTCGTTAAAAACTTTGTTCTTGATTAACTACTTTGTTGAGTATTATTGAGAAAACGCAAACAATCCATGTCATAATCAGAACCACTGAAATTAAAATGCTGTACGGTGAATTCTACAGCGAACAATTTGTAAGGCCCTCTTCATGCGAACAAAAGGCCAGAGGAAAAGTTACCCACTCTGTTTGTTTGAAATTATAGCAACTGTTTTAGAAGCAACTTTTTGAACAATTGGTGAAATAGCCAACGGATTCTCATAAAGACCATAAAATGCTCGTTTTCCCATCAAAGTGATCCAATAAATAATTACGATACAACTAGAGCATTCAATAACGCCTGTGCTTGCTTGTATAGCTACGTGTGTGGCGATCAAATATACTTTATTGCACAATCAAATCAAACATTGCTCCTTCAGCCCTCGGATGAAAAGGACATGACTCGCATAAAATCAAAATAATAATTATTGATTTTAAAACAATTGTGTTAACTAAATATTCTGGAGGTGATTTTATAATCATTGCATTATTAAGCAATATTGTACCACATTTGAAATATAATTTTAATTTTATGTAGCTATTACGAATTAAATTTGTCAACATTTCATCAATTTAATTCGCATTTCATTTGCCTTTAATAGATTTCGCTATTATGGGACATAATGTACTATTTAAATGCGCATTTTGTTGTTTGTAATTTCTGGAAGGTACGTCGTATTTATTTTTAACTAGGTGTGTGTTATGTTTTCTTCATTAATCACAATAGTGTGTGTTTGTTGTATGAGCGAAGCGAAGACTTCAATTTCACTGACCCCCAAAAAATTTAGCTCGGGTGTTTTTTTTTTTTTTTTTGTTTGTTTGTTTGTTTGTTTTTTTTTTTTTTGTATTTTTGTCTGTTTGTTCGCTCTCTACCGGGCAAACGGCATATGCGATCTTGATGAAAATTTGACAGGACCTTCGAAATCTCTGAACTTAGACTTGCCACGTTTTTGGGTACAATCGAAGAAATATTTCTCATGAATATCGTACTTTAACGATTTTTTTCGATTTTTTGTGCAATATTTTCGTGCCATTTGGGCCAATTATGACCAAACGGGTGGCTACAACGTTCATATTATACATGGACATTAAGGTTATGGTGATGTAGTACTTTGTGAAAGAAAAAGTTGAAAAAGTTAGCCAGAATCTATAGAAATAAAGCTTTAATATAAGTTTTTTGATTTTTTGTGCGATATTTTCGTGCCATTTGGGCCAATTCTGACCAAACGGGTGGGGCTACAACGTTCATATTTTACATGGACATTAAGGTTATGGTGATGTAGTACCTTTTGAAAGAAAAAGTTGAAAAAGTTAGCCAGAATCTATAGAAATAAAGCTTTTAATATAAGTTTTTTATGGTAAATAATACCAATTGACAAGAAACAATAGAAACGTGACAGCAATCACCTACAATGCGTAGGCAGCAAAACAAAGCACTTGCAAAAGTAAAGATATCCTACGCAAACTAAAAACCTTAAAAAAGCTCATCCATCAACGCGGCGGGACTTTAGCGTTTTCCTAGTATGTTGAACAGCATACAGATGTGCCATTCCTTTTTATGAGCTGGCAACAGTTAAAGTGTTTGTTATTATTTTTTATTTGGTTGTGGAATCATCTAGTTCCGTTTAGCTCTGTTTAACGTTATCGTGTAAGTATTAGGACGAGTTTTATCAGTGTAATTCAATTAACAAGTCAATCAGTATATCTTGTTATTTATTTGTATAACTATAAGCAAATATTTCTGCCCAAATCAAAAATGGTTCATTCTCGGACACATGGTCCCCTGAATCTCCAGCCAGAGCCAAAACAGGTCGTTAAATAGGATCCAAATCCTACATTACTGATCTCACTGCAAAAAGCTATTTAATATTTAAACTAAATAAAATTATAACGTGAAACATTGCATTAGGTACATTAAAATATGAAAGCATTGATAAAATGTAATGATTTAAAATAGGTATCTTATTATAAAAAGTTTGTATAATTCTGGTTATTTTCATTGTTTCTACCATTTTATGATTGATTGAACGTGTGTTATTTAACTTCATGGAAATGGTTGCAACGACCTTGTTTTGAGGCCCTTTGAAAGTCCCTTAGAAGATTTAGTGGATTGTAATTACAATAATATTTTTCTATGTAGCTGACTGAGTACATGAATGGAGTTAGAAAGGTTTTTAAATGACTCGAGTTTTGGGTTGTGTATGTTTGTAGGAATATAATAACCATCTCAACTTTGAAATGTAATGATTTAATAAAAATGTGCTGAATAAAATTGCTTGTTATCTTGTTAAATTTTCAAGAGTATATTATATGGTTGTATCATTAATCTATAAAAAGAATCTAATCCGTGGCTAACGATCGTGGTGGTTCGTGGTGGGCGGCAGTACGACCGATTGAACATAGTCTAAGGTGAAGCCTTGAGGCTTAGGAAGTAATCGCCACATTCGCTTTGCTTGTTTGAAAAGGTGTTAGCCACGGCACGTATCTCTGCTAGATTAAACATTACATATTCCATAGGAGCGAGCGTTAATGTAACTCGAGGACGAGGAGGATGTCAATGCGTACAACACACGACCGGCCGTATCGTGTGGTTTTAAATAGAAAATTGCCAGGAAAACTCGTCCCCATTATAAAGAAGAATAAAATACATTTCTCCATTACGTTCCTATAGAATAGAAGGGATTTAGAAATACGTTACTTGAGTTTTACATTCAAAGAACTCGTTATAAATCCCACTGCAACTCTAAGCATTATATTAAACTCGTTCGTGAATGGGATGTTTAATACGTAGCACGCTAAGTACAACGTATTTGAAAGCTTTTACATTACGGAAGAGATGTCCGGATGTGAACCATTTATATTATACGTTTATAATCTTTTATGATGCTTATACACTGTATATTATACGTTTGCTTTAGCAATCGACAGTTAGACAACTTAAAAATATATAATAATTACACTTTGAGATAAACAATTGGGCATATTATCTATATTTTCATTTATACCTTAGAACAAATTCAAAATCTGAAAATAGATTTATTAAGACAACAAAATTGCGCTATTTTTTTCTTATTACACCTCTTGAAAAAGTAGCTAGGTCAATATTTAATTCATTATCTTTGTGCAGCGTTCCATCTCTTAGAAAAAGCACTTCCCTTAGCTAACAAACTTCAGATTCCTTAATATTATATTCATCACCTCCGATAACTCCAAGAAAATCCTCTATTTTCCTCTACCTTCAGTTCATTTTCCTGCTACATAATTTAGCAAAAATCGTATAGCGCATAATAAAGTGTTAAAGCTGTTTCCATTTCTCGCTCCATTTACTTTAAGCTTCCTATCGCATTAGCTCTTTTGCAGACAACTTTTTGTTGAACTGAAATGGCGCTTGTCTGGATGACAATATAATCACATAATGTATTCCAATATCTCAAGGAATTGTATTAAATCTAGCCTTTCTTCCGTCTAGCTACGAATGATAAGAGTTTCTAGGGAGACGCTGTCAAGGAACAAAGACTTTATCTCGGAACATTTCAACCATGCACATTGCACGTTACGTACGAACGTGTAGATACGTTTCAGTTTTTTTTTTTTTACAAAACAGTGATTTGCACCATAGTATTATACTATGACTTGTATTGATCGCGAATATAAGAGTAATTTAAACGCAAAACTTCGCAATAAGCATACGTGTTGGAACGGAGACATCAACAGGGCACCTATTAAAAATTTCCGTTAGCCGTAACAATTTTATCAAATACATTTCTAAAAAAACAATCAAATAAATGAAAAACACTTTTTAAAACTGACTCGGATAAACGTTAAATAATTTTAAAAAATAGAGCATTCAGATGCATGCATATTTATCTGATTTATTTATTTTGGACAAATAAATAAGTAAAATCTTATTTAGAGTCTACCCATAGCTAATCCATAGTCGCCGACACCATAGACGCAAGAACAATTGCCAACCGAAAATGAGTAGGCCTATATGATAAAGGAAACACCACCAAACAATCCACCCATCAGTGACCAAAGAATGTTTGTTTCAATTCAAGGTTAATTCAAGGCTTCGTTGTTAGTATGCATTATGATTCAACAAGATTCAAGGCAATTTCATAACTTCTCTCTGAAATTTATTCAAATCTCCATAAGGTGATGTTTTAACATGTGTGTAAGCCTGGATTTTTAGTTTCTAACTATATAATAACCGAACTTAAAGGGATATCAAATAGGGGTTATTTTATTTTATTCCAGTCCACTGGCATGTACATAATACGTGGCACATACAACAAAATAATAACAAATACAGAAGTACCATAGAAATATGAATAACAAATGCTAATGCATAATAGTAAGTATAATGAAATAGCGACACGTCTGGACCGGCACCTCCACCAAGAAAGTATATGTCACTTCTGAACAGGTCCTGCATAATATATTTTTAAAATGTTTCTGTACCTGGAAATCTAGAAAAAAAATTTGACTATCTGGTAGCCCCCAAACACTCTACTCTAACCACCACTACAAATTGGTAAAAACAAACTTTTTTACTTGACCTTGGTTTGATTTTTTTTTTTAGTTTGGGTTCAAGTTTGAATTTCTAACGTTCGCACATCCCTAGTGTGTACTATACGGCAGTTGAATAGGATGGACTGATTATATAAGTTAGCATTTGTATGGGATTGGCATTATGTTTATATGCATGACGAAAAACCATTTTAAAATGTTGGACTCTTCCATAAGTTTTGGAAATAAAATTGGCCATTAAATTATGAAACAAATCTCGATTCAAGAGTCCCTGGGTGAAAGTGAAAACCACCGGTCTTGATATCCCCTCGGTATTTCTGGTTATTTGTTCGCTTCTCCTCCCCTGCAGGTATCCCACCCAGCTCCGATATTCATGTGGTGTTCTGACTGTGCATCGCTCACTTTCCTTGGCCTCCTCTCCTCCCTTATTCCACGCGAGTTCCCGATGCCGGCCGCGCCTACAAATCACGCACACTAGCGCTGCGACGCATGCAAAGGTGGCGTCGCGACGCCAAGACAAATGAACCGCACGGTTGAGACGCGGAGGAGGATTCGCTCGGCTGTTCTAGACACATATTGAAAAGCGCTCTGTTAGCTGTGCAATATTAAGGGGGAGGAATTTAGAATAAAATAAACTTTTTCGGCACGGTTCTTTGAGCAAAAACGGCTTCATTTTTACCAGGCATAAGCATAATAAACAAATCTAGAATGATGGATTAAGACGCCAAAGATACTTTTTCTACTTGAGAAAAGAAATTTACTTTTCGTCTCACAACTGAGAGGAGAGCTGTTTTGCCAATGTGAAACGTGACATAGCTAAATAGTCATCAGCAAACAAAGCACAAATAAAAACTATTACATAAAAATGCAACGCAACTTTGAATTTGATCTTAAGATTATCATAAATATTTGCGCCGAAAATTCATTAACAACACATTATTTGAATTCTTCAAAGACTAATTTTGTTAAATACACTGTTGACGAATAAGGCTTTTGACGATATAGCTTATCTCAGCTTGATAAATTAATATTATATTATTATGTAATATCAATTAATACACTAATATAAAGGCCGGTAAGGAATTAATATCAATAAATACACTAATATAAAGGCCGGTAAGGAATGAGTATGCGCAAATTTTACGTCTATACTTTATGTTTAACCTCGTAGGGGTCCGTTCTTGCGTCTTGTTTTTGTTGTTATTGTATTTATAATGTGAAATAGTTCATGTAATTCAAACAAAAGTTTGAGTAAAGAAAATGATATGGCCTTCCCCAGTAGGAATCGAACAAGTAACTTATTTCATTGCAGTTATACAAATACACCGCCGCCATTGCTTGCTGCTTCAACACTTTTATCCATTACACTGACAACTTGTTTCGCATGTAGGGATAAAACATTTAATCTGTCAAATGTGTCAAAAACAAATATACAGTGATAAATTATTGTACTCTCGAAAGCTTTTCACCGTTAATATTTCACACTTGAGCTAATCCTCACAATGACGTTTTGTTCCGAGCGGCTTTTAACGCCGTTGTTTTCTTTCGGTAGACGGTAATGCTTTCCGTCGTATTACGTAGTAAGCGTATGAATGTTGTTCTTAGAGGTGATGTCGGAATGTCAGGTCTTGATCCGACGAAAGATGTCACTTCGTGCAGGGTAGAACGTCACACATAATTCCGATCCACATTATTATCTCACATCAACAAGTTAGAATGTACTAGAACAAACAATCGAGTGCCTTTGACATAGCAACAAATATTACTTTATTGAGATAGGTACATAAAATTCAAGGATCAAGCACGAAGAACACGATTTAGAAAAATTACAAGACATAAAAAAACGTATGCAATAATCTCAATAATGGACTATTTTTTTTGCTATCAAATTTATAATAAAATATTAGAACATTATTGACTGGCCCACGGTTTGAACGTACCGACTTTTATGTAGTAATAAATACATTAATTATATCAAATGTGTTATGTAGTAATAAATACATTAATTATATCCTTAACGTGTACGTGACCAATGCAACTAGAAGATTTTATTTCACTACGTTATTTGTTAGCAAATTTGTTTATAACAACCCAAACAAATTAACTACATCCTTACTTATTTAGCATTTTGTAACTGAAAATATAATAATGCTGTTCGTATAGTATATTTTTGAACATAGTGTATCTTCAAAGTTCACTGAATATCACTGCATTTTACGTTTTGTGGGTTTCTCTATATCAGGACGTATTTTCGAAGTCCTATACAAAAGCAAGCATATCACAAAGCTCATACAAAACAGATTTCAAACGTCACCCGTCTTCAATTGCACGCCGAGACAGGCGCGAAATATACACTTTGAATTTGAACACTCTCACGTATGAAGGTTTTGTTGTGATCCTCTCCAACTAGATCCAAGACGCGTTGAGAGGCAGGCATAGATTTCTGTTTCTTGAAACATCTTGCAAAGCAAACTTCGGCTAAACCACGATTGCTACGACATGTCACGACGTACGAGGAGAATCTTATTGGGAATGCACGCACATCACCGTATCAGGTTCAGCTTGTTTTATTTGTGCTGCCAAATGTGTTTTGAAAAAGCTTTCATCTAGCGCAAAACACTAAACACATAAAGTTCGGGTGTCTACGTGGGGAGAAAATGTGTGTGGCAGGAATAGTCGAATGAAATGCTCTCAAATGCTCAAAAGTTCACTTACTGTTTATAAATAGAATTTCAGCCTTGGTTGTGCTTTTATTTCCGAATGAGGTGTTAATGGATTTACAGCGCTGCAAACGTATCAAATAAAATGGTGCATCACAAAAAGAAAACAAAAACAACCACAATTAAAAACAGTCTGCATAAGAACATCGTTAACCATCAATTTAAATAAGTAAACGTTGCGAGACACACTTCATTATCAGTATCCGTATTTTAGAGTTAAGGTGGGCCATACTAAGATTAACCTACTACAATTTAAATAAGTGAGACGTTTTTCCGAGATATGAGTTTTTTCTTTACACTACTCAATTTAATATAACAGATAATATTTTATTTAAATCTTAATATTTGTCAATGAAACTGTTTTTAGTTAAAAATGATCAATCGTCCCTTAACTATTTTATAAGGAGTAATTAATTGAACTCTTAATTCATTGTTTGTCAAACGAAACATTTCAATTCCATAACAATGAGATGGATTGCCAACGTACACGCATGGAGTTGCTTTTATGATAGGTGCGATATGAGATTTTGTTTAATCAACAAATTGAAATAAAGAGGAGAGAACGTGAAAAAACTGTTGTTTACCAGTAAGTAACGTAGTAAATAAATAATATGTCCCGGTATATCTAATAATTGTTATCAATGCTTAAAACGAATGCCAATTTCCTCATCACTTATTTTACACGACTTTCTAAGCGTGTTTGTTGACTTATTGTGAAACTTTTATTTACTAAAGATTTAATTTATTTATGAATGACTACTGCTTTCTAAAAAAAACTTTTAAAAGTATTTTCAAGTTAATTAAAATTCAAGCTTTATTTAAGAATTTCTTCCATCATTTATATTTTTCTCTTTCAATGTTAAATCCGATGTCGCAAAGATCTCTTCACACCCAAACCCGGTGTAGAAATTCTGTGTTTTGAATTCTACTCGGACCCGACCTGCCTTATCACACAGTCCAATGCGCCTGCGCTCTGCGGTCAAACGACGCCGGATACTCGCGATATCCTGCCGTCGCGACGCCGTGGCTGTCGACCCTCCGTTGACCCTTAGACACCTAGACATTTGGTCACGAGGCGGGTGACATAGTTGACAAACTACACTGTGAGTCAAAACACTTGCATAGCGGACTGACTTATTGATCTGACTTCAACTTTTGAATTGATGCGAGAACAATATCCAATAAATGTATTGTACACTTTACAGAGAGATTAATCTTATAGAAAGGACTAGACTTGAAGCACATATCCGTAGTTATTAGTTAATACAGTGCCAAAAAAAGTGTAAAAATTTAGAATTATATGGATTTTTTAGATCCTTTAACGCGAGTGTAGATAGGATACAGGTCAGCTCGATTCGGAAACGGTGTTACTCTGTGCCCCCTTTTGCTAGGTCAGAAAAGTACAAGAACGTTTTCTTCTCCCGCGCTGTCACCTTGTACAATGCTCTTGCTCCGTCCATCCGACAACTGAGCGATATAAAACAACATCAGGTTCAGGTAAAACGCGTTTTAAAAGAGAGCCAGGAAGTTTGATTATGATGTGATATGATGTGAAGTGATTACATTTTGCCAATGACAGGAAGTTTAGTTTATAGCGTGTTTTGATAATAATAATAATGATGTTATGTAGGCCTAATGTTATTTTTCTAATTTAATGTTTGTGCCAGTGTTTAATAAGTTTATAATTATATGTTGCTTGTTAGATAGTAGTTTAGTTAAAGGGGTATTTAACCGCGAAACTCAAAAAATGTATTTCATTCAGGCTTACTAGTAATGAATTTAGCAATCAACAGAAAAATTATTGGGGCCACCATGACCTCCCAAAAAATTGTCAAACATGACATTTTTCGAGCTAGGTCCCATCGGCAAAAATCTCCCATAAGAAATAACATGGGGACGATCTTTATGCCCCGTGACCTTGGAGGATTTTGATCCAAAAAAATTGGCCATTATTGACGTACTCGACAGCCTTTTCTGTAAATTCTCTATATTTTGTTTTGTAATTTGGGCAAGTAGTTCGGTCAAAATATGCTGATTACCAAGATGGGGTGTGATTTTGGAATGCATATTTTGGCGTGTTTGAGGGTATATTTGGGCACAGTTTCAAGACACGATGTTATAAAGGGGCATTTTAGATTGGTACTATGCTCTAGTATCTATGTGGCCAAAAAAGAAGCAGGTTAAAGCGATTTAGGAAATTTTCCAAAACACCAATTTTCGCCAATTTCTGATCAAAAAATTAAAAAATTCGTGTTTAAATCACAGTTACAAGATATAATTTTTTAAACGGTCATTAAGTGTAGTATTGTGCTATAGATCACGTGGTAAAAAATAATTTTTGGGGTTTTTAGCCCCTTTAAGACTGGAGGCAAGACACTATGTGTTATGGGGCCTCGCTCTAATCTTGCTTCCAGCAATGTGTTGGGCCTAATTGTTAAAATGTTCCTTACATATTTAAATAAAATAATAATGATTATATTTTTTTTACATAATAACTTTAATCTAACTTACAACCTATATAATTGCAATTTTTACGCTGGTATCACTTTTTGCACCATGGTTGTGTCAATAAGACAGCTTGATCGCACTAATATGCTCTAGCTGCGTGACAAAGCGTCTAACTGAGTGGGTAGACTCTAAATACAATTTATTTATTTATTTATTTATTTAATACAAAACTTTGGAAGGATCTCCAATTAACTCACCGAGTGACTAGTTCATCTTGTTATATTCATCAATAACCTTTTAACTGATATTATCTAATATAGATGCGGTTGTTAGTTCATTATAAAATATGAACACGCAACAGGAGCATCAACACTAGCAAGTCACTTTTTTGGAACTCACGTCTAAAGTTAATGGATCAGTTCATGTTGTATCAATGAAATAATTCCCCGGCGGCCTTCTGAAATATTGTTTTAAATGTATTAGTGCAAGTAAGAAGGATGTCTTACAAGACCGCTCGGGACCGGCTGTCAACCGAAGCCTAGTGAGGGCGTAGTAACATCATGTAATATGGAGGGGTGCATTACGCGAGCGAGACGATCAACTTTCGTCGGTATATACGTCAGATTATAATGAAACGATCCGGGCACAGTAGACAGGTTAATTAAACTTTGTATACCGTCTCGTTGCCTAGGGATGAAAATAATATGGCGTGTCTCTTTATTAAAGGGGCCATGTTATTTTGATGACAGCATGGTGTATCGTGAAATAATTAATTTACACTCGTGAGCTCGGGATAAGATAAAGCAACAATTGACCTAGATGTATAATTATTTACGCAAAATGCTGTGTCTGCAGTTAGTTTAGAAAAGATATAATACAAAAATAAAGAAAACTGCAAAAACTAAGTTTATTTATTATAGCAGCCAATCGTTTTTAATTTTCCAATTCATCATTTCTGTATCCAATATAAGAATATCATTAATCAGTTATCTCTTAATTCTCATTGTTTTTCTCAGATCAGCATGAATTAATGCTTCGGAACCAACACACAGTTTACTATGTATCTGCTTTTTATGTCAAAGTGACGTGTTTGTTTGTTTTTCACCTATATTTGTATATTTGTATGTATATTTATTTATTTTTCTTACTCGTTATTGTGTATCATAATTTTGTATTAATTTGATTCTCTGGTTAGATGGAAGAACGATTTTAATTATTGAACCACGCCATTTTTGTTGTTGCTTACAATTAATATTTCAGTTATTGTATTTATAAAGCACTGTTGCAATATGCTTTATAAACTAAAATTAATAATAAGTCATTCCAAGACAATTTATTTTGCCACGATATGTATTATTATAAGCCATAGCTCTTTATCGTGTTTTAACCCAGCAAGCACAATCGAGGGAAAGTTGGAAGTAAGATATTTGAAAGTAACGTGGGCACAGGTGAAATGTGGCGCAACATCCCACGCCTGACGCATGATCCCACGCCTGACGCATGATCCCACGCCTGACGCATGATCCCACGCCTGACGCATGATCCCACGCCTGACGCATGATCCCACGCCTGACGCATCCGCCTCTAGTTACCCACGTTGTTTCTCCGGTGCGTAGGATGTCGAAGTTGCGTAGGAGGTCGAAGTTGCGTAGGATGTCGAAGTTGCGTAGGAGGGGGCTGTGCGACCAGAATTACAATAAGCCAATATTATTACAATGAGAACCGAACAATGTTGTTATTCAATGGTTGGATAAGAACGATGCAATGAGACAGTTCAATTATTCTTCTTGAGCTAACTATTACCATTATACGTGTGCGGTTGTGTTTACTCTAGTCCTGTAGCCGTGAAGCTGTATCAACTTTCGATTAACTCTGTAGAAAGTACACAATACGCTAGCATAAGCTTAACACAAGAACTCGGCACATACGTATCGGTTTTCGTTTATTCACGTAGAGAGATAAAGAACATTCATCGTATTCGAATTTAAAAGAGGCTAACACATGCCTAAAAGCCTGGGATAGGCCTACAGATAAATGGAGATAATGTATATTTCTTTAAAAGAGATGTAACGTATATCTTTAAAGGGATGCGTAACATAGCATGTATTATTGAATATTTTTTCTCCCATAAAGACTATTTCTATAACTCACTGTATTTATGCTATATTATCGTCAAGGATAGGCAATAAATAAATAAATAAATTTGTATTGAGAGTCTACCCACTCAGTCATATAACTGATTTTATCAGTGGGGGACAGTAAACCAAAGCGACCAAGCCAACCCTAATATTAACGTACGAGTTCAGATCACAGTTTTAATAAGACGCGGATGACACGTTTCTACCTTATACCTACAACATTTCTAAGTATGTAAACGCGAAGATATTTCAACATAACAACTTTGTTCTACATATACATGCCGACACGATCTCGCATGATTGCGTCCGTATAGATCTGAAAGCGGCTCCGCGGAGACGACATCATGCCGCGTGGAATCCGTGCGCCAGACATTACCCCACAGTCTATTGCCGCGTACTTTGCCGAGTGAGGGTATCGCGCATTGTCAACAGCAACCCTCGAAGTAATGGCTTTATTTCAGCCGACTAGAGAGACTAGCACGAGAGGTTCGTAATATTATGCAAATGAACAAGAAGCTGACGACGATATGAAAATGTGGGCGTAACCCCGACTCAAATCACTCTTATGTTGTTTCGTGAGAGTTTGTAATAAATAAAACAATTAGATAATATTAATTAATTTAGAATATGACTGCGATCCATCGTTGTCAATAGTGCGTTTTAGAAACATGTATGTTCTACAGAGTGAGAATGTCAAATTATGTTAAATAAAATAGGCTGCTTCGCGAACGCTTTTTTAGTCGCGTTGATGGATGAGCTTTTTTGTAAGTTTTTATTTTGCGTGGGATCTCTTTACTTTTGCAAGTGCTTTTTGAACGCATTGTAGGTGATTGTTGTCAAGTTTCTATTGTAAGTTGTTAATTGTTATTATAAACCTAAAAAAACTTATATTAAAATATTTATTTCTATGGATTCTGGCTAACTTTTACAACTTTTTCTTTCAAAAGGTACTTCATCACTATAACCTTAATGTTCATGTAAAATATGAACGTTGTAGCACCACCCGTTTGGTCAGAATCGGCCCAAATGTCACGAAAATATCGCACTAAAAATCGAAAACAATCGTAAAAGTACGATATTCATGAGAAATATTTCTTCGATTGTACCCAAAATCGTGGCAGGTCTAAGTTCAGAGATTTACAAGGTCCCCTCTAATTTTCATTAAGATCGCATATGCTGTTTGCCCGGTGAGAGCGAACAAACAGGAAAAAAAACACCCAAGCAATTTTTTTTTTTTTGGGGGGGGGGTCAGTGAAATTAGTCTTCGCTTCGCTCATCCAATAAATGATTAATTTGTATTGCTTAATGTCTCATTTTCGAGACGATGTGTGGTGATAGAAGAGGATGAAGGGTGAATAGAAGGGAGAAGGGGGATCCCCGTACCGGCACGTAGACGACTCCTTTCGAAAAGTACCAAGGAGACCAACGGCTTTACGTCCCTTCCGAAAGTACGGTGTAACCTTGACAATCATTTAAGTTCCTCCACTAACCCAGACTGCCGAGCAGACGTCGAGGAGAACGAATCCGTTACACTAGCTCTCGAACCCTCCGTCTGCTCTAACCAGCGGTATACGTGTGTTTAGTACATAGTGTTCACCCACTATCCCCCTGACCACGCCCAAAGTTGCTTAACTTAGGTGCTCGAGTGGAAACCGGTTAAGCGACTGCGGCTAAACTGCTGGCTCTTATCTTATTAAATTTTACTCATTAAAAATCTAATAATTGACAATAGTTGATCATTATTTCTCGTAGCGCACATTTATTCGACAACAAGATAGATATTGTGTGAACAATATTGGGTAGTTGGAATGAATGGATACGCTAGCAATACGTACAAGTTATTATGGGTTGCACTTTGAAATGGGTTGGCCAAAAATAGACATTGAGATATTGGTGCACATGCCAAAAGCAAGAAAGCACCTCGGCTTGGTCTAATGAATATTTAAGATCCCGTCGAAGTTTTTATATACGAATTGAATAAGAGCCGTGTGAGTAAATAGACAAGAAATAAACGAATGTAAAATTGGACTGAATTGGTTGAAATTGTGTTTATCCAGAAGGTCGTGACGTGAGCAGTATTCACTTTGTGAGAGCATTATGGGAAAGATATGTGTGGGTTGTGAAGCGGCAAATGCATTTTCAAATGTCATCATGAAAGATATCTACCTGTAAGTCATATGCAACACTATAGTGATTATCTAGTTTTATAGTATACTATGTGTAAGCGTTTTTCATAATAATTTTAGTTAATACATCTAAAAACGTTGTTAGATGGCGTTTTAACAGTTGTTTTTGAAATTTATAGAACAAACGTTACATTATCATCAATATTTGAATAGTTAAGTGGTAGTTGGTTTTAACGGTGAATGAAAAACGAAAAACAAAGATTTTGTTACTTAGAGACCTGCAAATGACTAAGTAATTGGAATATAGAATATAAATAAAGGAACTCTTTGGGGAATCTATTAGCTAATAGCGTCGCACAGATAGAAATTTTAAATTAAAAGTCAATATCTAGGTTATTTAACTATTTCATAGCCGACAAACGTTTTATAATACCATTTCAAAGCTGCTACCAACACTTTATCTATGCTAAACAGATCCTGGGCAAGTTATGTTCACAAGGAGCAAAAATCTTTTAAGCGTACAAAAATAACAAAACTTAGAACCGATTGAAATCACTATATTATTGATAAAAGAATTAGGGGTAGTTGACTGTATTTTGAATTCAATGAAGAAATGTATGCAAATACGGCGGTTAGTTAAAACCAAATTTCAAAACAGGATTGAGTCCAAAATACAGCTGTTTTGATTTCACCAGATCACATAAACCTCGTCGTCTCAGGAACTCTCTATCCTCGTTACCTAGTTTGGTCGAGATGTGTGGTATCGTTCTAGATGTAGGATATCAGTAAACGGTTGTATGACCTTATGTCGTATTATCCTACGTATAAGCAATATGAGGACTTGATCCAGAAGATTAAAATCATATTTTCTTTATTAATAATAAAGTTATTAATTGGAGCAAAGCTCCCCTTTATAGCCACTTCTCATTTCGTGTGTGGCATGTAACACGATAACAATCGAACTCGTCTCCGATTGAAATATTTTGTTTGGTTGACTTGACATCATCCTCCATAAAATTTGATACAGAATGTTTTGTTGACCCAAAAGGTAAGGGTGGCAGCGCCATGTTACCAGAGAGTTTGAATGTGTTCTATTCGGCACCTCCAATATTAAGAAAGATGGATACAGGAACAATCGTTGTTTAATAACAGTACCATTAGCTCTCATATAACCAAAAAAACATTATAAAACCACAAAAATAAAATGTTATACCTACCTGCATCCACCAAACACATACAAAATACTCACATTAAACACTGACATTATTCCATCTCACTCACAAATAATATGCTTGCACAAACATTCACACTGTGATTTCAACCCTAGAATTCTCCCTCTAACTGTTGTTTAGGAGGGAAAACTTCGCAGTCAGCCCAAACATACATGCGCACACACATCCCACGCGTACGCGTTCACACACGAGCGCTCGCAGCTAATGGAGAGTGGCACCCGATATAGATTTAGTACAACGAACTAAACTATTGAGTTTTGTTTCGAATTTCCCCAGAATATAAATGGGTATTGTACGCCACCTCCGAGCGGCCTAGAAATGATAGATGATCACGAGTATTGAAGGCGAACGCGGCGTCGTTACCAAGTGCACTGGGGGCGTGTGTGCGATTGCAAAGAGCTCGAAGAGGGAGTGGATCTACACTCAGAGGAGATAAAGGAACTCACTGGAAGAAACTGGATAAAGAAAACTTCGCCTGGGGTAGGCAGGAGAGAGATAAAAGAATAAATGTGAAACGAAAGCGAGAAATTGATAGAGAAATATAAAAACAGAGAGATAAATGTTGGAACGATGTGGTATTATGAAGGGACGGGATTGGAGAGTGGATGGTAAACATTACCGGCTAGCTAGTTGCTATACTCTACGCTCAAGCTCGGTAAACAGGGATGGCTAAGCGAGATTCCTATACGTGACTAGAGCTTAATGCTCGGTGTATCGAGTCTGATCGTAAACAGCGAGAGACTGTTTGTTGGTTGAGATGTTGATCATTAACCTGTGAGTCTCCCGCGTTGAGTTGAGAAAAACATGTCCGCTCAATTTAGCGATACAGGATTGAACATGGCAGCTATAAATCTAAACGATGGTTGGTTGGTGAAATAGTATGTTGTTGCTTTCAAATTACATCACTTCGTTTTAAAAACTAAACCCAGGTGTTTATAATCGTTATAGTTGCAATAATATGCAAAATGTGGTGGAACTTAATACTTGGGAGCAAAACTTCGCAATGTGCATCACTTTCCTGTCCGTCTGCGCATGTGCCACTTCTCACGATAAAACACCAAACATGACCTGCGATTTGCATGTAAGTTCTTGGTTGACATTCTTAAACAAGTATGATACACAACGTTGACTCTTGTGATCAGTGGGTCGGGCTAGAACAAAAAAGGCTTTGGACCCGGCACCTCCACCAAAGTGTAACTGTCAGACAAGCATTTGTTATTGTTTATGGTGTATGTTGTATGTTAGCCTTATAAAATAATCTTTAGCTTCACTTCCTATACTGAGTAGTTCTCTCCATGCTCGTGTTATTATTAAATTGATTGTTCTAAACTTAACGTATTCCTCCCTAGACTGAAGTGTTTTCTTCTTCGCTATACTTAAAACTCTGAGAAGCAACACGTGACAAGAACGTAGTCTGGAGAAGACACTAAGATATATCCGGCTTCGAATAAATGGGATTATGATAATGAGCTGTGATGAATAATGAAGAACGAACACAGCATTCTGGCATTATTTGTAGTCGTAAATTCTGAGATTCGCATTTAGCCATTTCATAATGCATGCGCCACTTTCAAGCCACTTGCAGTTCTAATTATGTCTTCATATATTTTTATTTAAAATTTCTAAGCAGCTGTTCGTTCTATGTACCTTTCCAAGTTTGCCAAGATAGCGCAAATTTGAATAAAACTTTGAGAAAGTGAACGAAAGTCTTCAGTCAAGATGCTATGCCACGGTATATTTCCTTTATCTCTAGTTGTTATATAATTCCAACCCTCCGAAATGTTTTTATTTCTGGGCTTTAATACGATTAAAAGTTTAGAAGAAGTCCCGTTTTGTTATGCGAAAGTGAAGTCAGCGTTGCCTGGGTTACCACATCTTGTTGGTTCACATAAATGAAGCCTCCTCAACCTCTCTGAGCTCGAGAGCGCATAGATTATCAACAAACATCCCTTTACGCACAGCGTGGCGAGATGAATATATCTAGCATTTTACAGCGTAATATTGCTATTGTCATGTTATTGCACAAGTTATTATAATTTTGAAACTAATGGCCGGCTAACATTCTGACTTTGACATGGATGTCAGCTGTGCCACTTCTCATTAACATTAATGTGTCTGCAACAATATATTGGAAATATCGCACTGATGTTAGTATCAGCGCCCTCATATTAATTTATACTTATTAAATTTGTTTTACTTTTAAAAAAAAAAAGAGGGTCAAAAATAAAAGTTTACAGTATGAATGCAAAAAATACAACGAACAGTATATTGATTGGTTGCAACATAATGGCACAAACAAGCTTTAAGTTTTAAGTGGTGTCAGAAGTTAGATGAACAATAAATGCGATTGAACTAATATCCATAAAACAATTGTAAAACCAGGTGTATTTTTTCCATGAAATAAACCATTGTACTTTGACTTGAAGATAATTTAAAAAAAATTAATACAAAAAAATCCGAACAGAAATAAATTTGCAAAGATAGATTAAATCTACAATTGATTTTGTTAAGCTAAGATAGCAAAGAAGTACTATTATGCTCAGAAGAACAAACTGATGTTTAAATGATGCGTATATAAGACGGTTTTCGGAAAATGGCGCCGCATTACTGGGAATATAATATTGGTGTGTGAATGATTAGTCTTGTTAACGCGGCGCAATGTCCTGAAATCCGTGTAATACAATATATTGAGCCGCAAATGGCTTCAATCATATATAACAATGTGTTATCTGATATTGGACATAGCCTTACTATTATTTTAATAATTAATCAATTCCAAAATTCAAATTATGTTCAAATCAACGGATTAAATTCAAACATTGTACCGAGATTTTTTTAATGTTAAAATAGGTATTCATTTATCAACATAATCGAGTTGTGGTAAACTCCGTTCGGTACCCGCCAACGTCTCTACCTCGACAGTCCGTTATCCATTCTTCCCTTCATTCTCCACGATCACTCAACAATCCACACGCCTACACTTTTATATGCCCTAGCCACCTGTCTCTGGGTCTGCCCACTTTTCCTTATTTTCTACTCGCCTTTCAAACTCTTTTCTTTGCGCCCATTTTTTTCATTTCACGCGAACACAAACGCTCTCTCCCAGTTTGCACCCAACGCTTTCAACTCCCGGCCACTCCCAAATCTCAATACGGATGCCTAACATTGTCTAGCTTTGTCACTCCAACACATCCCAGTCGCTGCTCTTATTCTTCTCCCGGCTTAGCCAATCATAGCTCGGCTCCTTAGATACCAAACAGGTTAAGTTCGGGGTTTAGTGATAGAGGCGTGAATTTGGATCATTTACTCAGAAAAACGTGCTTAGTAATTTGCCAGGTGGTCCCAATCGATTTTTTCCCCCGTTCAGGGGGGGACCATGGTGCAAATTTGGGGGTTTGAATTATTTTCAAAGGGAAATAGGGGTGAGCCTAATAGAAGTAAAAGTGTGGTATTTGAACATTTTGTTTAAGTATTTATTCAATTTAATTATTTAAATCTAAAAAATGTTTTATTTATAACAGGGGTGTCAGAAATGTTATTCGAAAAATCGTTCCAAATTGCTAGGACCTAAGTAGGCCTATAGCTTGTGATGATTCATCTTTCGGGGATAAGTGATAGAAGCGTGAATTTGGATCATTTACTCACAAAAAAAAGCAATGAATCATTTGCCGGTGGGTCCGCATCGAAAAATGTACCCGTTCAGGGGGACCATGGTGCAAAGTTAGGGTATACATTATTTTCAAATAGAAGGGGTGAGCCTAATAAAAGTAAAAGGGTGGTATTTAAACATTTTGGTTAAATATTAATTCAATTTAGTGATTTAAATCTAAAAAATGTATTATTTTTAACAGGGGTGTCCAAAATTGTTACATTTGCCCTTATTTCTAAAATACGTTCAAAATGCTAGGAAGCATAGCTTGTGATGACTCATTTGAAAGGAATTTAAAACACTGAACACGAATTTTATACATAATCAAAAGTCAAGGTCACCGGGGTCAATCAGGGTCACGACCTTTGAAATTATTTATTATTTTGTTGTCCAATCACCATGAACAGACCATATAAAGTGTATATTTTGGTACTTTTTACCTAAATCGTTCGTCCAGGATAATATATGTACATTAAAAGATCAATTCTATATTCAGGGTTGTACAAACTTTCTTTCTGGGTCGTGAGTTTTTCCCAAAATACTGTTAATTGCAACCACCATAGGTTGTGACCACTCATTTGAATCAAAATGTATGCTGACCACGATGTGTAATCAATTGTGTAAGTTAGTCTAATCTTTATGGCTTATATAGGAGTTATAGGTACAGGGATACTGCTCTTCAGACACCTATTGTTTGGCCTCTGAAATTGAAAGCGCGCTGTTCTTTTTCTCCTATCAAAAGCTGTTACAAAGATGTGGCCACACAAACAGGGGTGTGAGACTAGACTGGGACTTCTGCGTGATTTTGAATTATCTGATTCCGTCCCTAAAGAAACAATTTCGACATTTGGTAGACTCGAGTTTGGTTTCTGATTGTCGGAATCAAAACCGTGACTTGCGTCTGTGGCCGAGGATTTTACACAAAATAATAAATAAATTCAAAGGTTTGTGACCCTGATTTACCCCGGTGACCTTGACTTTTGGGCTATGTATGAAATTCGTGTTCAGTGTTTAAATTCCTTTTAAATGAGTCATCACAAGCTATGCTTTCCCAGCATTTTGAACGTATTAGAAATATGGCAAATGTAAAATTTTGGGGCCCCCCTGTAAAAATAATACATTTTTTTGATTTTAAAAAATTTAATGGAATAAAAATGAACGAAATGTTTAAATACCACCCTTTTTCTTCTATAAGGCTCACCCCAGTTATTTTTAAAAAAATGTCTACCCAAAATTTAAAGGCACCAGTAAAATGAGTGACGACACTCAAAACGAGTGAAGTGACCATCCGCTCGGCGTATTGAGTGAAACAAACCACTCAAATAATTTAGCGTGCATACAAAATACTCACATTAAACACTGACATTATTCCATCTCACTCACAAATAAAATGCTTGCACAAACATTCGCACTGTGATTTCAACCCTAGAATTCTCCCTCTAACTGTTGTTGAACGAGTGAGCGTAGCGAACGTAGTGATTTCCATTCGACTTAAACGGCCCTTACGGTTTTTCTGCGTGCGTGCGTGTGTGTGTGTGTGTGTGTACGTTGAAAATCAGCCGAATCGCTGAACAAATTGCGCTGAAATTTTAAACGGACATCCGGTACGAGTTTATTGAGAACTGTTAACAAAATCAGCAAGATTCATTGCGATTTAAACCTACAAGAAATAATAAACTGAGAAATAGACTTCCAATGTTTAGAAATTATTTTAACGACAATGTTTTAGATTTTGAAAAGATATTTTTTGTTTGTTTTTCGCCTGGCCGTGAAATGCCGTGTCCATGCAAGGTCAGTCGAATGTTGGACGTCAAGGTACCCCAAATTCCGCACGTAGATTGAGTAAACCTTGCAATATTTTCACGTATTTCGTACTGGCTATGTTAACCATAGTAGGCCCTATTGCCACAGATGATGGACTACACTGCGTTATATGCATTTCAAAACATGTTTATAATTATTTTTGAAATGCAATCTAGAAATTACAAAATCTTTCCCGACCAGGGGATTGAACCCACGTCTCCCACATTTCGGCTACAAGGGCGCTTTAGCCAACTAGACTAGGGAAACGCCAAAGTCGTTGTTAGACGAGTGAGTGAGCCATGTGTTGAGTACCCGGGAACATTTGCATTTAAGTTTGATAATTATATTCGTATAGATAGGGTATTGGTGGAAATCACTGTGCCGGAGGTTGCTGTTGTTGGCAATCTTCAACTGAATATTCCGTGTGACTGCCGGGTCTTGCTTAATGTTAGATTGTTGGTCCGGGAGTTGTGTAAATGTTTAGGCCATAGTTTAGGCCAAAATGCTCCAATGTAGCCTATATGATAGGCTAGGGAGGCCTAAGGTAAGGGGAAGAAAAGAAATGTTACCGGGTACTCAACACATGGCTCACTCACTCGTCTAACAACGACTTTGGCGTTTCCCTAGTTTAGGAGGGAAAACTTCGCAGTCAGCCCAAACATACATGCGCACACACATCCCACGCGTACGCGTTCACATACGAGCGCTCGCAGCTAATGGAGAGTGGCACCCGATATAGATTTAGTACAACGAACTAAACTATTGAGTTTTGTTTCGAATTTCCCCGGAATATAAATGGGTATTGTACGCCACCTCCGAGCGGCCTAGAAATGATAGATGATCACGAGTATTGAAGGCGAACGCGGCGTCGTTACCAAGTGCACTGGGGGCGTGTGTGCGATTGCAAAGAGCTCGAAGAGGGAGTGGATCTACACTCAGAGGAGATAAAGGAACTCACTGGAAGAAACTGGATAAAGAAAACTTCGCCTGGGGTAGGCAGGAGAGAGATAAAAGAATAAATGTGAAACGAAAGCGAGAAATTGATAGAGAAATATAAAAACAGAGAGATAAATGTTGGAACGGTGTGGTATTATGAAGGGACGGGATTGGAGAGTGGATGGTAAACATTACCGGCTAGCTAGTTGCTATACTCTACGCTCAAGCTCGGTAAACAGGGATGGCTAAGCGAGATTCCTATACGTGACTAGAGCTTAATGCTCGGTGTATCGAGTCTGATCGTAAACAGCGAGAGCCTGTTTGTTGGTTGAGATGTTGATCATTAACCTGTGAGTCTCCCGCGTTGAGTTGAGAAAAACATGTCCGCTCAATTTAGCTATACAGGAACATGGCAGCTATAAATCTAAACGATGGTTGATTTGTGAAATAGTATGTTGTTGCTTTCAAATTACATCACTTCGTTTTAAAAACTAAAACCAGGTGTTTATAATCGTTGTAGTTGCAATAATGTGCAAAATGTGGTGGAACTTAATACTTGGGAGCAAAACTTGGCAATGTGCATCACTTTCCTGTCCGTCTGCGCATGTGCCACGTCTCACGATAATACACCAAACAAGACCTGCGATTTGCATGTAAGTTCTTGGTTGACATTCTTAAACAAGTATGATACACAACGTTTTGTTGACTCTTGTGATCAGTGGGTCGGGCTAGAACAAAAAAGACTTTGGACCCGGCACCTCCACCAAAGTGTAGCTGTCAGACAAGCATTTGTTATTGTTTATGGTGTATGTTGTATGTTAGCCTTATAAAATAATCATTAGCTTCACTTCCTATACTGAGTAGTTCTCTCCATGCTCGTGTTATTATTAAATTGATTGTTCTAAACTTAACGTATTCCTCCCTAGACTGAAGTGTTCGATTCTTCGCTATACTTAAAACTCTGAGAAGCAACACGTGACAAGAACGTAGTCTGGAGAAGACACTAAGATATATCCGGCTTCGAATAAATGGGATTATGATAATGAGCTGTGATGAATAATGAAGAACGAACACAGCATTCTGGCATTATTTGTAGTCGTAAATTCTGAGATTCGCATTTAGCCATTTCATAATGCATGCGCCACTTTCAAGCCACTTGCAGTTCTAATTATGTCTTCATATATTTTTATTTAAAATTTCTAAGCAGCTGTTCGTTCTATGTACCTTTCCAAGTTTGCCAAGATAGCGCAAATTTGAATAAAACTTTGAGAAAGTGAACGAAAGTCTTCAGTCAAGATGCTATGCCACGGTATATTTCCTTTATCTCTAGTTGTTATATAATTCCAACCCTCCGAAATGTTTTTATTTCTGGGCTTTAATACGATTAAAAGTTTAGAAGAAGTCCCGTTTTGTTATGCGAAAGTGAAGTCAGCGTTGCCTGGGTTACCCCATCTTGTTGGTTCACATAAATGAAGCCTCTTCAACCTCTCTGAGCTCGAGAGCGCATAGATTATCAACAAACATCCCTTTACGCACAGCGTGGCGAGATGAATATATCTAGCATTTTACAGCGTTATATTGCTATTGTAATGTTATTGCACAAGCTATTATAATTTTGAAACTAATGGCCGGCTAACATTCTGACTTTGGCATGGATGTCAGCTGTGCCACTTCTCATTAACATTAATGTGTCTGCAACAAAATATTGGAAATATCGCACCGATGTTAGTATAAGCGCTCTCATATTAATTTATACTTGTTAAATTTGTTTTACTTTTTAAAAAAAAGAGGGTCAAAAATAAAAGTTTACAGTATGAATGCAAAAAATACAACGAACAGTATATTGATTGGTTGCAACATAATGGCACAAACAAGCTTTAAGTTTTAAGCGGTGTCAGAAGTTAGATGAACAATAAATGCGATTGAACTAATATCCATAAAACAATTGTAAAACCAGGTGTATTTTTTCCATGAAATAAACCATTGTACTTTGACTTTAAGATAATTTAAAAAAAATTAATACAAAAAAATCCGAACAGAAATAAATTTGCAAAGATAGATTAAATCTACAATTGATTTTGTTATGCTAAGATAGCAAAGAAGTACTATTATGCTCAGAAGAACAAACTGATGTTTAAATGATGTGTATATAAGACGGTTTTCGGAAAATGGCGCCACATTACTGGGAATATAATATTGGTGTGTGAATGATTAGTCTTGTTAACGCGGCGCAATGTCCTGAAATCCGTGTAATACAATATATTGAGCCGCAAATGGCTTCAATCCTATATAACAATGTGTTATCTGATATTGGACATAGCCTTACTATCATTTTAATAATTAATCAATTCCAAAATTCAAATTATGTTCAAATCAACGGATTAAATTCAAACATTGTACCGAGATTTTTTTAATGTTAAAATAGGTATTCATTTATCAACATAATCGAGTTGTGGTAAACTCCGCTTCGCGTACCCGCCAACGTCTCTACCTCGACAGTCCGTTATCCATTCTTCCCTCTCATTCTCCACGATCACTCAACAGTCCACACGCCTACACTTTTATATGCCCTAGCCACCTGTCTCTGGGTCTGCCCACTTTTCCCTTATTTTCTACTCGCCTTTCAAACTCTTTTCTTTGCGCCCCATTCTTTTCATTTCACGCGAACACAAACGCTCTCTCCCAGTTTTGCATCCAACGCTTTCAACTCCCGGCCACTCCCAAATCTCAATACGGATGCCTAACATTGTCTAGCTTTGTCACTCCTAACACATCCCAGTCGCTGCTCTTATTCTTCTCCCGGCTTAGCCCATCACTCACGTCACTTCATTTATTCGTCATCCAGAACCTCGCGAGTTATTGTAAAATGCTCCCTTGGCTGTTTTTAAACCAACATTAAATAGAAATGACTTTAGAACTGAAAGCACTATGCATACATCGACCATTTTCTTTTCAATCCAAACCTAACTTAGTGCATTTCATATTTACGAACCTCTTCCTAAGTTCCTGTGTTATTCGACTTCCACATCTCTAGGAAATAAATCGTTTAGAGCCACCTGGTACACTTCAGGAGAATTACTAGACATTTAAATAGGCTAATTAAACATGAAATATGTATTCATTGAGATTTATCACTACTTATAACACCACTGATAATGTTAATAGGTTTCACTTACAGATTGCAATTATTTATACCTAGCGATACGTTTGTAATTTAAAATTTAAAACTCGATATACCCTACAAAATCTTGTTGCATTCACTCACTCCAGTACAAGATACATTTGTTGTTGTGGCATTTGCTTCATACACACGCCTGTGCATTTATGTGTGAGTGTCTCTTAGTAATAAAATCATAATTATGGGTACATAAATGCTGTGTTTCGTAACAAATCTTGATCAGTTAACAGTTCGGTGAATTATTATTCAGAATCATTATATTTGTTACTCTACTTCTAAGTAGACCCACTATTATCATTTATAAGTTTTTTTTCTTTTAGTATTCAGCCATTTTCCTCCGATTTTCAAAAGATCGGTAAGAGTGCTCTGGAATAGTCTATTAAAACATGTTTTAAATTTGCAAAACGATATGATTATGCACATATTCTGTATAATAGAATAAATAATCAAACAAACTTCTACTAAGTTATTACTAATTTTAAAATGTATCGTGAGGCAAAAGTTAGATAAATTACAACTTTCGATTTAACACATTTGTATTGAAAGAGCAAGAGTTCGTTATTGCTTGATTAAGTTTATACTGAATAAGTTTCTTGAAGAATAATAAGATATCGAGTGCAATGTAATTTAAAGTTTACACCGAGTCTTGCAAAAGAAAATACAATTTTAATGTATTCTGTAACATGTGATGAAATATTCAAAAAGTCGTTGCTGATGAAATATACGTTCGAATTCCCGTGGAATATAGAAATTCGACGTGCAATGTGTAATTTAAATGTGAAATTTCACAGTAGTTTTATATCAAATGATAAATAGCTAATGCTAGATTAGAGTATTCTCTGGTAATATCATGAATAAAAGTATCTCAATATGTGAGTGCGCTTGATGAGAAATATACGTTTGAAAAGATTCGTCGGTAACCTCAGACAACTTCTATACATATACTGTACGCGTATGTCTTACTAGGAGAGGTGGGTGCAGTTTACAATATCCTTCTAGACACGTTATCCTAATGATGCTAATAGCTGATCAGCGTGTCTCTATGAGGAGACTGTTGGGTGATTACATAATCTCATCAACCAAACGTTTCACATATACTGATACTGCACGCGTGTTGCTCTATAGAAAACGTTGTGTGAGATTCCGTATATAAAGAGTTACTGACACATTTGCTGAACATCAATTTCCGTTCCCGTTGCAGCATTGTACAAAAAATAATTATTTAATTTTTGACTTAATTTATGTTTTTCTGGTTTCGTTTTGTATATAATTATTATTACTTTGATCAGATACGTTTACTTTTCAAAGTAGGCCTACGTATCAATCACGTGTGTGACCAATTTAAGTGTTTGATGTCCACAATCTTTCCATGATAATTTCGTACTACTTTGGTAGTATTGTGTTGGTAGTATTTAATTTCTGTAATTCAAAGGAATATGTTTTTGTTCAGTCTTTCTATTTAATTATTGTATACCCAAATGTGTAACAAAGCAGATTTAAAGCAGAGAAACAAAAACTTGTTCACAAATAGAAAAAAGAAAAAGAAAAAACTTTTAATTACTGAATTTCCTATTTCCATTGTGTTAAAGTTGGTTGTTAAAGACTGTCTTTCTTTTATTGCCAGACGAGTGGCAGCCTTTTAGTCTTACGAGTGAAACTCGATTGGAGCTGTAGGCCTAGTGCTGACCGTACGGCCCTTCTTTACAAAGACCATTAGTTGACTGTAGCTTAATTGGGTCATGTGACACCCCCCACTCCACCCCCTTTGAGATAGACACGCTCACAGCAGCCCGGGTCTAGCCCCCCCCCCCCTCACAGCCACAAGACCTGATTGAACATCCCCAGACGAATGCAGCGGCCATGCTGGATGGAACTTTCACATTTCACACAAATCACAAGTTCAATTTGGAAGCGTTCAATGTTCTCAATCCTAGATAAGACCGATGAATCGAATTCAATTTCTTCCCCAAAAAATCTTCAATCTATTTTAAAAAGTCATCGTATTTCACGATTCTTATTAACTGAATATGAAATTTACCTCTAATGTCAATTTTAGAATTCGAGGAAGTAAAATAGTTTCTTGTTTTTTAAGATATCTAATATACTCCGCGGAAATAAGTGTGTCACTTTGGAATCGAGGCTCCGCTAACCAACTGGGGCTTCTCTGGAGAGTGTCATTGTATGAGTTAAGCCGATTAGCGTGTCGTAACACAGGGAACATCATGTTCAACCGAATCCTCGCATTCACTACGTAATTCCAAGCCAGCCGCAAACCGCAGCTTTCTGCAACCGAAAGACTCATCCATCTGAAAGCCACTTACTTAGACTTAGCTCGTACTTCTTGACTCTCTGTCAAAGAGAGACGATCTTCAGTCATTTAAATGTAAGTGATGCCTGTATAATTATGAAAATAAAGTATAGACAAACCAAAAACGTTCAGTGATGATTTGGGGATGTAAAGAGAAATGTCTCAAAGCCTTCTTTGCCTGATACAGGCCCAGAATCTCAGTCAAACAGTCAGAGAAAACTTATACGAGAAGCTTTTTGTGTCCACAAATTTTATAAATTTATTTTATTGACTCAAACAACATAACAGTGACCGTATTTATGTTTTGTTCGACGGACCCATCCAAATTCAAGTGAAAATATTTGTATCGCATCTCAAACAAGCTTATTGTATCCATCTGTATCAATAATAATCAATAATTATTATAATATAACGTGTTTCACCGATAACGATAGGCCTAAACTCGTAAAATGTTAATTTTTGTCTATGACGATACGCGTCCACAATAAAGTTGCAAATATGGATGTGTTAATGTTTTCCTGAGCAAAACATGTAACATTAAAAACATGTGAACCCAGTTTATTGGATAAGTTGGCTTTACGACCCACGTAAAAAACAAATATAAAATGTTTAGAACTTTTTAATTCCATTTCGTGTGAAATTGCATTGTATAAGTTTTTATGGACAACCGTTAAGTGCAGGATTTCCCTAATGGGTTTCCATAGTCGCATGCCCCTTAAGTTGATGTTGGCCTGATGATAGTGCACGGGGCTATCAAAGTATAACGCAGTGGAATTACACCAGTATGTACAAATAATAACACGATGTGGGCCCTCCAGAATTGTGCTCGAACCATCCATAGATAATTTGATTGGGACATCGACGAGTGGACTACGTTCATGTGTCACGGTTTGAGAGGGGTTAAGGGTCTGGAGTCCAAAGTTTCCCGGACATCATTATGAGCTTGTTAAAACTGTACTCGTCGAGAAACAATTAATAACCCTCGGGTCAGCAGAGTGGACGTGCACGATAATAATGCTGACGCAACCAGGGTGGCCGAGCCTGGGCCGAGCCAGGGTCATGGAATATCACGAATCAGAATGGACAAGTATTCACTCGTGGTGACATAGCTTTGTTAAGAGTACACTTCACTCACTCTGTTGTTCTCTCTCTCTCTCACTCGTGGTATTAACATTGAAACTTGGGCGACTGGAATGAATGAACTAAACACACGAATTACGTGACGATTTCGAATAAACCGACAAATTAGTGGGCGCGCTATATTCGTTTTAAAATCAAAATCATGATTACAATATAGTCCCCTTTTAATCCATCTTTATGTTTGGAACGTGTACGATAGCAATTGTAATAAAAGTTGTTCATTACTAGGATTCGAACGCATGAACAATAGCTGGTCGTGCTTGACAGAGAATTGTGCAAAATATAGGAGAACAAGGGGCGAAACATGCGGAGTAAATATAATGCTAATTTTGACCATTGTAGATCGTTGGTGCATGCAATAAAATCAAGTAATGCGGTTAAGGCAGTTAAGAATTTAGGAATTTACAATCTAGTGAAATACACAACGCCTAAATGGTTTTTGATAAAAAATCATAATGGGAGCGGAGTGTTAAAAATACAAGATGGTCTAATTATGTATAAAATGATAATAGTTAAGAACTTTCAACTTAAACTAAGTTTACAGTACTAATGTGTACCCTACTTGAACTATACGAAGGCCTACTACCGTACTGAGACCCATTGATAAGCCTTCGCCCTTAGTGGAATAATGTATGCATTGTTTGTTTTTAATGTTTTTGTTATCTAAATTTAGTTTTTAATTAAAAAAGGCGAGTGTGAGCTACGAAACCTTTCAAAGTTTGATACTGTTTGTTCATAGAAGATGCAAAAAAATAGTGAAAACTATGTGCTCGATTGGCAACCATGTTGAAAACGAATCGAAACCGATACAGAGATACACTACAAGAAACTCCACAGCTTCACAATAGCAACTCCAATAAATTTTTAGCGCGATTGCAATCCGCTCCAGTTCTTCAGACTCGTGAACCGGAACTATTGCCAATTGAGATGGCAGCAGGGCCACAGAGCGAGCCATTATTGAATCAAATAGCTCACACGGTCCTGCTGGATGCATCGTGCGCTATCACGATCACAAATCAAATATCAGGTTAATAACATATTTCTATGTGAACTTGATATAGCTGGTTCGTGGATCTAGGTTATACCATAGTTGGTTGAAAATAATTTTATTGATTTGGTAGCTTTTAAAATAATCTTATCTTCTAACAAATTGTTTACCGTAGGTTTCCGACGTGAATTATTCGTTTTGCAATCCCTACTTCCAATGCAAAAGCTCCCGTTTCAGGCTGACGTGTGTCTTTTTAAATGCATAAGTCCCTTCATACGGATTATAATACAAATATGGTATAATAATAGCGAGCCACTGACACCTATTATCTTGTAACTGATTGGGTCTAATATTAACACAAAATTGATTTATTCAGTTTCCCTAAACGCTTCCATTAATGGCGACAAAATCTGAGGTGGCCAAATCATTAAGAATGTCCGTCCGGTCACGAATATGTTAATTTTATTTTGATCCGATAAGTAGTGTAGATGGAAATTACATTTAAACAAAAGTAACGTTACCATGGCTACGAAAAGTCGCACGAGGTTTCTGGCCACTATGCACTGCCACCTAGAAATAATCAAAATACTATCGAGGAAGCAGTATATTATTTGTTACCAAAGAGTTAAAACTTAAAATAGTTTTCCCAAGGAAATGATGTCAAGGTCCTCTAGATGGCGGTGTATTTTATCCACAAAGTAAAGGTTTACCCACGGGTTTACCCAAATACCTTGGTAATAATAAATAATATTGGAAACATGGCCCCGTGGACAGCGAACGTCGCAAATTTTAAAAATTTAAAAAATGTGCAATGTGGGTCTAGCTATAGCACGTGCTTGCTTATCAACGCGTCCAACTGAGCGTTTCCTAGTATATTCACTTAATGGTGAATTGAAATTTCAATATTAAAACACCCAAGCTTATAATGACAGTGTCCTTTGTGCGCACTGATTGAGTTGCACGGTGTATATTATGTTAACATATTTTGCAGTACTATCTTACTTAGTTCAGAGTGGCAGGACACATGTGCTACATGCTGCTCTATGAAAATATATTAGTGCTGCTACAATATAGGTTGGGGCTTAGGGGAGTACGAGTTCCGTTAGTTACAAGGGTATTAGTCTGTGCACCATGTGCAGTGTTCCAATTCACAGCTTGATTGCATCCCTCATTTTATTAAACGTAAGCTCAGTCTAGACTGTGACATATCCTAGCCATCAAATGTACGACAGACGATGCTAAAAGTAATTTTAATAATTTATTTTTTATTTTTTTAAAGAATATTCTAATTATGTCAACCATGTGGTACTAGAATTATAGTTGTTCTTTAACACTTAATGATAATCCCCCGACGGAAAATAATGTTCCTCTCTTGTCAGGCCGTGATTCTGTGCCTACACTCTGGCCTTTTATTTTAGGAGGTTGGGGATTTGATTTCCGCTTTCGAAATTCATAGGTCGTTTAAGGTTTTTCCTTCCTAAAATTAATAAAACCATCTATACATTCCTTCCCAGCAAGCTATAAAGAGGTATTACAATTTTTATAATTATTATATAAAGAGGTAATAGGTACTATATTTTAACAATGTCATTAAACTAATTTTTCAATTGCAATAACAAATTCTTGAAACTACCTTAAAGAAGATACTAAAATATAATTATTCAATTTTAGTTTTCAATTATAATAATATTTATACATGAGAAATCGATATGAAAGAACCTTTTTTAGTTAAAAACACGATATGAAACTATATTTTTGAGTTAATTGTGACAGCAGTTAGTGGCCTACTGTTAAAATGTTTAGACAACTGAAGCGGAACGGGAATAGAATATATTTGAAACATACATTATAAGATATATTTATTCATGTTATTTTTACAGGAACGTTTCATATATGAACATTATGTTTGAATTGTTCCACATAAACGTTGCCCTCTTTCCACCACACGGAAGTTAAGCGAATTCTTTTAAGAAAAGGAGCTATAAATAAACCTATATAATACCTGCCTCATTTTTAGAACGCACGAAACCCGATCAAAGTTCGAACATGAAATGGAAATCGGGTCACGTATCATTCGCTACCAACTCCAGGGAAACCATTTCATGCATTTTATTGAAGATTGGTCCAGATGCAGTAAGATACTGTATCTGTGGGAACGTAATGCACAAACGTTATAAATTGCATATTATATTTTCCTGCAGTTCTAGTTATAAAGAATCGCAAAAGGAACGTGGAAGAAGTATTAATTATCATTATGGTGCATTAATGCCAACATTATAGTCAATAACTCTTAATGTCGTCAAGATGCACCAAAGCTCGGCATGGAATAAATAAATTTAATGTCTAAATGAGTTAGAATGTGCGCAAACTCATAGCCCGCCCTTAAGTAAAACTCGCCCATGTTATTTGGTTAGTCGCAGCGAAATGATGCATTATACAGTGAATGAAAACATTAAATGTAGATATTGTGAAAAATAATACTTTTGTATTATTGTAATATGTCAAGCTCTATTAAATGTTTTGGTGTTTCTATTAGATATAAATATAATGAAAAATATTTGATGATTACTCAGTTTAGATATTCTGAATTATACCTGATCTCGAATCCGCTATATGACGTTTGTTTTTCAGTGCGTGATTACAAAGTGATCAACTATTATTCTGGTAGGAAGTCCATTGGAAAATTTATTAATCTTCGAATTCTCTCGATATCTATTTTGTGTATCTTTCTAGAAAAGGCTGGGAATAAGTCGACCTTTTGATACGATATCAATATGTGGAAACATTTTCGATATCAAAATTTGTAATAAAACAAAAGTCGTTAAAAAACTCAAAATCTTGAGCGAGAATTGGGAGTTTTGGGAATGTAAATATGTGTGCCAATAATAATTGTCTTAATATATGAAAATGTTTTTATCTATTTCTTAAAAGTTAGGTTTGCATGATAAATAATATAGTGCAATAAGTAGCCAATAGTAAATTTGTGCCGGCTTTTACAAATGGTAAATGGTGGAGGTGCCCCGTCAATAAATGAGAAACCCTTCTTAGCCACACATTAACCGCGGACCTTCTTCTTTGATACAATTTATTTAAAGGTCTAAAAATTTTTTGCACATCGATATTAAAATTTTCGTGTGACTTGTCATAGCCCAGCCCTACGTTTTAGTATCACACACGACAGCTAAAACGCTAAGGACTTTTCATTCGTGCATCCAAATAGGCATTTCAAATCAAACTCCGGTATTGATGGATGGCTCTATTTATCATCAAAGTGACATGTCTAGAACTAAGCCTTTCCAGTATGTCTTTAATTTGCATGAAATCCAACTATTTCAAGTATGTGATTTGATTTGATTTCTAAGCATAGTTTATTTGAGGACTATTTTTATTCGTGTACCCCTGCCATTTTCAACAACCTTAGACTCTCGTGAAATTTACAAAGCTCGATTTCTCATCTAGCTATACTTCATCGATTCATTTTACAAAACAGCAATTGAAATAACCTTATTTTCCGTCCACGCAACGTCTTCTCCCTGATAGTTGTCTTGCCTGATCACGCGAGACCCAGCCAACCTGACCTTTTCTCGAACCATCCGAGTGTAACTGTAAGAGAATAACACGCAACCAACGCTGGGGCGTGGACCCAGGCTGCAATCCGGAACCGGAAGGGGCCCTGAGAAGAATTGCGCTTAGGGTATACCTGTGAAATTTTAATTCAATTGATTTGTATATAACCAATATAGACAAATACATATGAACATATTCTATCTTATTATAGTATTGTGTCTTTAAAACATTACAACATTATGACAAATAAACATTTATTTAAAAAAAAAATACCTGTTATAATAGTTTCTTTTTATCTGATTATAACACTTACAAACTAAATACAAAGTAATTGTAAACATTAAACAAAAATTTTAATGCAGGCAGAGTATATAGGGACTACTTCGGTCTACGAATAATTAAAAGTAATCGTCTTAGTAATCTTTTACAGAATAATTTTAGCTCTATCTACGAAGCTTTTTTTAAAATTTTATCTCGTATAATATTAATATGCGTAATTGTTAAGATTGCATTAGGTAGTTTATTAAACAATTAATTTGAATTAGTTTAAATCCAGTTCAACAAGTTTACTATTACGATATTGTAAATGAGTGCACAAATCATATGACGACAAAAAAACGAGCACATTCTGTTAATTCAGAAATCTGTTTTCTCTTATACAAAGGTGGAAGCTAAAGGTGCTTTGGAAAAAATCAATCGTCAAATTTTAATCCTGCACTTGCTCAGTGAGTTCTCTTTTGTTATATCAAAGGTCCTTTTTATTCAACCAACTTTCATGCACTTTTAAGTTACTGGTTGTAGGGTGATGGAGCCATAATAGTTCACTGATTACGTCAACCTATACACTTGTGCGCGTCATGTGATATTGTATCTCACAGTGGCTCGTTGGTCTTATGTGTGGCTCGTTGGTCTTGTGGTTAGCGTATCTGCTTCCACTGCAGAAGGTCCAGGGTTCAATTCCCACTGAAGTCAGAAGGTTTTTAATTTCTTCCATCAGTTCTTGTCTTAAAAGTTTGTAAACGGTGACTTTGGAGCAGTCCTAGCAACGAAGCACATAATAAATTCAGAGTTGTTCTGAATCGGCCTTGTTGATTCTGGCTTCGATCCGCGGGTGTTCGCACTGTCCATGCCACTGATTGCTTTCTTATTAAAATATCGATCTTTGGTTGGTTATCGCTCACTCGTCGATTGCGTCGGGGCCTACAGGGTTGGCTTGGTCGCTTTGATTTAATGTCCCCCACTGAAAATCAGTTATATAACTGAGTGGGTCTAAATACAATTTATTTATTTATTTATGTAATGGCTAATAAACGTAACTAAATACTTCTAATAGCTAGTGACGGGGTTTCAACCAGATTTCATTGCACTATATATTACTAGTTGTATTAAACTTAAATGTATATTCACCTATTGCTTAAAACCGCTTCATTTTGTTCCGCAATTCCCACCAAGTGCTATGCTCGTGGTATATGGAGATGCCTGGTAGACCCTGGGCCACAGTGTGATCCACTTTCTTGCTATGTGCGCTATATTGAATTATTCTCGGTTCAATAGATTGCAATTTTTCTCTTTGTTTGCCCGTCAACACCTTACACCAGAAACCCAATATGTATTATAAGGCAATCCCTCATATCATTACCTTGAATCTAGTTTAAGAAATCTAATTCTTGACGTATGATTTCCCCAAGGAGTTCAAAGAGAAATTTCTGATAAATTCAATAAAAGTATCCGAAATAAAAGACAAATTGGACAAAGGCCAAAGAAGACAAAGAAGTTTGACGAGATTGCGGTATGAAAATAAGAGGAAGCACTTGAGAATCAATCATGTGCTCTTGTAGGTTTTCTTTCAAAGTGGGGAGCGATGAGAGGTCGAACACATCGACCAAACAAATAAAAAATATATTATGGAATTAATCAAAAGGTGTAATATAACCCCCGCCAACGGTACTGCAAAGGTCAAATAACAAAGAAAGTATATTCTGGCGTGTAGCTACGGCAATATAACAATCCAAAAACCTTGTGTGCTGGGGTTGGTACACATTGCAGTGCAGTACCTAGCGCCATAGGTGGCCTTTTATTGTTATGAACGATAAATAAAAATAAAAAACCTATTACAATGGAGCAAAATGTATTACAATCTTAATGAGTGCGTACGATAAGCATGTTCTATTTAGACTTTACCAGTAATTGAATCCCCAGGGGTTTGGCATTCATGAATACTAATAATTCAAATTGGCATATACAAACATTTCATAATTAAAATGAACGTACTAATAAAACCACTGCTTCAATGCAAATACATAGCTCTAGGTGTGGTCAATTATTACCTATCCAATCATAATAGAAAGATGATTGTTATTACTCTACAGCAGAGCAAGTTCAGTGTAAGGATTTGAACAAAACGATCAAATAACAGGCTGATGTTTTGTATTTCGACCGAACATACACATTTTGTTGTTTTTAATAGTGAATACGAGCGAACTAATAAACAGATGTTTCATACGCCCATGGTTTTGGGTATGGACTTAGGCGCGATTGGTAAAACATAGAATTTATAGAAATTGAATGATTTCTTGCAGTATTCACATTACAGTGTGAATTCTTTTGTTTTAATCGATCGTTATTTAATTAATGAAATGAGATCGCCCGGTAAGTCAGAGACCTGGGTTAATATCCCGGTCAAATTTACTTTTGTAATTTCTGTATTCTTGTATTAAATATAATCAATTCCAACAGCGGGATTTTTTTCCTGTTAAAAACATCGAGAAAAAACCTTTCATGATGTAATGATATTTTAATTGATGTAAAATTACAAATTATTAACCTCACCATAATCTCACAATTATCGTAATACTTTCGTGAACCGTCATCATACTTCTATAATAGAAACTATAACATCCGACATATCCAAAGAAGATATAAAGAACTAGCATCCATGGATAGAGTATTTTCTATTAAAATTACTATATATTTTACACTTATATTTTAATGAAAGGTAATGTTTAAATGTAAGGCTTCCAGAAAAGGTTAGACGGGGTTTCAGCCAGCATCTACAAAATAAAATGTGAAAATAGAAACTAATAATGAAAATAACAGCGTAAATAATAAATGAATTTTAATTACGTTCCAATTAAGGGGGAACAGTATAATTTTCGATTTGTCCTAGTTATATGTAAGTTCAGAATTATTGTATTGTGTCTTGTTCTTAACTGTGCAAAGGAAGGAGCTCGGGTTCTTGTTTCATCTTCGGGGAGCTCTGATAGTTCAAACTTGTAAATTATCTTTAATTAACTTTGTGGATATTGCTACTGAAATACAAACACAAATATAACATTGTTGAAGTAAAGACAAGTATTCAGGATTTCAACTTCTTCTAAACATGGATTTAAATTTTTGCAATATGCACTATTTGGTTTTCATTTCGAGAATTTCCTTTTAAGCTTTTTGAAGAATTTAAGCCAACTATTGTTGTACTGAAGTTTCTTGGCTTAACTGAAGAATTTTGCTTTTAAAGCGCAAACAACAACTTCCGTTATATTCGAAAATTCACCCTTATTTTAAAATTGGATAACGTTAACATTCAAGACACGCCCTGATCATAAATATCGCTTTAAGTGTGTCACGATCTACTAACAACAAACGGAAACCTGTCACTCAGATAACAACACAAATCTGCATAGTGTGATGGGGTGGAGGATCTAGGAGTGGCTCGCACCTATGCGGAGAATATAGGTCGAGAGAATAATGCTGTGTTTTATTGCAAGGTGACACCTTTAGCCAGGATTAATTGCTTTTTCTGTGTGTAGCCTTTAAACGTTAGTTAAAATGATACTTAATAAGGCACTTTTCTCAAACATGACTCACGAATATCAACGCTAAGGACACGCTTGACAATTCATATTCACTTACTATCAGTGTTCCAGTCTAACTACAAACATGTTCTTGAATTCCCCCAAAAAATATAGTAAATTTGTGGTCATGTTTGAATTCACAAAACCAGAAATAACAAAGGGCTTTGCTTTAAAACTAATGCTGTTTCACAGACGCTTGTAGTAATGAATTTCACATTATCTGTGAGAATTTGTTTCTAAAGCAATGTACATTTTTTAAATATATAACTTCCTCACAAAAAATTGATATATTCCAAGGTATTTTCAAAGATGGCGGATACATAAATGTCACAAATGCAGTGTGATATATTATTGCAATAACTTTGTACCCAACCGTTCGCAAAACCCGATGTGATGTTTGTGAAGTGTAAAACATCACTATAGCTTTAGGATATAATAGACGTGTTAGTTCTGAACTTAATGTTAAATATATTTTGCAATGGGTATAAACGCTGTACCTTAACCAATCCCCTATGCGACATTTAAAATATAAGAGAGACGAGTGAAATGAAAAACTCATTCGCTTTATTAACTCACAGAAATAATAACAACATGCAAATAAACTTATTTTTCCCCCATTACATATACATGATAATAATATCAAAGTTTAATTAAAATCTCGCATTTAACGTTTTGATTGTTCTCTTTGAAACGCAAACAAACCGTATATTGTTGACAAAGAAGATGGCGTCCTAGGATAATATGTCAGGCGAGCTCACATGATTGCTATGCCAGCCCTGGGTGATGCGCACTCGAGGACAGCCAGTGATAAATGCACGACCATTCCGCTTCGAGCACACTCGCTCATACGAAATTGAATTCTTTCATCTTTTCCATCATTGGACATAAATCCGGTCTTTATGATTCCACGTTGCTTATTTATTTTTGTGATGAAACAACACTCTTTTATTTGTGTCAGTACGAAGCATATCGGTATATGTTTGATCGTATCAATAGTCCTACTAAATGCAATATTTGTTGCGGACCGCTACGTCTAGTATGTTTGATCTATAAACGAGTGAATAGTCGGCCTACTCATTAATCACCGATCACTTGTTTCAAGTAGCCTGAATGCCGGGAGATAATCCTCGGTCAGCGAGCGCGTGACGTCATCGCCGTCCTAGAGTAGTCTACATAGATTAACATGGCGGGAAATCATGACTAGAGAAAATGATTTATAGCATTAACAATATTCACAATAAAAACATAACATCAAAAAACTACTAGGAAAACGCTGAAGTCCCGTCGCGTTGTTGAGCGAGCACCGGTACGTGCAACAACGACCCGAGTACGACATTCCCATAATGTTACATACCAATAAGTATTTAAGGTCTTGACCGATTTAGCTGAAAATTTGTAAAATAGGAGAGAATGTTGTACTTATTGATCCTGCAAAATTTCATAACGATCGGAACATTTTTTTTAATATATATATATAACCAACGATCGGATTTTGTTCAAAAACTATACAGCAACCCGCCTAGGTAATATGTACATGTGTGAAAAATTTTCAGGTCGATCAGAGAAACGGTGCGACCTGGACCGAAGCAGTAACAGAAAAAAAACAAAACATTCGAGCCATAAGAGTCAAGTGGAGACGCTCGCCACGCTCCCTCAAATAATCTTTTTGATTTTAAATACTTTTTAAATACCGCGATAAAGTGCATAAACAACGATAAAATTCAATATAAAGTGTGCACATACGACCAAACTGACCATATTGATATAAACAAGATTAGAGAAAAGCCCCAAAACAACAGACTTTAAATTATTGCAACAATTATTTTATTACATTTATTTTATTCTAGTTCGGGTAAACACCATTTAATAATTGAGAGAAAATTAATTAATTTTGACTACGGACCAAGCATGTAGGGTGACCACAAAATTCCTTATATTACCATGAAATAAAATCACAAAAACTTTAAACTAATACCTAATTCGAAATACAAAGGGTTTTTTGTAAATAATGACCTATATTATACGATTCAACATTATATAGTCTAGATTCGAGTGATCTTGTATACATGTCTGTCTGCCCTGTCTGTCGTCTTCTGTCTGTCTGTCTGTCTTCTGTCTGTCTGTCTGTCTGTCTGTCTGTCTGTCTGTCTGTCTGTCTGTCTGTCTGTCTGCCTGTCTGTCTGTCTGTCTGTCTGTCTGTCTGTCTGTCTGTCTGTCTGCCACTTGTTTGTTTGACTTGGTACAGTGAATGTGCTCTCTACATGTTAAATCACGAACTCCATTGTATCACCGTGTACACAGTCCTCTGGTGGCGCTTCGTGAGTGCTGTGTCGTGTTTGAGTTGTGTCCGTTTATTTAGTTGGATAATTTAGTACATTCGGCCAGATAAGCCTTAATTGTGGATACTGCTAAATAATATAATTTCACCGACTATCTTATGTGGGTTAAGAACACATAATAACATGGATGCATATTTATTTACATATTTTCTATAATCCGTTATTTATTTCTTAAATCCATGCGCAAAGATTTAGTTATAACCTACATCCACTCTAAAACCTAATGATTCATCATTTTATCAAGGCCTATAAATAATTGATAGCAAGCTGATAAGTTTGTTTATTCTTGATACTATTTGAATACAAAAAATAAAACTACCATTTTACTTTCATGATTGATTTTATGAAATTCCCCCGTACTCTCTCGACAACCCACTTCTTCCATTAATCGTTCCAAATAAAACATAAACCCTATAATTTATTTGCTGTTTATTGTTTATTATATTTATTAATTTATTATTTATTTTATTTATTATTTATTATATTTATTATTTATAATTTATTATAAAAATCAACCGTAGCAAAGCAAACTTAATTTAGACTACTCGCAATAACTAATAATCGTTAATGATTCAGAATTTCTTTAAATACTTTGTTGATGAAAAAAATAAAAAGACTATACTTGTTTTAAAGGCAATCACAACCAAACAAACGCAGAACAGACAGAAAATTGATGCGAAATAGTCTATTCTAGCGTACCTGTCCTGCAGGGTGATTCTGTAAGGTCCGCGATACATGTGGTAAGTACACATACTCACACATACACATAGCTAGAATCGCCCTGCTGGTGACTGGGCCTACCAACTACGTAGACCCTAGGCCAGAGAAATACGATCATCAGTTTGCTGTTAAAAAAAAACTTACATTGAGATATTCGTTCACTGACACTCGTTCCCCGATAAATTAGTTTATTATCAATAATGAAATGCCTTTAGGTTTTTGTGTGCTGATCAGAATAATATCATAATCACTGGGAACTGAGATAACGCCGTATGTATTATCTTACCATTTAGCACGACTGAACAAGCTCTTTTGATTTGCTGAACTATGTCCCGTAAAATAAACAGTTTTTCAATTAAGCATTTAATAGTTGATTAATGGATTGATTTTTGTTGCTTAACATCTATATTATTGCAATATTGTTATTCGAGACGATGAGTGGTGGGAAAGGCCGAGGGTGAAAAACAATCACAAAAAACATGCCTTATGCGGGGTCACGCTCGGAACGCTTATAAGCTTCGGGATAGACGATATACAACCCGGCACCTCCACCAAATGTGTTTTCAATTTTTTTGATATTTAATTATAATTATTTCACTTCACTTGGAAAGAAACTAAATTTTAAATTAAGTTGCGCTGTACTCTCCTCTGTTATGGAGGCAAGGCGATTTAAAGTAGAAATGGTTTTTAAACGAATTATTATTCTACAAAATTAATTCTAAAAAATCAAGTCAAACATAACTTAAATTATTTCACACGTGGTTTATTTCTAAGTTTGATTTCATGCAAATTTCACATAAAACAATCTTTCAAGTGTGGAGCCTTTAAATTTAATTGATATTTACACCTTGATAGAAGAGTTAGTGACACGGTTAGTTAAGTAGTTAAATTTTAAGTCTTAGCATTCCCAAATTTCATATTTCTTTATTTGTCACCTCTTATTTGTTCGTATACAAAGATTTGTCACTCAGATAACAACACAAATTGCATAGGTGATGGGTGGAGGATCTAGGAGGGCTCGCACCTATGCGAAGAATATAGGTCGAGAGAATAATGCTGTGTTTTATTGCAAGGTGACACCTTTAGCCAGGATAAATTGCTTTTTCTGTGTGGAGCCTTTAAACGTTAGTTAAAATGATACTTAATAAGGCACTTTTCTCAAACATGACTCACGAATATCAACGCTAAGGACACGCTTGACAATTCATATTCACTTACTATCAGTGTTCCAGTCTAACAACAAACATGTTCTTGAATTCCCCCAAAAAATATAGTAAATTTGTGGTCATGTTTGAATTCACAAAACCAGAAATAACAAAGGGCTTTGCTTTAAAACTAATGCTGTTTCACAGACGCTTGTAGTGGTGAATTTCACATTATCTGTGAGAATTTGTTTCTAAAGCAATGTACATTTTTTAAATATATAACTTCCTCACAAAAAATTGATATATTCCAAGGTATTTTCAAAGATGGCGGATACATAAATGTCACAAATGCAGTGTGATATAACACACATAACAAAAACTTGTAGAAATACAGCCAAACCTTACACACTCAAAAGAAATGAGATCTAAAAAAAGGGCCAAGCTCATCTACCCTTCCACATTTGCGCATTCTTATAAACGTACAGTGTCCCATAACAGCATCCTCGAAAAGCTTGGCAAAATAGAATTTGCGATTATTAATTTAAACGAAATAGTTCATCCAAGTTCTTTTTTCTAATTAATTAAAACGTAATAACATGCAAATTTTATTTTGCCAAGCTTTTCGAGGATGCTGTTATGGGACACTGTACGTTTATGAATTAAGAATGCGCAAGTGTAGAAGGGTAGATGAGCTTGGCCCTTTTTTTAGATCTCATTTCTTTTGAGTGTGTAAGGTTTGGCTGTATTTCTACAAGTTTATGTTATGTGTGTGATCTCATTACTTTTTCAAGTTCCATTGCAAAATTATATGTTAAAATATAATAATTTTATCAAAGTTGATTTAATTTCTATGGTATTAGCAATAACAATATAGGATGTAAAATATCTAGACCCGGATTCATGTACATCCTGGGTATAGGTGGTATAACCATGGTATAACGACGGTATAAGGACTGGACCCCAATTCTTGAGTTCGTGGGAGATGACTGTTGAAAACGCAATTTGAAAACGAAGTCGTTTTCGTTTGACACTTTAAAAAGATATGCGTATAGCAAAGAGCTCGAAAAAGTTCTATATTTATTCTAGATGGCAGTGCCTTCATAAACGCGGGCCAATCGAAAGACGAGTTGCGTGAAATGATTTGATTGTTGCAATTATGTAAACAAACAGATGAGCAAGCGCATATTATTTTGACACCTTGCTTCGACATTGTGTTTGTGTGTATTGTGTGACAGAACTATGTTGTGCTGGCCTAGGGTTGGCTAGGCTTGCCAAACATGTAATGTAAGTAATAATTTTATCTAGTCCTATAGCCTAATGGAACTTTAGACCTACACTGTTGTATTATAAATAATTTTCTACATCTGGCCTAGGTCAGGGACGGTTTCTGATTTGTTTTATGAGAGTATAATGACAACTTTTCTCATTTCACACATAGAAGCAAAATTTAAAATGTCCGCCATTTGTTTACGTATCGCACTTTCCCGCCGTACTCTGCTTATACCGTCAACAAGTGTCAAGTAACTATGGTTACTTGTTGATTGTATAAGGCTTATTTTAAAACCTTTATTTGGAAGCCTTCCAACAAACTTTTTCAACTTTTTTTTTCAAAGAGACTATAATACTATAACCTTAATGTCCATGTAAAATATGAACATTGTAGTCCCACCGTCTGGTCAGAATCGCGGGCCGACGTATTAGATGTAAGTAGCAGTAGTAGCAGTAGTAGGAGTAGCTAACATCCTTAAAGTGATTTTGAGCATGTTTCAAGCCATTTTTTCACCAAGAAGGAATGGTCGTACCCCAATAAAATTTGGCATGTGTTGTCAGGTACCTAAATCCCTCGATTGTGATAGTTTTCAAGTTCACATCACGTTACATGACGGCTGGGTAACACCTCGAAATCACCCCAACTCTGCTTGGTGTATAAGGTGCTTGAGTGTGTAGCGCACCGCGGCTTGGCTGCGGCGCCCTAACGGGCACCTAGATTATTGCAATAACTTTGTACCCAACCGTTCGCAAAACCCGATGTGATGTTTGTAAAGTGTAAAACATCACTATAGCTTTAGGATATAATAGACGTGTTAGTTCTGAACTTAATGTTGAATATATTTTGCAATGGGTATAAACGCTGTACCTTAACCAATCCCCTATGCGACATTTAAAATAAGAGAGACGAGTGAAATGAAAAACTCATTCGCTTTATTAACTCACAGAAATAATAACAACATGCAAATAAACTTATTTTTCCACCATTACATATACATGATAATAATATCAAAGTTTAATTAAAATCTCGCATTTAACGTTTTGATTGTTCTCTTTGAAACGCAAACAAACCGTATATTGTTGACAAAGAAGATGGCGTCCTAGGATAATATGTCAGGCGAGCTCACATGATTGCTATGCCAGCCCTGGGTGATGCGCACTCGAGGACAGCCAGTGATAAATGCACGACCATTCCGCTTCGAGCACACTCGCTCATACGAAATTGAATTCTTTCATCTTTTCCATCATTGGACATAAATCCGGTCTTTATGATTCCACGTTGCTTATTTATTTTTGTGATGAAACAACACTCTTTTATTTGTGTCAGTACGAAGCATATCGGTATATGTTTGATCGTATCAATAGTCCTACTAAATGCAATATTTGTTGCGGACCGCTACGTCTAGTATGTTTGATCTATAAACGAGTGAATAGTCGGCCTACTCATTAATCACCGATCACTTGTTTCAAGTAGCCTGAATGCCGGGAGATAATCCTCGGTCAGCGAGCGCGTGACGTCATCGCCGTCCTAGAGTAGTCTACATAGATTAATCATGACTATAGAAAATGATTAATAGCATAACAATATTCACAATAAAAACATAACATCAAAAAACTACTAGGAAAACGCTAAAGTCCCGTCGCGTTGTTGAGCGAGCACCGGTACGTGCAACAACGACCCGAGTACGACATTCCCATAATGTTACATACCAATAAGTATTTAAGGTCTTGACCGATTTAGCTGAAAATTTGTAAAATAGGAGAGAATGTTGTACTTATTGACCCTGCAAAATTTCATAACGATCGGAACTTTTTTTTTTATATATATATAACCAACGATCGGATTTTGTTCAAAAACTATACAGCAACTCGCCTAGGTGGTATGTACATGTGTGAAAAATTTTCAGGTCGATCAGAGAAACGGTGCGACCTGTACCGAAGCAGTAACAGAAAAAAAACAAAAAAAACATTCGAGCCATAAGAGTCAAGTGGAGACGCTCGCTACGCTCGCTCAAATAATCGTTTGATGTAAATACTTTTTTAAATACGCGTGATAAAGTAGCAATAAACAACGATAAAATTCAATATAAAGTGTGCACATACGACCAAACTGACCATATTGATATAAACAAGATAAGAGCAAAGCCCCAAAACAACAGACATTAATTATTGCAACAATTATTATTATTACATTTATTTTATTCTAGTTCTGGTGAACCCATTTAATAATTGAGAGAAAATTAATTAATTTGGCTACGGACCAAGCACTGTAGGGTGACCACACAATTCCTTATATTACCACGAAATAAAATCACAAAAACTTTAAACTAGTACCTAATTCGTAATACAAATGGTTTTGTAAAATAATGACCTATATTATACGATTCAACATTATATAGTCTAGATTCGAGTGATCTTGTACATGTCTGTCTGTCTGTCTGTCTGTCTGTCTGTCTGTCTGTCTGTCTGTCTGTCTGTCTGTCTGTCTGTCTGTCTGTCTGTCTGTCTGTCTGTCACTTGTTTGTTTGACTTGGTACAGTGAATGTGCACTCTACATGTTAAATCACGAACTCCATTGTATCACAGTTTACACAGTCCTCTGGTGGCGCTTCGTGAGTGTTGTGTCGTGTTTGAGTTGTGTCCGTTTATTTAGTTGGATAATTTAGTACATTCGGCCAGATAAGCCTTAATTGTGGATACTGCTAAATAATATAATTTCACCGACTATCTTATGTGGGTTAAGAACACATAATAACATGGATGCATATTTATTTACATATTTTCTATAATCCGTTATTTATTTCTTTAGTCATGCGCAAAGATTTAGTTATAACCTACATCCACTCTAAAACCTAATGATTCATCATTTTATCAAGGCCTATAAATAATTGATACCAAGCTGATAAGTTTGTTTATTCTTGATACTATTTGAATACAAAAAATAAAACTACCATTTTACTTTCATGATTGATTTTATGAAATTCCCGCGTACTCTCTCGACAACCCACTTCTTCCATTAATCGTTTCAAATAAAACATAAACATATAATTGATTTGCTGTTTATTGTTTATTATATTTATTAATTTATTATTTATTTTATTTATTATTTATTATATTTATTATTAATTATTTATTATAAACATCAACCGTAGCAAAGCAAACTTAATTTAGACTACTCGCAATAAGCTAATAATCGTTAAATGATTCAGAATACTTTAAAATACTTTGTTGATGAAAAAAATATAACGATTATACTTGTTGAAAGGCAATCACAACCAAACAAACGCAGAACAGACAGAAAATTGATGCGAAATAGTCTATTCTAGCGTACCTGTCCTGCAGGGTGATTCTGTAAGGTCCGCGATACATGTGATAAGTACACATACTTACACATACACATAGCTAGAATCGCCCTGCTGGTGACTGGGCCTACCAACGACGTTGACCCTAGGCCAGAGAAATACTATCATCAGTTGCTGTTAAAATGCTCATAAAAACTAAAATTGAGATATTCGTTCACTGACACTCGTTCCTTGATACACTAGTTTATTGTCAGTAATGGAAGGCCTATAAGTTTTTGTGTGCTGATGAGAAACATATCATAATCACTGGCAACTGAGATAACGCCGTATGTATTATCTTACCATTTAGCACGACTGAACAAGCTCTTTTGATTTGCTGAACTATGTCCCGTAAAATAAACAGTTTTTCAATTAAGCATTTAATAGTTGATTAATGGATTGATTTTTGTTGCTTAACATCTATATTATTGCAATATTGTTATTCGAGACGATGAGTGGTGATGGTGAGGCCGAGGGTGAAAGACAATCACAAACACATGCCTTATGCGGGATCACGCTCGGACGCTTATAAGCTTCGGGATAGACGATATACAACCCGGCACCTCCACCAAATGTGTTTTCAATTTATTTGATATTTAATTATAATTATTTCACTTCACTTGGAAAGAAACTAATTTGAAATTAAGTTGCGCTGTACTTTCCTCTGTTATGGAGGCAAGGCGATTTAAAGTAGAAATGTGTTTTAAACGAATTATTATTCTACAAAAATTAATTCTAAAAAAATCAAGTCAAAAATAACTTTAATTATTTCACACGTGGTTGATTTCTAAGTTTGATTTCATGCAAACTTCACATTAAAACAATATTTCAAGTGTGGGAGCCTTTAAAATTTAATTGATATTTTACACCTTGATAGAAGAGTATAGTGACACGGTTAGTTAAGTAGTTAAAATTTGAAGTCTTAGCACTTCCAATTACAATATTTGTTCTTTATTTGTCACCTTCTTATTTGTTCGTATTACAAAGATAGTTCCAATTAATATATAAGCACTTGTGTATTCATACATTTGTGTGGCTACATCAATAAATTAATATTGGCCAGTACTTACAATACATCTAATGATAACGTTTTGCAATCTCAAGGATTCAATAGAAGAAGAATATTATGCTTCCGAAAAATGGTCTTTTAATGTGAAACATATTTTTAAAATGCATGGGGGAACCTATGAATGTAGAAAAAAACACAAACTTTTTTTAATAATGGTTTAAAAATAAAACAACTACTTGCCAAAATACTAGGCCCCTACGTCGTTATTTGAACAAAGCATTATATGCGCTCTTGAATTAATAAAGCATAACTGCTCTCTACCCGGCACCTCCACCAAGTTTAAAGATTGTCTGAAATCACTGTTAAATCTCTTATTTTATTTTGTAGGCCCGTCGTTTAGTACGTGTTAAAAGTTTTTAGAATTATTCTCATCTAAAAAGGTTCAAATTCTCGTATTGAACTTTAGTGAACCTTGTAGTTTCTTTGTTTCTTGTGTTCTCGGTGAGATCTTGAAAGTCTTATAAATCTTTCTTCCATAGACATTTATTGTTTTCGAAACAATGGCGGGTTCCGAGTTAGTTGTGTCCGATTCAACCACAGCCATATTGCCAAAACACTTCTGACGAATACAGAGCATTGGGTTTTAAAACGTGTAACGTAAAACGTGATCGTGTTATTTGGCATCGGTTGCTAAGTATCTATAAGTATATCTTACGTAAAAACATTCACACACAAAATTTTCACTACGTATCTCTTTGAATTATTGTTATGCATGTTGAAATGGATCGAAACTAAAATTCAAATAAAGTTCATTATTTGTATCAATCCGAATATGATAGTAAAATATTAAACATACTCACATATTAAATGTAAAATCACGCGTTCACGTTTATTTGATAGGCCTAATGCTATACAATTTTACATATGTGTTAAAAATGATACACTTGAGTGTGCTAGAATAGCTTAGGTAGGCGGATTAGATGGAGCCAAGATAGTTTGCAATAGAGAAGCTAACGCACTGTTATAATTGTTCATTTCTTTTAGGAAGGTGGCGTGATTGTTCCGAAAACTTTTCTATGTATACTTATTGGAGTCAATTCCAAAATCATGATCAATTAGGAAAATATAATGAGACTTTTAGTCAGGATTTCCGGCATTTAGAATCAAACCAGCAATATTTCGAATAATAGTCAGTCTCGCGTTTGCGCTGTGCCACATCTAACATCGTACATATAATAAGTTGGTAGGTATTATATTATGCAGTATTGATGGGAGATCCAGTACAACACGAGTTGAGCTGATCGGAAAAGTACTGTTGAGATGGGGTATTTTGTGTCGACTAACAAACCAAACTCTAAAGTTAAAGAGAGATAAATTTCATCTACCAAGTTTGATGACAGTATCGAAACATGTTATACATTATAAACTATAGAGGTAAGAAAATTGGATACATGAAAATGTATATTTTAATTTCATCCAGTTGTTTAACGTACTAACGAATGCCTGACCGTATGATTGAATCTAGCTCTGGTGGCGTGAAATGCTCTGGGTAAGATTGTATTCTAGCGAGCCAGGTAATCAATAATCCTGCCGTCGTGGGAAACCCAGCATTGATTGTTACATCCTGCTAGTACGAGTAACGACGCACGATCGTGGGGCGTTAAGGGTTTCAATGTAGATATAACGGTGTGTGTGCTTGCGTGTCGGCTGCGGGTAAATGCGTATTCGCTTCTGCGTGTGACTGTTGAGTGTAATGTGGGAGGGAACCCAACCTCCTAGGTGTGTATGCGTAACAATAAAACGTATATGTGCTGTTTGATGTGGTTCAAGCATGCAGAAGCTACAGGATAGATTGTTGTATAGAACCATTTGGGTTTGGTGCTCTTCATGGCAGTGCACTTGCCTGTGAGAGATACAGTAAATAAAATATTAAGTTTTTCAAAGAATTTCCGTGGTAGCCGTTACAAACACAAAATTTAAACGTTCTTCATTTAAGGCTATTCGACCGCGTTTTTCTATTTTCCCCAATATGATACCAAGTCAAAATAAACTTAAGAACAAGTAACAAACATAATGAGCTTGCACTAGTTGTAAATGAGCTTTCAAAACTATGTAACTCAGTAGAATCTTCTTTATTACCAGAATAGTGAGTATCTGCATCGCTCATTTGGCTGCCCGATGCCTGCGCACCTAATTGATGTAGTGATGGTGCCTGAAAAATTTTATCATATATTTTGTAGATTGTTTTTCAACAACTGTGAATTATGTAAACATATCTAATAATAACAACTAATGTAACTAGATCATTATAGTTGATAACTAATAAATATTTAAGTACTCAAGTAAGTAACAACGTGCTTAATCCAGAAATTTCCTAGATATTTCAGCTAGCTTCCGGAATTCTAACTGCAATATCTAGGAGACAGTGGTGCCATCAATAATTTTTAACATTAAACGTTTGCAAAGTAATTCTATATATTAGCTTTCTAGCCCCTAATGTTATACTTAATGTTTTATTTTGACTTACATTTTTTTAATGTGTTAAAATGAGTAAGCCATCGTTAGTAGTAGCATCATATACAAACAAAAACAAAACTTATAACGTTCTTAAAATAGTCCTAACTCATTCTTTATCAAACGAATTTCATTCTTTATGTATTATGTGCATTTATTTATTTATTTATTTATTTATTTATTTATTTATTTAACGTCTATCCTATTCAGTTTAAAAAAACTGATTTACAAAGGAGGACTTCTTCTTCTGTTGTTCGGTTGTTTTTATTACTTCAGTTAATCTATTGTTGTTCTATATTTGTTCTGTTGTTGCATTTCGGGTGTTCTGTAAAACATTCTTCATATGTTATGTTGTTGTACTTATGATGTTCTGTTGTTACATTTCAGATGTATGTTGCTCCTTTGTTCTAGAAATGTTAAGTTGTTGCTTACTATGTACATCAATTTAACACGCGAATGAGAACACTTGTAATGGATTGTATTCCTAATCTTCAAACACGTAATATCTACTCTGGAATTTAGTTTAGAATATTGATGCTCACGCAAAGTAATTATTTGCGCAGCTGGCTGAATGCAATTACCCTTGGAAACCATGAATAATATGCACGCACATTGCGCTGATTAAATTAGTCATGTAAATCAGGATAATTTAGAGTATTTCTGATCAACATCGTTAGCTTGTCCAACGTTAATGAGCTGTTTGAAGTACAAGAAAACAAAACGGCGTCGTTAACATGTATCACACGTGTATGGTCGTAACATTACATAGAAAACCCCTGGTTCGTTGTATATACATTATCACATTTCCGTCCGTAATGAGAGGTTTGCATAATTAACCGTGCAAAAGTATATCAGAATATTGATTGTGAACTGCTAATTGGGTCATGCAAATTGCAGATAATATTATAAAACAAGAATACCGATAAAATAATACTATATTTAATATATTATGTGTTCGGTACATTGTCTAAAATGAGAAACACTAGTTGCCCTTCTTCAGCATACTAACTATAGGCACAGAATGTAAAACGTCAGGAGGAAATGTCCTAATAGAAGTTTTTTGATTAAACCATAGTCTTCACAATTTAAGTTCGAGAACGTCAGCATTGGCTGTGGCCTGAATCAAACACTACGACTGTTTCCTGAATTATCTAGCAAATAGCAATAAACCTTTCTATATAGTATTGATCTCGTCTACTTGAGCAACTACGCAGAGTATTTAAAGATAAGTTTCGCCGTCTCTTAGATAATCTTATTTCCTACAATTTTGAATACATTTATTGCGGCTGTAACAAAGACATTGTTTGTCCTTTTTTAATAGTTCTTCTTTATGAAAATCAAAGTTTACCTCTAAGTAAAATCTGTATACTAGTATAATAAAGGTGAATTTATGCATTACGGTAGCATCCCACAATAATGGCTAATTTATAACAGCATATTAATAACTTTACATGTATTGTATGGAAAGCATTGATTTATTGCTGTGTTTGTTAGTAAATGTCATGTACGATATATTGAAACAAGGTATGGCAGGCATGCATGCCTGAGCAATGTTTGTCCTCCAACAGCGAACGGAGTTTCGAGATCAAAAGGTAATAGCTTATTGCGCAGATGGTCTAGTATGAGCACTGATTGGATGGATCGCATCTGATTACTGAAGTTGAATTTTACAACTATTTTAAACTAGGTCAGCGCATGTAAGCTCCGCTTTTCCGGAATATATTAGATTGAATTGGACGATTTAAATCGTGTCCCTTTCACATACTACTACACAAAAATGTCATCAAAATGTTTAAAATCTAAAACCTAGTTAAAATATAATATTAAATGTCAAAACCACAAGCCAAGAAAACCCTTGGAGACACCAATCTTTAATAATTGTGACGTAATATGGTTTTCGAATTGAAGACACGTCTGATTGACTTAAGCATTCGTAAAATCATTTGGTCTCGAGCGCTGTTTTATGCAGAATTTTCCGGTTGTCCTCTGCATACTTTTATATAATTTCAATTTGATCAACTCTTGACATAAACCGCAATAATATGCTAAATAATGCTAAACGGTACAATGAATGTCCCATTTAATCCAGAAATGATTGCTTTACGCTTTAGAGCGTAGCTTTATCTCGTAATTCTATAGAGCTCACGTTTTGATCATTGTCCTCCCGTCTCGCTGCTATTTCGACTCGTGATCGCTCAGGTATTGTGCTCCGCATCTCACCCCCGGCGAGCTGGATGGATATTAATCTTATGGTTGAGTGCGTCTAGGCGGCTCATTGTCTCGCACTACGGCGACGACGCCAGGCTAAGCCACGTGCTTGCTATAACATCGACGACGACAACGTCGAATACCGACGGCCGCTTACGAACTCGTGCAAATAATATCACTGCTTAAGTTTGGCTTTAGGAAACAGAATTCATGGCGTATCAAGGGAGGAAAGTTATCGAAACCCCACCCTTTTGGGTGAGGTATATGGGGCATTGAGCTGCCATGTGTTACGGGGGATTTTCTGTTGTTCTGTGAAAAATTCATTACTTAGTAGAAATTTTTTTTAAATTTAAAATTTAAATTAAACTAGGAAAACGCTTAAGTCCCGCCGCGTTGTTGGGGGGCGTAATTGGTGCATTGAGCTGCCATGTGTTATGCGGATTTTTTTGTTTTTCTGTGAAAAAATTATTACTTGGTCGAAGATTTTTTTTAAGTAAATTAAATTAAATTACAAATTTACTTTATTTATTTTTATTAAACGTAATTTAAAAAAAAGAAAAAAACGTAAAAATTTCAATTTTCATAAGAAATAATTATTCGATTGTGCTCAAATTTTACACGAATATATTAATTCATAAAATTAAAGTTCTGCGAAAAAATCATTACAATAGGATAAAGCATGTAGGTGTTATAAGAAAAAGAATTTTTTTTAAATAAAAAAAAAACGTAAAATTGCCATTTAATGAGAAATTTTTTTTCGATTGCGCTCAAATTTCACAAGAATATCTTAATTCATGAAATTAAGGTTCTGTGAAAAAATCATTAAAATCGGATTAAGCATGTAAGTGTTATAAGTCGAAGATTTTTTTTAAATAAAAAAAAATCGTAAAATTGCGATTTTCATGAGAAATAATTTTTCGATTGCGCTCAAAAACGTGGCAGTTCTAAGTTCAGAGATTTCGAAGGCCTCCATAAAATTTCATAGCAATCGGAGTATCGGGTGTAGCGGAATCGTGTTAACAAACACACAATAATACAAACAGAAAAAAAGAAAGAAAAACATTCCAGATTTTTTTCTCCAGTGTAGTGAAATGGAATCTTCGCTTCGCTCGCTACGCTCATCCAAAAATCGCAATTTTACGATTTTTTATTGAAAAAAAAAACATTCTTTGACTTATAACACCTTTATGCTTTATCGGATTGTAATGATTTTTTCACAGAACCTTAATTCTATGAATTACTAAGGAAACGCTTAAGTCCCGCCGCGTTGTTGGATGAGCGTAATTGGTGTATTGGGGCTGCCATGTTGTTATGCGGATTTTCTGTTGTTCTGTGAAAAATCATTACTGTTGAAGATTTTTTTAAAATTAATTTAAATTAAATAAAAAATTAACTTTTTTAAAAATTTTTTTAGTTAATCGAAATTTAAAAAAAAAAAAAAAAAATCGTAAAATTGCGATTTTCATAAGAAATAATTATTCGATTGCGCTCAATATCACACCAATGTATTAATTCATAAAATAAAGGTTCTGTAAAAAAATCATTACAATCAGATAAGGCATGTAGGTGTTATAAGTCAAAGAAAGTTTTTAAAAATCGAAAAAAATCGTAAAATTGCGTTTTTTATGAGAAATAATTTTTCGATTGCGCTCAAAAACGTGGCAGTTCTAAGTTCAGAGATTTCGAAGGCCTCCATGAAATTTCATCGCAATCGGAGTATCGGTTTAGCCGGAATCGTGTTAACAAACAGACAAAAATACAGAAAGAAAGAAAGAAAGAAAGAAAAAAAAAAAAAAAAAAAAACATTCCGGATTTTTTTCTCCAGTGTAGTGAAATGGAATCTTCGCTTCGCTCGCTACGCTCGCTACGCTCATCCAAAAAATTAACTTAATTTTTTTAATTTTAACTAAATTAAATAAAAAATTTGCTTAATTTTTTAATTAATCGTAATTTTAAAAAAAGGAAAAAATCGTAAAATTGCAATTTTCATAAGAAATAATTATTCTATTGCGCTCAAATTTAACACGAATATATTAATTCATGAAATAAAGATTCTGTAAAAAAATCATTACAATAGGATAAAGCATGTAGGTGTTATAAGTCAAAGAATTGTTTAAAAAAAGAAAAAAAACATAAAATTTTGATTTTCATGAGAAATAATTTTTCGATTATGCTCAAATTTCACACGAATATCTTAATTCATAAAATTAAGGTTCTGTGAAAAAATCATTACAATCGGATAAAGCATGTAGGTGTTATAAGTCGAAGAAATGTTTTAAAAATCGAAAAAATCGTAAAATTGCGTTTTTTATGAGAAAAAATTTCCCGATTGCGCTCAAAAACGTGGCAGTTCTAAGTTCAGAGATTTCGAAGGTCTCCATCAAATTTCATCGCAATCGGAGTATCGGTTTAGCCGGAATCGTGTTAACAAACACACAAAAATACAAAAAAAAAGAAAAAAAAAAAAACATTCCGGATTTTTTTCTCCAGTGTAGTGAAATGGAATCTTCGCTTCGCTCGCTACGCTCGCTACGCTCATCCAATTACTTCAGTTCATCTATTGTTGTTCTATATTTGTTCTGTTGTTGCATTTCAGACATTCTTCAGATGTTATGTTGTTGTACTTATGATGTTCTGTTGTTACATTTCAGATGTATGTTGCTCCTTTGTTCTAGAAATGTTAAGTTGTTGCTTACTATGTACATCTATTTAACACGCGGAATGAGAACACTTGTAATGGATTGTATTCCTAATCTTCAAACACGTAATATCTACTCTGGAATTTAGTTTAGAATATTGATGCTCACGCAAAGTAATTATTTGCGCAGCTGGCTGAATGCAATTACCCTTGGAAACCATGAATAATATGCACGCACATTGCGCTGATTAAACTAGTCATGTAAATCAGGATAATTTAGAGTATTTCTGATCAACATCGTTAGCTTGTCCAACGTTAATGAGCTGTTTGAAGTACAAGAAAACAAAACGGCGTCGTTAACATGTATCACACGTGTATGGTCGTAACATTACATAGAAAACCCCTGGGGCGTTGTATATACATTATCACATTTCCGTCCGTAATGAGAGGTTTGCATAATTAACCGTGCAAAAGTATATCAGAATATTGATTGTGAACTGCTTATTGGGTCATGCAAATTGCAGATAATATTATAAAACAAGAATACCGATAAAATAATACTATATTTAATATATTATGTGTTCGGTACATTGTCTAAAATGAGAAACATTAGTTACCCTTCTTCAGCATACTAACTATAGGCACAGAATGTAAAACGTCAGGAGGAAATGTCCTAATAGAAGTTTTTTTATTAAACCATAGTCTTCACAATTTAAGTTAGAGAACGTCAGCATTGGCTGTGGCCTGAATCAAACACTACGACTGTTTCCTGAATTATCTAGCAAATAGCAATAAACCTTTCTATATAGTATTGATCTCGTCTACTTGAGCAACAACGCAGAGTATTTAAAGATAAGTTTCGCCGTCTCTTAGATAATCTTATTTCCTACAATTTTGAATACATTTATTGCAGCTGTAACAAAGACATTGTTTGTCCTTTTTTAAAAGTTCTTCTTTATGAAATACAAAGTTTACCTCTAAGTAAAATCTGTATACTAGTATAATAAAGGTGAATTTATGCATTACGGTAGCATCCCACAATAATGGCTAATTTATAACAGCATATTAATAACTTTACATGTATTGTATGGAAAGCATTGATTTATTGCTGTTTGTTAGTAAATGCCATGTACGATATATTGAAACAAGGTATGGCAAGCATGCATGCCTGAGCAATGTTTGTCCTCCAACAGCGAACGGAGTTTCGAAATCAAAAGGTAATAGCTTATTGCGCAGATGGTCTAGTATGAGCACTGATTGGATGGATCGCATCTGATTACTGAAGTTGAATTTTACAACTATTTTAAACTAGGTCAGCGCATGTAAGCTCCGCTTTTCCGGAATATATTAGATTGAATTGGACGATTTAAATCGTGTCTCTTTCACATACTACTACACAAAAATGTCATCAAAATGTTTAAAATCTAAAAGCTAGTTAAAATATAATATTAAATGTCATAACCACGAGCCAAGAAAACCCTTGGAGACACCAATCTTTAATAATTGTGACGTAATATGGTTTTCGAATTGAAGACACGTCTGATTGACTTAAGCATTCGTAAAATCATTTGGTCTCGAGCGCTGTTTTATGCAGAATTTTCCGGTTGTCCTCTGCATACTTTTATATAATTTCAATTTGATCAACTCTTGACATAAACCGCAATAATATGCTAAATAATGCTAAACGGTACAATGAATGTCCCATTTAATCCAGAAATGATTGCTTTACGCTTTAGAGCGTAGCTTTATCTCGTAATTCTATAGAGCTCACGTTTTGATCATTGTCCTCCCGTCTCGCTGCTATTTCGACTCGTGATCGCTCAGGTATTGTGCTCCGCATCTCACCCCCGGCGAGCTGGATGGATATTAATCTTATGGTTGAGTGCGTCTAGGCGGCTCATTGTCTCGCACTACGGCGACGACGCCAGGCTAAGCCACGTGCTTGCTATACACATAGTCGACGACAACGTCGAATACCGACGTGCCCGCTTACCCGGAATTAACTCGTGCAAAATAATATCACCTGCTTAAGTTTGGCTTTAGGGAAACCGAATTCATGGCGTATCAAGGGGAGCGAATGTTATGTTTGTCTTTGACCTTGGAAACACAAGGGTGGAATTTTCCCCGTATCTACTCAAAACACAACATAGGTAGGCTTATGTTATCAGAGGTTTGTGGGAAACTTTGGTGGAAGTATGTTTTGAAATAATACGTGGCGTGTGCAGATAAGCTCGCGGAAACTCACACATTTATTCCCGCACAGAGTGAAGCCGCATAACGCATAGCAAGCTAGATGTATTAAGAGATACACTCTTCCCGGGTTGTTTGCCTGTGGCTTTTTGGTTCACACTGGGTTAAACTTATCATACTCACGCAGCGAGCATAACCTAGGCTTTACGTGGCATTCACACGGTGGCGTAGACTACTTGTGAACGATCGTATTCAATTCACATCAATACTGTGTACGATCAAGATATAAGTGTTCATGTTAACTTTTGTACGAAAATTATCAGGCTTTGTTCAGTCACTCACAAACCTTATGGGTGTTCTCCTATAAATTTTCCTTATAGTTCCACAATGATTTTAAATATGTATGGTTTAACTGTTAGTGCTGTGAACTACGTCTACCTCAATAGTATTTAATTCCTAATATTACTATTACACATATATTATCTAATAGAACAGTCAGTGTAAGTCTCATCCGTACAAATATTTATTGTAAAAATAGATCAATGAATTAATATACTCTTGAAACATTTACTCCAAGGTGTGTATCATGGCAAGAGAATCGGCCGCGAGAGAAGTAGATATGGCCGGTGATACCAGCCATCATACTGAGGGAGGGGATAGACATGGCAGCCAATATCTAGATATGATTGACACGCGGACACCTTTAATCAATCAAATATTTATTATTTTCAAACCAATTTATTTTGTGCTAACAAATGTCAATCATCCTTTTGCGTTGCGAGAGGGTGTAACGTAAAAACCTTGTTTTAGGGGAAATATTGGGACGATCATGGTTATCTCTTTTCACGCATTCTCGCGTAAATGATCCCGAATACGTAATCGTTGTATGCGCTACAGTTATTACAAACAGAATATAATTATTGTGTACTTGACGAAACAATTGGAACGAAACTGTGTTCTTATCACTTTTTTTCTATAACTTGGACTCGTCGAAAGAAATTGTGCTGATAATGTAAAGTTAGTTTGCCAAATAGTTGTTAAAACTGATTTCATTCGACAGTTTTTACTAGTGGTGTGCGGGTACTCGAAATTTGTGGTCAGATCAGATATTTTGGGTACAACCCGATAGTAAAAACGATACCCGTTTTCGGGTAACGAAAAATATATTTTTGGGAAATGGTGGAGGTGCCGGTCCAGACAATTTTAAATGTAGCTTGTATCAAAATACAATTCAATAAAAATTCAGACAATTCAAAATAAATTGGGACAGAATCATAATGTAAGATTCTTCACACGTAGAATTCAATATCCATTTTAACATGCAGTGTTATAACGTCACTCTTTTCCCTCCCCGACCGGTAAACCCGAAGCAGTATACACAAGAACCCGATCAGACTTTCAAAACCTCTACCCTCACAGTCTTATTTTGTACTACGTGCAACAGTATTAACTTAAAACAATGATTGACTTGGGGTTAAGAGTTTTATTTGTGCTCCGATAAGTAGTAAAGTAAAGTGTTCCGAAAGTCACGCAAGTCACTCGTGATCGGCTTCGACCGCTGGAACACCGGTTTCTACTCCGCGGGAGGTTTATGAGCGTGCGTGCCCAACGCTGGTTATCTCGCAGGGACATTCTTGTTTTGGCATTCCGATTAACTTATGTCATTGACTGTACGCAGCCCCCCCCCCGTCTCCCCCTCCCCCAACACAAAGTCGGGTTTTAGTGTTAATGGGTCTAACATTATCTTAGCTATTCGAGTCGGATCACGCGTCGGTTCTAGGCAAAGGATGTAAGATAAGAAAGCTGTAATTACTCGATAAGAGCTAGGTTCTAAGGAATAGTTGCGTCGCTGAATCTAAAGTTGTGATTTCGGTATCACGTTCGAGCGAGGGATGAGAGGTCGGGGGTCACATACCGGCCGGCTAGCGAGCGAGGAAGGAAGCAACGAACTTGTTACGTATTCAAGCGCCAAATAACACCGATGGTGACGGGGGGGGGGGGGGGGGGCGTTGCAGGGAAATATCTTTAAATAGAAAGGGAACGTTTTCTGAATGATAAGGAAATAAATATACGACCACTGATTGTTCACCACAACCCTATATTTCAAACGGGTGCAATCAGAGATCACAGCAACCGGAAATGATATGCCATTAGGGAATATTAAATAAGTACCATATATACTAGCCGTGCAATATAATATGTGGATGTGTACCAAGCAGCAAACACCCTTTCGATTTCTTTTAAAACAATACATCAGTAGGATGTAAACTAACTTGACTTACATCTTTCACAAATAAGAAGTGAACACATTCAATCAGTTCGGGATATAACAAATAAATCAGCGTTTAGTTTTTTCTAGTTCAAATGTGTAATAGTGTAATATTATGTAATAATGACTTACGTGGCGTGTACACGTACGCCTAATGCGAGAATCTAAAATATAATTATATTATCGTGGAGCTGTAACAAAGGATATTCAGCATTAGGTTTGTCTAGTTATTGCGAAGCCCCGTAAAGACGGAAACAAAACGGAGGGAGACTTTCTGTCATGGGGAAGTTCAGTGAGCTTCCTGCACCTCGAGGACCAGAGCCTCGGCACGAGTCATCACGTGGCGGCGTGCAATGTGCTGGTGAAGCAGGAAAAGTTAATTTATTAATATATGTCGTGAATCGTATGAATTATTCTTGTCGACGTTGTATTTTATGTGTTGAGACATTTATTTGAAAAGTCAAAACCCTCCTCAAGACTAACTTGACCGCTTCGCGAAAGCTTTTTATGAGAAATGTTTCTTCGATTGTGGGCCTATCAAATAACAAAGCATGTCCGATTGTCTAAATTTAAAATTATAGAGGTTCTCTCAAAACAAACAAAAAACAAACAAAATATCGGTCGAAAAATCGAAAAAATCGTAACAATTGGCTACTATTTACGATAGAAATATTTCTTTGATTGCACCCAAAATCGTGGCATGTTTAAGTTAAGAAATTTCAAAGGCCCCCTACAAATTTCATTAACAATGTAGTTAAACGGTTGTTCTGTAGAAAATGAACATACAAACAAAAATAATAAATAACCTACGAACTACTTTTTAGAGTAGTCAAATGAAGTTTCGCTACGCTCATCCAATAAGACTTATGCTGGTTGTATTAACTCTATTGGACTATACACTGCACATTAATAAATAAATAACAAGATTTTAAACAAGATTTTGAAGACTTATCAGTCGTCTTACACGAGTTTTATTGACAGGTAGACAATAACAACAGGTCAAGAAACAAACTAAGTACTGCCATCTCAAAATGAGATGCTAATATGCCCTGCAAATTTTGATTTAATATCGCTTTCATTATAAAGACCTTAAATTAACATGCTCACGAATACGAACAAGAAACGCTTATGTCAATCGTATACATTAACATTTCATTAACTCGACTCGATAAGAAATGTTAAAAAGATTATCCTAAACGAAGCGACTTGTTGTATGGCCATAAATACACCAAGTGTACTCAACGTGTTCATTTCTGTTTACTTTTCATTCTCTCTTTGCGCCGAAAAGTTCTGCGAGCTCTTAAATTCGACAAAGTAGTTTGTTTCAGTATTACTCAGCGTATTGTGTGTGATAACTTTTATGTGCAAAAACTCGATTCAGGCCAACTCTAAATGATTGTCCGTCTGTTCAAAGTATCATCAACATTAACTTCAACTCGCTTGCAACAAGTGATACGAAAAACAAAGGAATTCTATGAATATTCAATGTGGATGAAGATGAAATGACACACACATGTGTTATATACTGTAGTAATATCGCCATCGTGAGCATCGCACATAGAGCCACACAGAGCTGTCGAGGGGGTTTAATGGTTGAGAATAATGTATGTGTGAACAGTGTTTCATTGTATGTGGGTCATGAATGTAAAATGTTATCTGGACAGAAAAAGTCAATGGATGCATCAGAACTTTACGAATTCGAATATGTGTTGTAATTAAAATGTCATAAGCAACGTAAAATAAAACTACTAATGTGTTGCATACCGTTACTCACACGAGCGCACACAAGTAAATCAACTTGCTCACAGATAAAATGTATTTTCATAACTGTTCTTGAGCACGCACTTAATTGTTTTCTAGTCTTGATAAAATCTCAAGTGTATTACGTGCCTATAGGAGAGTACCTTTAATAATTAGATAAATTCGTATTTAAAGCCTACCTACATAGTCACTTAATTAGACATATTTTTTAAATTTGAGCAGATAAAGCCAATTAGTAGGCGCCGACGCCATCGAAGAGCGAACAGTGGCTAACTTTAAATCTGTATTACGCAATCAGTATCGATATTGGTAAATATTTTTTTTTTACCAGAAGAGATGTAATCGTATCAATAAAGTTTTCGAACTTATTTTGATTTCCTAATGATCGAGCGTGTAAATATGTAAATATCAGCATTAATCGTTGAAGCCGCACTAAAACTCAAAAGTCAACATAGATTGATAGCTATTCAAAGTTATTGAAATTGTCTTTACAATTATGTGCTTATAAGCTTAGCAGAGCTGTTTCACTAAAGTAAGTCAGAATCACATAGTAGAAGACCTTGCATTATCTTAAATTTAGCCCCGACAGACACAGTGACAAGTCCGACACGTAGCTGGCTCCAAAATTAAACACAGATTTTAAATATAAAAGTACATTTGTAACTATCGTTAAGGTTTGAATGGAAATGTGTTTAACAGAATATTCATATTATTTTAAAGACACGGAAATATCATGTTTAACTTACTATTGTTCAAACCCAACAAAACCCAAACCCACCACCAAACCACCGAAAAAACCACCAAACCCACCAAAACTTTAAAAATATTGCCTGCATTTTGAAATACTAAATATTAGAAATCTAAAAATCACGTTTCGCTTGAAAAAAACTTGCACGAATTAAGATTATGTTTGTATGAATGGATATATTTGTAGTGAAATATTGCAAATTAACAGTATATTTATGAGAATATTAAAAAACTAAATAACTATTAATAATTAAGTTGCTGGAAATTTAAGACTTGTTGGAAATTGTAATGGAGATTCCAAGGCAGAAGTAAACTAAACCTAGCTTTTGTGACTTCTGCACATATGAGTATACACGTCTCTTAAGCAACACAGCATGACACAAGAACAAAGGGATCACAATTTGGTCACCCTTAGAACCATATAACACTTCTAGCAAGGTTAGACGGAAACACAATAGAATATTACCTTTGATCATGCAAGACCAGAATAGGAAAACAGCAAGAGAGGGTGGTGCCATTGTTGGCGGTAATTAAGAGAATCTTGCACGGCATAGAGAGAGCATCCACGCATAAATACGCACAAAACACGCTCGCGTAAGCAGAATAATCAGATCATAACACCTGCATGTTAAGATATTGATGTCTATTGTCTTGGAAGATGTACTTGAAAAATGAAGTGATCAAAGGTTAGACAAATATTCGGTCGAAGCATGAAGTGAGTACTTTAATCAAAAGGTTTAATGTATTACAATCATAGTATCATAATAATAGAGACAAAACAATAATTTTGTTTAATTAATGAGTAAAATTGGTCTGAGCAATACGCGTCTCTATCTGTTCGTGATAGTTATCTCCTACAAGAGGACAAGAAATCAGCAATGGAGCCAGCGACACGTTCGGAGAGAAATCTCCTCCATTGTTATCAAGCTAAAGAAATCTCTAGTTATTTGCGAAGAGAAATCGCTCGTTATAGTTCACCACAGCACTTTCAATATATATAGTCATCCATAGTCATCCAATTAATAATACTCAGCACATAAATAGTTTATCTTCTGTTTCTGTGTGCTGGGTGTAACGTTTATTTTACAACGCTTAAATTAGCTTCATGTGTTTGTCTGGACGGAATCTTATAATCTATATTTCACCCACTTCCGAATGTCCAATCAAGCTGAAATTTTTCACACAGACGTATATATTCTTGATGACAATACATGAATCAATTTATCACACTCACTAGTTAATCAATTAATTCATCATAATTAATTAATCAAACAAAGCTTCATACGGAAAATTAGTCACAGCTAGTGAGGATGGGCGAACCAAATGCAGAAATTCGGACACGTCCAGTGAGCACATATTCGATTACAACATTCGTTAACACTAAAAAGTATAAAATACACATGAAATATAAAAAGAAAAATGTTTATTTTAAAAAACAACGCTTATATTTAAATGTTCTTTGAAGTAAAAAATAAATTTTCGACCAACAAATTTTTGCCTTACTCGGAAAATAAAATCGTTGGGCGCTTTCCCTCCATGAACAACAAAATTCTGTAATCTAAGCGCCCAGTGCTTTTATTTTCCGAGTAGGCAAAAATTTGTTGGGCGAAAATTTCTTTTTTTCTTTTTAGTACATTTAAATATAAGCATTGTTTAAAAAAAATAATGTAATATTTTACTTTATCATTTCTAGGCCAATTACCTGTTTTCCTGCTTACATTTGTTTCAAATTAACGAATAATGAGTAATCCTACTTTAAGCCTATTTCCCAGAGTACAAGCTGACCGTCAAAGTATGTATGTAGTGGGAAGTAGTGAAATATTGAAATGATATGACCCATGGTTAGTGTAAGAAATACCCGAATTCCCTTAATCTAACATCACAATTCCTATGATTAATGTTGAATCGCCATGATATGAGCATTGTAAGCTTTACTCTTGTAGAATTGCGTCTATTGCTAAACTTCAGTGGTCTTTAAGGCTTGATTTGCTGGAGCTAACAGCACTTCTACACACGTTCAGACGTTCTGAGAGCCGTTGAGTTCTAGATAACATTGTGTCCGACCCCACAGAAGACCCTCAGCGCTCAAAGCTCGTCTCTTGTTTTCAGATAAGGCGCCGTCGGAGGCGACGTTTCGAGGTTCGGAGTTCCTCTCGTACGACCTGCGCCAGACAGGGGGAGAGCCTATAGTCAGCACGCAAGACTCGGTCTCTCTCTACTTCAAGACGCGACAACCCAACGGGCTCCTGTTCTACACTGGTACGTACAGAACAGTCAAGTGTTGTGTTGTGTGATATTTTATTATAATTTCAATAATATTAAAAAATAATACATATTATCTCATTTCTCATTTCTTATTTCAGAAGATCAATTTTATTTTCTCAAATCGTTTTAGACGGCTGTCATGACATCGTCATCAGTTAATTTGCTCATTTCTGAATAATTATCTCAAGATGGCTAAAAGGCGCTAAAATAAAGTTAAATATAATTAAAATGTTTTGTTTTTGGGGCCGCACGAATCTCACAATGTGCCGTTTTATTTCAATTATTTATCTCACTCACTCAGGTACAAAATAGATTTTGACTAATGATGTTTTCTACATTAGTTAAACACACCTTTATTTGTAACCTTAATATAAGGGGAAATGGTCCTCTGTAATTATGTTTGATATTGATAGTTTTTGTTTGAGGTTTCAATAAGCTATTTGCGAGTTTTGTACGGGCTGGCAATAAAGTTACGAGAAAATTGCTTCAGAAAATTTTCCCTTCATATTTTGGCCACAAATAAAGGTGAAAAGAACCAACACAAAAACATTCACTTGTCAAATTTAAACTTTTACCTGAAATGATTTGCCTTAATTTTTATTATTAATTACTCTCTGTCAGGTTATGATAACCCCAAATTAAAACAAAAATGTTTATTCTGTTAATTTTAGTGCTTTTTCCATTTTACCAAATTTCGAGAATGGTTCTGGAATCGGAGCGAGGTGATTGGATCAGCCTTACAAGAGAGGAATATATATATTACTAGGAAAACGCTTAAGTCCCGCCGCGTTGTTGGATGAGCGTAATTGGTGCATTGAGCTGCCATGTGTTATGCGAATTTTCTGTTGTTCTGTGGCAAAACCATTACTTAGTTGAATTTTTTTTTAAATTAAATTAAATTAAATTGAAAATTAACTTTTTTTTTTTTATTTTTTTTTTAATTAATCGTAATTGTAAAAAAATCGTAAATTTGCGATTTTCATAAGAAATAATTTCTCGATTGCGCTCAAATTTTACACTTATATATTAATTCATAAAATAAAGGTTCTGCGAAAAAATGATTACGATCGGATAAAGCATGTAGGTGTTATAAGTCAAAGAGTTGTTTAAAAAAAGAAAAAAACTGTAAAATTTCGATTTTTATGATAAATATTTTTTCAATTGCGCTCAATTTTTTTCAAAAATATCTAAATTCATAAAATAAAGGTTCTGTGCAAAAATCATTAAAATCGGATTAAGCATGTAGGTGTTATAAGTCGAAGAAATTTTCTAAAATTTGAAAAAAATCGTAAAATTGCGATTTTCATGAGAAAAAATTTTCCGATTGCGCTCAAAAACGTGGCAGTTCTAAGTTCAGAGATTTCGAAGGCCTCCATAAAATTTCATCGCTATCGGATTATCGGTTTAGCCGGAATCGTGTGGACAAACAGACAAAAATACAAAAAAAAAAAAAGAAAAAAAAAAAAAAAACATTCCGGATTTTTTTCTCCAGTGTAGTGAAATGGAATCTTCGCTTCGCTCGCTTCGCTCGCTACGCTCATCCAATAATTCCAAAGTTGCTTCAATTGTTTGATGTTGGTGGACATCTTTTTTTCCTACTTTTATGGTCGCTCTTCGACACACAATAAATAGTTTTAATTCTACCTTCGTATTTCACATTTTTAAATTATACATACAAACTGGATCATACAACATGACAAAAAGACTTAAATGTTCAAAGTGCTATGTAAAGTCGGTTGTATTTAACTGTATTAGCGTCATAATTGACATCTACTTCGTCTTACCGAGCAACTAGTACAGAGTAAGGAAGTTGTAAGTTTGGTCTTTCTTCGACAAAACACTTCCTCTCTGAAGATTGCATCTAGGTCGGAACAACCGCAGAGTTTCATGACGTCATAGGTTTTTATCTGATTCGTATTTTAAGCCACAACGATACACCTTTTTATATAAAAGTAGATTGGAAGAAAGATTGATGTTCTTCTAGAGTCGCACTCGGTTGGTACACTCTGGAACCTCAACTTTTATCGTATCACCTTGTTTTAGGTATACATAACGCGGTAGTGCACATAACTTGCGTTTATATAAGAATTAATAACTTGCACAAATGTATTTTGCGTATAATATAAAAATGCAAATAGGACTATATCCGTAGTTTAAATTAAAACATCTACGATGTTACCTGAACAAAGTGTCTGGCATTGATTAGCTAAATGACGTGTTTGACTTTTTTTATATTATACAAAAGTCAAACTCCGACGTATATTTTAATAGGTTAAATTACATGTAACATGAAACATGTTAATATAAATATATCAAAATTTATGAATGCTAGATCCACTATCCAGCATTATTTTCCATATTATTTTTTATCTCTACAATGGCTAATTATCCGTGGCGCACGCAATCCGCTTTGACACACACACACATCCACATGGCGATATAATGGGTTCAAATATGTCAAGCACGTATTGTGTGTTTATCAATTTATCTCCAACACATTGATAAATTTGAGTTGTGTTAACTGAGCCATTCAAGACACGACATGCACGTTTGAAATTCATCACAGGTTGTCAATATCGTGATTGTCACTCAAGGAGGGGGGGAGGGGGTATTATGACGTTGGGGTACGATTAATTATCCATCTTGTTTAAACCGCTTACTTTAAGGCACAGACACCTTCATTAATTCATCAGCGACTACAGTGTATTGTTTGACGCGTAATTTCAATAAATCTAAAATTGAATATTGCCGACAATAATAACAAAATAAAATAATATATTGAAGTAATTAGTGCAGTGGAAGTCCTTAATTTCAATAATGATTATTTTCAATTTGTAAATCTTTTCTTTTCGACAATTTTTGTTCTTGAATTACTAATTTGTATAGCTATCATTGTTCTTTGAATTGCATATTTTTGTTTTGCGCGTTTGTAGTTATTGTAGTCTAATTTGTTGTTTCTGATACGGCGTGTTGGAACCATATCAAGCATTTTATGTGTTTGATCAAGTACCGATTTGATTGGTTTCATCGATCATCTGTTTTTACCACAACTTATTTATATTTTAGGCCTATGTGTCTACATTTATTTATCTTTGTCATCAGATATCAAAACAACAAATTATCAGTAACATGGTTAAAAACTAAAAAATACACATTGATCTCAATTTAAAACAATAAAAAAAGTTATGCGTGTTACTACATACAACGACAAAAACAAATTACAAAACACCGCAAGTAAAAATTGAATAAAACCTGCAGTAAACTGAAAAACCCAAGATATTAAGAAATACATAATAACTAGAATGTTTAAAGAAAACTTTTGTACTGAAATACAAATCTTTTTGAAAAACGAATGTTAGTGATAAGTATTTTGATAGTCATGATGGTAAACTGGCACAACTAACTGTTATGAATGTTTAATGTTTCATGCGATTGATGTCAATGGCTAATCATTTGTTGTTCGTGTTTTAAATTCAGTTCATGAAGGAAAATTTAAAAACCTTACTGCAAGTACGTAGAATTTTAAGTGAATTGGTTTCTTATCAATTTTTAAGTGAAAATCTTAATATCATTATGCATTACTCTGTTGCATACCGGCACATACAGGTACATACAATTTTAAAATCATTACTTACAAGTATAAAATTACATTACATTGTACCCAGTACAAAAGGTATTTAGTTCTTCTGCTAAATAACTGCGTCAACGATAATTCAAGTTGAGTTAATAATTAAATAGTAAAAACCCCATTCTTTAAGTCTCCCAAAGATTTTATCTCTTATAAACCGTCTGCGTCACTAAATCCCTGGGGCACTCTAGATTCATTGTCTTCTCTGATGAATTTATTAAAACATCAGTTTTCTTTGCCAAACTACCTGCTAATTGCTTGGAGAGCGCTTACGACAGAATCATCATTCCCCTAATGCACAGTGTCATCCTGCAGCATATTCCTTGCGTTCAACCGTTCCGCCAATTAGTGAACTTAATTTTAATGGCATCGGCCGTAGCGAAGTTCCTTACGCGAGATCAAACAGACCACTCCGGGCTTCCATTAACACAAAACGCTATATTCACAAATAGAGAGCCGTGATGAAATAATCTGTGACCTATCTACAACCCTCACGGCAAGTCTTCAAGGAAGACAATACATATTCATTTTTCCTTTCACATTTCAATTAGCTGGCTTCTTTTTCAGCTAAAAATCTGAAAGAAACTGGTTCTTTAGTATGCTTGTTATATTTGTATACTGAAATCGATATGAAATATTGTTTCCTTAAGTTAGAGAACGCATTTTAAGATAAAGTTTGTAATGTGTATTGTGAAACGCGTTCAAAGAAATGTTGTACTGTTTTCGGATCAATGTATCAACGAAGGCTATAATGATGTGACGATGTGTCTCCATACGTTGCTATAATTCATCAAGTTCATGATAATTGTACATATTTCTATATATTATGTTGTTTTGGACACTTAGAAAACTATAGTTATACGTATCAGAACTTCCTACTTTATTTTCAATTTTATAAATTTGATTTGAATGGAAATAAATTTCCCTTAACTATGAATTAATGTTGGTTAGTTTAGTTTTAAGACTATTATGATAAAATCGCTTACTATCGCGAGTTGATTAGGTGACAGCATACGTGCATCTGGACCTAATTTATCGGCTTTAAAAGCAATGTATTCATTAATGAACCTGAATACATTCAGGTCATTACAGTAACAAAATGAATTACAAAACGCACCAAAGGAAACTCTATGCGTTTATGTTATTTATGAAGTGACTCAAAGCTACCTCTGCTATTTAATGTTCACAATTGAAGCATACATACTTTGACGTTAAACCTGTTTTTGTGTGTATTTGAATGTAAAACGGCTACATAATCGTCTAGATTCTAAAATATCCCCCTTATCTGTAAGGTAGAAACATGAATACACCCGCATATAACCCCACACCAACGAGCCTTACAGACCACTAATGAGCATCCTACCTCTCTTTGTGAAGCTCCTACGCCGAAACCCTGCGGGCTACGTTGCCAATGATTTGTTTTTAAACAAAAGTAGAAAAGTAACTAATTATGTTTAAAAAGCACAAAATGTAAACATGCCCTCCGGTGCTTGTTGCTTTAAAAGGCAACTCAAAGAAACACTCAACATCAATCGGAAGGGAACGTAGAGCAATAGACCGTGAAATTTAGCAGTACTTAAACTTTAAAGTAGGAATTAATTAAATATGCTTAGCTTAAAGAAAATATGTTTAAAATGGCGCTGTACGCTTAAGGTTAATCTCATCTTGTGCGTGTTGTTTGCCGATAATAACTCTAGAAATATGCAAATAAAACCACACGGTATTATATAAAACAAATCAAAAATTACAAAATCCCACTCGACCGGGGAACAACCCCAGGTCTCCAGCTAGCCGGGAACAATTCTTAACCACTAAACCACTAAGTCAAGTTGGATTTTATACTTTAGGGAGTGTATTAAATATTATTAATTCCACCTTAGGGAAAGTTTTCCGACTAATCAAATCGAGAAATAACTTGCATATAATTTTAATTACTAACATGATTTACTTGTGTATTATATATACCGGTTTGGTAATGAGAGTTGAAGATATGTAATAAGGCACTTGAAATGTTGATTTAAGAATAATTCATTTACATATTTCGTTTAGAGATACTTAAACATTAATAAAGAAGATTATGCTTCCATTGTGTAAATAAAACACATGAATCTGAATTAAGCATACTCAAATATTTCTAATTTCTTAAATGTATTCAAACCGTCTTCCTCAATCACTTCCTAAATCTTCATTGAAGTTAATAGTCATTATTATAAGCACGTTTTTGAGCGGGAAGTGGGGGCCCTTGAGTAGATAGATAAACAAGAAAATGTTATATTACGTTTATACAAAGTTTTGTACTACGAATTGCAAAAATATGCGCCCTTCTCCGATCCAATCGATAAGTGGTTTCCAAGTAAGTGGTGTTTAACATGGCAAGGTAGACCACTTAAATTTTCACGCAAATCTCAGTTATAGAGGGAACGCTATATTTTGTAGGCATCTGAAGCGCTTGACTTCAGCGCGAGTCCCAACACAATAATATGTGTTGATTAAACTGTGTGCAGGTGTGGTCCATCTTTTATAAATGTACATAGATTTAACTTAAATTCTACAGCTACACAATCAGGCACTATAACGAGTACTACCAATAATTGCATTCTAAAGAACAGAAAGCCGTACGATTAGGCGCGGATCCCAAGCGCTGGTTTCCATCGTCTCCAATAGCAATATTGAAATAATAGTGACGTTTAAACAACAAAAATCAATCAAATCCTAAAGAAAGGAAACTATTTAGAAAGGAAAATTAGAACTAAAAAATAGAAAGCAATAAATGCAATGAAAGTAATAAAATAACTTTTTTCCACCGAAAATATATTGAGATATAATAAAAGTTCACTGTCGAAGAGAAAAGATTATTACGAAAAGCAATATTGAGTATACAGCATATAATGGACCCGGCACCTCCACCAAAATCAAAAGTTATTTTTCACCCGTTCCTAAAACGATTTTGAAATTAAATTTAAACATTCTTAACATTTTAACAGTAGTTTATTTTAGTTTTTATTTCCACATTTTAAAATTGTAATGTTCAGGAAGTACGTCTGGTCGTGAAGGTTGATCGCCCATTGCGTCTCCCGTCCGTTGAACGCCGGCCGCGCTCGCACGTCAAGTGTCCGTCAATCACGTGATGTGGGTCCGAGCCCCCCCCCCCTCTTGTTGATGGACCAGGTCAGGTTGTCACGTGCAGAGAGCCTCTCGGAGAAATAAACTCGGGGATATGTTCACTTTTTTAATTATGATAAATCAACTCGTTCATTGTTTAAGTAAACGATTCAGTGTTGTAAAGATGTGGTATAAATGAGTGTGATAATTAATTTCGTCAATTAAACCTACAAAAACTGTCGCTGAGGTATTTTTGCACTATCTACACAAATGTGACCTTAATTTAATTACATTTATTTGTAGATTCAAGCTGTAGATAATTTTTTTCGTGTTTACACTTCAGTTGTTGGTTTAATTGGTAAATTTATTTATTTCATTCTAGCTTGTTGACAAGAATATTTACAATGACAGAGATAAAATACAAATTGTTTTGATAAACTGCGAGTAAAAATATGACAACGATTTCACGAGTATCAAGCAACCAGACTTCTGAGTGTTACGAAATAATGCATTTGTACGGCCTACAAAGAGTGCTGTAAACTTTTCATCTTTCACAGTTTATTTTATTTTAAGCTGTAGGAAAATAGCGGTAGCGTCGCTTTACTGAAGCCAAGCTTTTTGTTATGCTCTGCGATAGTTTCAAGCAGCTTTGCAACCAAACGGGAAAATGCTACCTTAAATATGAATGTGGAGTTAATAGTGTTTATGGTAAGCAGGGCATGACTAAATAATGGCCAGCCTCTTGTTTTCATGCATTACACAGTGCCTGTCGCGGTCCCGCGGTCGAGACGAAGCGGACGAAGAAGGTGCCTAGATGTTCGTAACTTCATTATTATTTCAGCTGTCATAAAAGCATTTCCTGAACACAAACGCAATGCTAGTGAGCAACTTTAAGTGGGCGAAGCGTCAGGCGGACAATGTATACAGGCATTCAAATTCATAGATTTTAACGAATGTGCTCACTCAATTAAATTAACCCTGAGAAATTACGATATTAAACGCCTATTTACATTACGTCAAGCCAAGGAGAATTGAACAGATCTTCAAGATTTTCAAATGTCTCACCCACTTATTTTTTTTCGTTTTAAATGCGCTACTTTATTTAATATAATTATTTATTCAAGTCTTCACTAAAAATTAATTCTATAACTGAATAGGTAGACAAAAATACAAACTTAAATTCATAAATAACGTATTTAGAGTCTATCCACTCAGTCACATAACCCATTTTATATGGGGGACTTTAAGTTTAAATGTATTTATTTTCAATATGTAAAACTTAGATGTTAACCAACGTAATTATAATTATATAAAATAAATATTATTATTATTATTATTATTATTATTATTATTATTATTATTATTATTTTATTATTATTATTATATTTTTACTACACCAGACACCTACATTCACCAATATGTTATAACTTGCTGATGACCATACTTATTTTCCATCAATCACAATGATTAACCCAGCAAATGGCATCACACGCATAGTTATTACGGTAAAGATGTTTAAAGTTCCACGTGGTGAATGTTTATGTTCTAAGTTTGTTAGACAACCGCTTACAAATATTTGTGAAACCTCAATACTTGTAACATTGTGAAGCAAATCTAGATTCGCCAACTGGGCATATAGATGTAAACAAAACAAAATAATCATCTAATTATCCTATTTATCTTATTCAGAGACATTATAAACAGACTTGTAAATGGAAACATAATTATAATTATAATATAGAAATTAGGTTGCGTGCCAAGATTTGATTAATGGTTAGTGGTTCAAATGTGCAGGATTTCGTGTCATTATCGTTTCCTGGAAAGCCTAATGACTCAATGAGAATAGTAACATTTCTACCTTATTTGTTTTGTGGATATTTGAAATGAAATAGAGAAGACATTAAATTATATCAGTATGCTTATTTTATTTTATCATTCATGTTAATTTTTGTTATCAAAGTGCCTAATATTCTCCATTATTATTGTACTTCAACTTCGTTTTACACACGCACATTATACATGTGCGTGCACTGCGTTCTGTCGTGAGCCCACACGCACCGCTATCGTAATAATTATTTATCAATTTCATGTTCATCAAGTAATTCATTCCGAATAACAAATTAAACCACGCTGGCACACGCCTCATTTTTTTCCATTTTTTAAAAAGTAGGAATGACCTAACGATAATTTTATTATATTTTATTTTAATGAATTTTACCTGCCCATAGGGCAGGAAAGCTAATGCAGGCACGTGTGGCCCTCTGTAGCCTGACACAGTGATTACAGAGTTTCAAGTTCAGATTCCATTACAGCAAAAAACAACAAGAGAACATGACATTTCTAGAATTAGTCGACAAGAAAGGCAAAAGTCAGATATAGGGAATTTAAAGCGGAGTAGAGGCCTGAAGGCTCGTGGACGTGAAACGATGTCGTAAAGCTCTTTTCTGCCTCCTGCGTGAAGACGTTGCACGTAAGCCCCTGCGAGAGTGTCGAGTCGAGAGCTGATACCACCGATGCCGGTTTGGGTATACACGTCTTCATTCCGCGTCATCGGAGGAAGCCTCGCGATGCGGCGAAGGATCCTTCGCTCCATAGAGAAGTTTGCTGGAGACATGCTCCAATGACGGGTGCTAGAGCCGGGGATGAAAGTTTTATAAGTGTGCCGTAGAGTACGGAAGCTGCATCCAGAAATTCACCCACGAAGCGTCACGAGTAAGTTTAGTCGCGACCGCGCACGGTTGATGACGTCATGGCAATGCGTATTAAAGCACTAATGAGCAATAAAGCTAATATTTAAAACTTATCGCATAAATGTATTCTCGTCCAATGACGCAAACAGTTCAAAACTATTGTCTGCGTTGTATTGTTGGTATTGGTACTGTTCTTTTAATGTTATCCTAAATTTGAACTCTACAATCGACCTACAACGAGATTGTTTTAGTTGCTTTGGAAATACTTAAGCTTATTTGCATTTTATTGAATAATAACATTTGTATTTTAAACAAATAATCGATTAAAAACAATTAAAACAATCAAAATTTCAATAATCATGATTAGAATATTCTATATTCTATACCAAACATAGAAATAATAATATAATTAAATAACTATAAATACACTACTTGTGTACTGTTTATCTAGGCTGACATTTTTGTAAATGATTTAAACGATTGCTTGTTTTTTTTTCTGAGGATAGCTTACAAGGTTTAGGCCGAAACATCAAAATTAAAATTAAAATGACCCGGCGCAATGTCCATATAAAATCAAGTAACGATAACAAATATTTTCAATATCTGACAAAAATATTTCTAAAAACGAAAACAAAAAACTTAATAGATGCTATAAATAAGACTATATGTCATACCTGTAAGTTTTTAACAAACGTTCTAAATAAATCTAACTTTTAATGTCTGCTTTGAAAATTATAGTACACTGACCTTCATATTTGAAACGCACTTGATTAATTCACCGACACATGCGCTACACTTAAAAAACTACCACAGCAATAATACCTCCCTCCGAAATTAAACTGAAATAATAAAATTAAGAATTGAGGACCCGGCACCTCCACCAACAATGCTATTCTTATGGAGTTTCAACTTTTCTCACTCTACCCGGCACCTCCACCAAACACCTGTCACAATCTGCTGTTCCCCCTTTTTCCCCTTTTTCTATATAATTGACACTCCCACAACATATTTTGGCATCAGATTCACTACACAACTTCGTTAAGATGTAATCACAAACATATCATTTTAAAACGGAATAATAATGCAATTAAAATTTCTTGAAGATATAATATGTTACTAATTTTATTTTTACAATACGTGAAAACGTTAACATCTAAGATTTAATAAGAGCGTTAAAATGCCATCCCAATAATGTATTGTATGCTGTTTATTACTATCTATACAGCTATCTTACATCTTACTTACATGTATTTTCTATTTATTCATTATTCAACGCATGTCTGTCACCATACACCAACCCACCATGCGTCAACATACATGAAAATGTACTGTCCTGCCTCTTCCACCTCTCCAAAGTGTCACTACCTGCTCGTTATCACGTTGAGCAAGCGACTTCCATAACTTACAGTTGTTGGAGTTATTTACAACCTGGCACGAGCGTCATAATAGAGTGACATAACCAACCAGCTACTACATAAAAACACATTACACAAAAACGCGAACAATGGCAGGTGCATTACGCTCATTTTAGCCAGTAAAATAAAAGCAGAATGCTGGAATGATCTACGGCCTGCAAAGGAATGCTGTTTCAACATTTCTGTAGACTAGCAAACACATTTTTCCATTCAAAAATATTTTCTGCTACCCTCATTTATCTCAGCATAACAGCTTTTTAAGGTAACGTTAATTATGTTCACTCTAAATTCCATACAGTGTCTCGTACATTTATATAACGGTTTATTATTTCGTAAAACTGTTAAGTTGCTAACGAGGCTCCAAGCGAGCATTAAACTAACGTAAGTTAAATAATGAGTGTAAGAAAAGCACTCACGTTTCAAGATTTAGCTACAACTAGATAGTTCATTCGAGTTTGGTGAAGAAAGCGTTCCGAGTAGAACAAGTATACATGTTAAGTGTAGACAAAGCTGGAGATCTTTTCATATAATTTTTTGTATGTTACGAATTTATGAAAATAGAGAAATAATTAGTGTCAGAGTGCTTGTGTTTAGTTTGGTTTGCACTGCCCATGAACAAGGATGAAACAGAATGTTGTCAGTGCTCCTAGGGGTTAGAGAGACATATATGAACCCAGCACAACATAGTTTAATAATCATAGGCTTCGCTCCTTATTTGGTTCACTCTTGTGCTTGTTAGTTGTTACTTAACATCGTCTCCGAAGTGTTATTGGATGAGCGAAGCGATGACTTCAATTTCACTGACCACCCAAAAAAATTAGCTCGGGTCTTTTTTTCTTTTTTTTTCTTTTGTTTCTGCTCTACCGGGAAAACGGCATATGCGATGAAAATTTTAGGGGACCTTTATAATCTATGAACATAGACTTGGAACGTTTTTGGGTACAATCGATCAAATATTTCTTATGATAATTGTACTTTTACGATTTTTCCGATTTTTTAAGAAATATTTTCGTGATATTTGGCAAACGGCTACTCCAATCTTGATGAAACTTTATGGGAACGCTTAAAATCACTAAAATTATATATGTTATGATTTAAGAGACACTTGAAGAAATGTTTTTCATAGAAATCGTACTTTTACAATTTTTTTCATCAATAAAGCTCATCCATCAAAGCGACTAGAAAAAGCGTTTGCGAAGCGGCCTAGTTTATGTCATCATCACTATTTTCTCAGACACAATCTCTCTGAAACTCAACACGTAAACACCAAAACACATCTCAACTTTAGTCCAAGTTAATGCAACACTATAACACTAAAAATCAAAATTTTCTAAGCTTTAGATAGAACACAGAATTATATATTAAATATCACAAATCTAACTGTATGGGTGAAACAGAACACTACATATTTTTGGAAAAGCTTTACATTCAATTCAAGATGATTTCATGACGTAAATTGGCTTTTCTAATGGAAAACTTATTTCATTCTGCACGAACGTTTGTTGCAAATAACTTGTCCTTATACAAACCAGTTGACCTTATAGCATATACGTTTCTGACGTCTGCCAGTGATGCAAGCAGGCAAGGCACATTTTTTTTACTCTGTTGTATCAATATTCAAATATAATTTTTCCATTGTACGATAGCCTATCCCAATTATCTAACTATGTTTTTTATAGCTAAGTAATTTTCAATATCTTTGCAAATAACCCCTGAACGATTTAACGTTATCTGTTAAGCTACACAATTATTTTTTTTCTCCATTAAGATATCTTTTCTCTCTTCCGTTACTAATTTATTTAGTAGAAAAGTATGATTTAATAGAGGTAGCATTACTTTCGTGGAATTAAGTGTGCAAAATTAATCTATAAAGCAATTTCATACAAATACAATCGCAGGGACTGCAAATAGAGTCGCGTATACGTACGCATAGACGATACTTCATTCTATACAATGTAACGATATTTAAGCCGTTGCCGTTTTGAAATCAACTTTTAAAAGATCAACATAGCACATTCGACAATTAGATAAATTCCTTAGCTTCAACAAACAATACTTCCTTCACAGCATCGTGTTTTCTACCATAAGCCTCACTGTGAAAACATAATCCCCAAAATAAATTTGATCTCGAGATTAAATTGTGCTTCAACTAAGCCTTATTTATATCTTTGAAATCATAAATATTACGTCCTTGGTATTTGGGGAATTTTCATACACGAAATGTTGCTTAGTCGATAATCCTGGATTATCGGAACAAATTAAGAATGCGCCTTCTACAGATAACCGCGCCACCTCAGAATGCGCAGGAACACAATGTGTGCTTTGAGCAGAATGTGCGGTATTATCTGATAAAAAATAATCAACGGTTCTTCAATACAGTGCACTACTTCAAATTGCTTTTAATATTCACATTAATACTTTTAAATAATGAAGTCACCCATTTTTTTCTGTTTATATATATAATATAATTCTACGATTCGGATAGAAAAGTTGTAGTGTTAAGATTTGATTCCCGGTGGAGGGAAAAAATAGACTATGGTGTTTAATCCAAAAATATGAATAATATTCTGATATTTAAAATAGCACTTTAAATAACTTATTTATATCAACACCGAATTAAATAATTACCCAACTTGTTCAAAGAGGGATTCGAGCCATGAAGTTCCTACATTGGAAGCAGAAAGACACCTACAGGTCAAAAGAGTGACTGAAATTGTGTTCCCCATTTTCGATATGAAATCAAGTAAATTAATTTTTGTATCGACAATATTTAACACACGTGTTTTGTATTTTTCAGGTGACGATTCCGATTTTCTAAATCTTGCTCTCAAAGATGGTGGCGTTACGTTAGCAATGAACTTAGGCAACGGCAAGTCCGAGATTCTCATCAAGCCAAACAGAGTTCGTTTCGATGACAACCAGTGGCACAAGGTCACCGTGCACAGAAAAGTCCAAGAAGTGAGTATTAAACATTATCCCAATTGACAAAATATTACAATAGTTGAATAACATTGTTGCCCGAGGATTATTCATAAATTTAAGTTATTTATCTGGATCAGCAGAGTAAGTCTAGGATTATAAATACCCTTAATCTCTTGCGTGTTTATATACACAAGTTTTTTTTAACAAATAATTAAATATTGATTTATTTACTTTAGTTACATCATCGCAAATATGTATACAATTATTCTTGCAAAACGTTTGCCCATTATGTTGTTGTTAATTAAAGTAGATTTAGCAGATATGAATAAACGGATTTAAAGCGAAAGTAATTATTGCAACCACTAAATTTGTTTGTTATAGATAACTAGGAAAACGCTTAAGTCCCGCCGCGTTGTTGAATGAGCGTAATTGGTGCATTGAGCTGCCATGTGTTATGCGAATGTTCTGTTGTTCTGTGGCAAAATCATTACAAAGTTGACATTTTTTTTTAAATTTAATTTAATTAAATTAAAAATTAATTTTTTTTTTGCTCAAATTTTACACTCATATATTAATTCATAAAATCAAGGTTCTGCGAAAAAATCATTACAATCGGATAAAGCATGTAGGTGTTATAAGTCAAAGAATTGTTTAAAAAAAGAAAAAAACTGTAAAATTTCGATTTTTATGATAAATATTTTTTCAATTGCGCTCAAATTTCACAAAAATATCTTAATTCATAAAATAAAGGTTCTGTGCAAAAATCATTAAAATCGGATAAAGCATGTAGGAGTTATAAGTCGAAGAAATTTTTTAAAAATTGTAAAAAAAAATTGTAAAATTGCGATTTTCATGAGAAAAAAATTTTCGATTGCGTTAAAAAACGTGGCAGTTCTAAGTTCATAAATTTCGAAGGCCTCCATAAAATTTCATCGCAATCGGAGTATCGGTTTAGCCGGAATCGTGCGGACAAACAGACAAAAATACGAAAAAAAAAAGAAAAAAAAAAAAAAAAACATTCCGGATTTTTTCTCTCCAGTGTAGTGAAATGGAATCTTCGCTTCGCTCGATACGCTCTCTACGCTCATCCAAATAGTATCCACCAAACACAAGCTTACATGCTAATTATCATGTATTTCGCTCGCGTGACTATAATGACTGCCGATCAAAAGCGACTTTTGGGGAATTTGCGAAAAAAATATTAATACAGTCTTCGTACTGGTTTTTAGATATAGGGAGTAATTTTGTGTTTTAAAATGAAATTTTAAAATGTATGTAAGATCATTAGTGACTGATATTATCAAACGAGAAGCATAAGCAATTCTGAAGAAGTTATTAAATTCTTACTTCGGAACACATATTTATAACATTCAATGCAGTACCGTGATCTATCGAGCAGCAAGTATATATTTTTTAATCTATTTTGGATGCATAATCTGAAAATGACTTTTATATTATATTATACCACGTTAGCGCTACTTTTTTAACTAGAGCAAACTAATCCTTTGTTTTGCAATACAAACAACGCTCAAAAACTTGAAGCGCAAGTGTAGATAAGTTAATAGCGATGCACCACAAGCATTTTGATAGGGAGCTATAATTTAAATAGTGAACAAAGCAAACAATATTACAATATTATACCAAGTGATAAAATGAGTTAATAAACCATGGAGGTACTAGAACCCTATACTCGGCGCTTCAACGACACCTCCAACCTTCTACCGCTCCTAACACAGCACTAAAAATACATTAAATGAATAATCTACGTCATTTCATTCTGCTGTGGGTGTGCAGATAATGTCTAGTCATGATGGACTATATAGTTTCTGTTCCATGATATACTATATGCTAATTTCATTAACCTGCTGATTCCATCCGGATTTAGAGCACCGCTTTTGTTGTGAGCGTGTATCATCATTAATTAAATGATAACAGGATAACATCTTAAAAATAACGGTGTACATAAACTTGTGCTAACATACAAGAATTTATACAAGTGCGGTGCCAAGTTAAAACACAAAAAATCTTTTACTTTGTTTATTCAGGACAATTTGAGTGAAATGGTTGACTGAGAAGGGTTGCTTCTTCGGGTTGCTTCTACGTAATTCGCGTTCCACTCGGTAAGAATGCTCATTTGAATTTTTCAATCATTTACAGAAACTTGTTTTATCTCTGTCACGTTTATGTTTTAAAACGTTCACGGTTACAATCTTCATGAAGTAAATAATGGTTCGAGTATTCATTAGACGAGTGAGCGCAGCGAAACGAAGTCTATTACGCTACTCGATCGGGTTTCGTCGTGACTAATGTGTCTGTTAAATGTCTGTATGTCTGTCTGTCCGGGCTCATACGGCCGAACGGCCAAATTGATTGAGCTGAAATTTGAAACAGATATCCGTGACCAGGTAACTGAGAACTGCTAACAAAATGAGCACAATCCATTGCGATTTAAACCTACAAGAAATAATAAATTGAAAAATAGGTTGCCAATGTTTAGAAATTATTTTAACGACAATGGTTTTGATTTTGAAAAAATAGTTTTTGTTTGTTTGTTATTTGCCTGGCTGTGAAATGCCGTGCCCATGTTAGGTTTATCGAATCTGGCACGCTCAAGGCACCCCCAAATTTCGCTCGGAGATTGAGTAAACTTTGCAATCTTTACACGTATTTTATATTGGCTATGTTTTCCATAGTATTGTCACAGATGATGGACTACACTCCGTAATATGCATTTTAATACATGTTTAATAATTTTAAAAATATAATCTAGAAAGTACAAAATCTTTCCCGACCAGGGGATTGAACCCACGTCTCCCACATTTCGGCTATAGGGCGCCTTAGCCATCTAGACTATGGAAACGCCAAATTCGTTGTTAGACGAGTGAGCGAGTCATGTGTTGAGTACTCGGGAACATTTGCATTTAAAATTGATAATTATATTTGTATAAATAATAGGGTTTTTAAGTTTAGTTGGTATAAGGGCGCGTCAACTGTAAGGCCTTAATGCTCCACTCTAGCCTATGATAGGCTAAGGAGGCATGAGTTATAAGGAAGAAAAGGAATGTTACCGGGTACTCAACACATGGCTCACTCACTCGTCTAACAACGACTTTTGCGTTTCCCTAGTTTAAAAATTATGTACTTATAGATATTAGCCGCTGACATTGAAGCGTTGACAGTTTTTTGTGATGTTTATACTCTGTAATTGCACATTTCATTTGTGTTGACGTACCGCTAAATGGTGTATAGTTTTGGATGAGCGTAGCGAGCGTAGCGAGCGAGCGAAGATTCCATTTCACTACACTGGAGAAAAAAATCCGGAATGTTTTTTTTTTTTTTTTTTTTTCTTTTTTCTTTCTTTCTTTCTGTATTTTTGTCTGTCTGTTAACACGATTCCGGCTAAACCGATACTCCGATTGCGATGAAATTTTATGGAGGCCTTCGAAATCTCTGAACTAAGAACTGCCACGTTTTTGAGCGCAATCGAAAAATTATTTCTCATGAAAATCGCAATTTTACGATTTTTTTCGATTTTTAAAAATTTCTTCGACTTATAACTCCTACATGCTTTATCCGATTGTAATGATTTTTTCACAGAACCTTAATTTTATGAATTGATATATTTGTGTAAAATTTGAGCGTAATCGAATAATTATTTCTTATGAAAATTTCAATATTACGATTTTTTCCTTTTTTAAAATTACGATTAATTTAAAAAAAATAAGTTAATTTTTTATTTAATTTCATTTAATTTAAAAAAAATTTCAACAAAGTTCTGATTTTTTCACAGAACAACAGAAAATCCGCAAAACACATGGCATCTCAATTCACCAATTACGCTCATCCAACAACGCGGCGGGACTTAAGCGTTTTCCTAGTTTAAACTTATAACCTTTGAGCTATTATAGTACTTATTCGAAGTCACATGATTGGCGTTTGCTCGTTATGGTTTTTTCGTGTTAAAAGGTAGTGGTAAATTGTGATCAAATTTTCTAAATACAACATGTTTCTATAAAAATTAAAAATGTATATACTTTGGTTAAAATATGTTAATTGTCCTGTTATGTTTGAAGTATCTGTAAAACTGTCTCAATCATATTGTTAGTATATATAGAAAATCATGTCACTATAATAATATAAGTTGTGTTGATAATGGTTATTTGTTATGACAACACATTAATTTTGATAATAAAAACAATTAAGTAGTTCTTCAAATTTATGTTAACAACTGCATTTACGTTAAAGAGTGACGGTTTATTTGTGTACGACATTTAACCGTGCGTTGTTGTTTTGGTATTTAAGGTAAAATATCAAACAAAAACATAAGCGTGCATAGGGGCTAATGGGATTAATCGATAATCCGTCAACAAAGTTAAAAGTGAGAGAATACTTGAGGCAACAGGTTGAGCTCTAAGATCGAAATAGGGAATATTTGGCCACTTTTTAAGAGTACACGACGACACGTACAAAGTTTGGCGTGACAATCACTTTTCGTGGTCACTTTGTTAACACTATCAATATTTTACAGGTTATGATGGCAGATTAGATTTGATAAACAAAGTGTTTCTAGAACAGACCTGTTATTATAAACTCATAACTCACTGAGAAAATTATTCAATTTCAATCGTGGTTCGAAAAAATCTACCGTGATACATACGTATTAACTAAAATAATGATTATTCAAACTATCACTCCATTTTTACCACTAATGTGTTTAAGAAGAACTGGGAATTATAATAAAACTATCTAATGTATTGGCATACAACAAAATATTATCTCTGCATACACATATAATCACCGATCTACATAGAATCTAACCGAAATGTTATATCGCATTATTTTGGGATGAATTCAAATTGTTTAATTCACAAATTGTTAAGGAGAAGCAACTTTGTAATGTTATCGCCACAGTGCCAAAGAAGTTGGCCCAACCATTTTTTTTTAAATGTGTCTTTTGTACATTTAAGGAATACAAAGAGGACGATACGTTACTGTTTAATTATAATAATTCAAGACGGCATCGCATATCGCCCCCCGGCGGTGGCGGAGAGGGGGGTGGGGGGATGTTATCGCTCTGTGGGAAAGCGACCACGTGACCGCCGCATGGGATTACCACCGTCGGTAATTATATTCCACCCACACAAACAAAGAGCTTGCAAATGTTCCTCGTAAACACAGACAACAGTAGCGAATCAGAGCCCAGGTCGGGCGTAATTGAACGACCCATGTTCCGCTGTTTGAAGGACCAGGTCAGTATCGGTCTCGCGAACGCACAGATTTGGAATTGATACAAACAAAATGTTTTCAAGTGTTATTGTTTCTATTATTTATTACACTAGGAAACGCTCAGTTGGACGCGTTGATAAGCGAGCACGTGCTATAGCTAGACCCACATTGCACATTTCTTTAAATTTTAAAATTTACGACGTTCGCGTTTCCAGTATTATTTATTATTGCCAAGGTATTTGGGTAAACCCGTGTTTAAATCTTTACTTTAAAATCCACCGCCATCTAGAGGACCTTGACTCCTTGGGAAAACTTTTTAAGCACTTTGTTGACAATTAATAGACTGCTTCCTCGAAAGTATTTTGATTACTTCTAGGTGGCAGTGCATTAGAAACTTCGCGCGTCTTTTCGTTGCCATGGCAACGTTACTTTTGTTATAATGTAATTTCCATCTACACTACTTATCGGATCAAAATAAAATTAACATATTCGTGACCGGACGGACATTCTAAATGATTTGGCTATCTCAGATTTTGTCGCCGTTGAGTTTGACAAAAAACTTTCGATTAACTTTAATGTAACTTTTTAACTTTTTGAACGATTTTGCCACAAAACTAATGGCATTCAATCGAGAACAAAGCTTGCGAATGGTGAAAATTTCAACTCGATCCGAGCCTCCGTTCGAACGTTATCGCGAGACATACAAAAAAAAAACAAAAAAAAACAAAAAAAAAACAAAACCAGTGACTATTTTTTCCGGCAGAGTCAAATGGAAACGCTCGCTTCGCTCGCTTAATTATCTGACTTTGTTTGACTTTGCATATTTCCGGGTTGATTCTTGGTACGGTACAATGTAGACGTAATCGTACCACAGATAAGTGTATATATTATCTGACTTTGTTTGACTTTGCATATTTCCGGGTTGATTCTTGGTACGGTACAAACTGTAGACGTACATCGTACCACAGATAAGTGTGATAAGTGTAATACTAGGAAACGCTCAGTTGGACGCGTTGATAAGCGAGCACGTGCTATAGCTAGACCCACATTGCACATTTTTTTAAATTTAAAAATTTACGACGTTCGCGTTTCCAGTATTATTTATTATTGCCAAGGTATTTGGGTAAACCATGTTTAAATCTTTACTTTAAAATCCACCGCCATCTAGAGGATCTTGACTCCTTGGGAAAACTATTTAAACTCTTTGTTGACAAATAATAGACTACTTCCTCGAAAGTATTTTGATTACTTCTAGGTGGCAGTGCATTAGAAACTTCGCGCGTCTTTTCGTTGCCATGGCAACGTTACTTTTGTTATAATGTAATTTCCATCTACACTACTTATCGGATCAAACTAAAATTAACATATTCGTGACCGGACGGACATTCTAAATGATTTGGCTATCTCAGATTTTGTCGCCGGTTAGTTTGAAAAAAAAACTTTCGATTAACTTTAATGTAACTTTTTAACTTTTTGAACGATTTTGCCACAAAACTAATGGCATTCAATCGAGAACAAAGCTTGCGGATGGTGAAAATTTCAACTCGATCTGAGCCTCCGTTCGAACGTTATCGCGAGACATACAAACAAAAAAACAAAAAAACAAAAAACAAACAAACAAAAAAAAAAAAAAAAACAAAACAAAACCAGTGACTAATTTTTCCGGCAGAGTCAAATGGAAACGCTCGCTTCGCTCGCTTAATAACTATATCGATTGAGATTATTCAATATGAAATAAAACAGGTAACAGCACTAGGAACCCTTATCATGTTGTTGTGTGAATTTTGATCATCTCTGATTGCAGTTGTGCTCATGCACATGCAAACAAATAGAAACCCTACAGTTTATCTTGAAGTTAAGACTAGGGAACTGATATTAAACTCACCAATCGTAGAAGAAACCAAGAAGAAGATAATTCCTCGGGAGAAATCGTCACGTGTCCCAAAGTTTTATGGATTACCTAAAGTTCACAAGCAAGGTGTACCTTTAAGACCGATTGTTAGTGCATTTAACTCGCCTACACATGAACTAGCGAAATTTGTATCGAAATGTTTTCAACCATTTGCTGAAGACTCCAAGTCGTTTGTTCGAAACTCAACACATTTCATAGAGCTACTTAAATCATGTAAAATAGAGCCAAATCACCTTCTTGTTAGCTTCGATGTTGTGTCGCTATTTACAAAAATCCCAATTCAAGAAGCTCTTAAAATTATTAATGACACTATCAAGCCACCTACACACGTCATAAAGCTAGCTGAACATTGCCTTTCTTCAACCTACTTTATGTATGATGGGTGTTTCTACAAACAAGTGGAGGGTGCTCCAATGGGTTCCCCGCTGTCGCCGGTGATCGCAAACTTGTTCATGACAGATCTGGAAATTCGTGCCTTAGATACAGCACCTTTAGGCCGTAAACCTTTGTTGTGGTTGAGGTACGTAGATGACATTTTCAGTATTTGGCCATATTCAAGAGAACTTCTAGATATATTCCTTGAACATCTGAATAGTATCCACGTCAACATTAAGTTTACTATGGAGATTGAAGAGAACAACAGTCTTGCATTTTTAGATGTACTAGTTAGTAAACGATCAGATGGATCGTTGGGACACACTGTCTATCGGAAGCCCACACATACTAACCGCTACCTAAACGCACAATCCCATCACTCGCCAGCCCAAATTAGATCTGTGGCAAACACCCTGGCGTTTCGATCAAAATCAATTGCTGACAAGGATAGTATAAATGTTGAGATGCATAACCTTAAGGATGCTCTTCTCCGAAATGGATTTTCTAATGTAAGCATAAATAATGCATTTAATCGTGTACCTAATAAAACTCAAGCGAATGTAGATGATGAAACTGTGAAGTCACGAAAAGTAGCATTTTTGCCCTACATGAGAGGCACTACTGATCGAGTTAGCAAGATCTTGTCTGGGCATGAGGTGAAAACTGTATTTCTACCACACAGGAAGGTTAGTTCATTTTTAAGATCACCAAAGGATGCCATACCATTGGAAAACCATGGTGTGTACGAAATTCCCTGTGGATCATGTGAAAAAACGTATGTGGGGCAGACTGGAAGAAAAATCTCTCAACGTCGACAGGAACACTTACTCTCAGTAGAAAAGAATGAACCAAGATCAGCTCTTGCACAACACGTGGCAGATCAGGGACATGTCATTAATTTTGAGGGTACAAGAGTAATTGCATCTACAAACCGGATTCATTCCAGGATTATAAGGGAAGCAATAGAAATTGAGAAGAGGCCTCATAGTTTGAACAAAAGGGATGGTGGAAAACGCCTACATCAGACATGGAAGTCCATCATAAACCTTTGTCATAAACCAAAAACATTCATGCAGACTCTTCCAACTTTGCTAAACGCTCCCGAAAACTATGATACCTGTTGTAAGTCTACGACCCGTAACAAGAAGTCAGACTAACCATACTGGTCAAAATACTTACAAGAACATGTTACCTTCCACAAGTCAAGGCTCAATGACAAGAAGTCAAGCAAGGAATTTTCCTACAGGTTCTGGTCCATCAGACTACTTTGCATAATCAATAACATGACATGTTTTTCTAAGCTCTTTCCACATGTTATAATATTCCTGTTTGTTAACTTCTTTGAAAATTGCTTGTTTATTATGTTTGTTTGATGTTATTCTTGTGTTTTTGTTTAAGTTTCTCTCTTGAAGTGTTTTTGTATTTTGTATTTATATTTGAGTAACTTTTGTCTTAGACAATGATTGGTGAAATCCAATCGAAACGTCAGACAAAATAAAGAATATCTTACGTGGTAAACCGAAAAAAGTAAATTTAAATTATTTAAAGATGGTAATACATACAAATAACCACGAAAACCTCAGAAATTCCATATATATTAGGTTTTTAAGCATGACGCCCGCTTTAAGGACATAGTTATTGATTCATAGCAGTTCCCAGTCGGGGCAAACTTTTTCGACAACTGCTATGAATCTATATATATATGTACATATATATATGTATCAACTTAAGGTAATGGTTATTTATGTGAGGTAGGCAAATGGACCATAATTTTCAGCCTGTTGTATTTCAACACAAACGTGACTTGTATATTTCTTCACCGTGAGGCTGTATGCCGATGTTAGTTTACTCCTGATTTTAATTAGCGAATGGAGGTTGTAAATGTTTTATCTGTACATATCCGCCCTGAAAATGTATTGTTTACGCTCGTTTCTCATTTCAAATGATTAATATTTAAATATTTGAACTGATTACTGAGCAAGTTTTAAATGAATGCACATTCCATTACTTCTGGTTTCTTGTTTGTTTGTGGTTTGTCTGTATTCGTTTTAATTTAAGCGCAGGCATTGTATTATTACTACATTCCGCCATCTCGCTCTCTTGTTTAGCTTCGTTCTCGGGTGTAAGGTTACGTTTTAGATTAATACTTGAGAGTGAAGTAGTCGGATGAAAATAGGAATAACAACCCCCCTTCCCTAAGTCTCGAGGAGAACGCCAAAACACTCAAAACTCGGCGTTTGCACAAATAACATTGCGCGGGCGTATGTAACTACGCAAACCACTCGCGCACTCTAGAGATATAATTACGATCAACTGTTATTCAAACCAAGGAAGTTGATGTTCAAACATCTGTGAACGTCTAATTAGCACAGCGCGCACAGCTCGTGTTCTACACAACTAAAAGCTCCAGTTTTATGTTCTTTAGTTATTATTTCAAGATTCTGAGATATACATTTAAAATAGCTCAATTTAGGTAAAGTTTCTTAAGATAAGGTTGTAGAATGCTTTCGAGAAGACTGCGTGATGATGAGCTTAGTTTATGCCAGGAAACTGTGAAGCGTAACCTGGGCGATACCTACTTTACACTGATTCATTTAATTACAATCACGCGTAAGTTTGTGTAAAAGTTTTATTTTTAGCGACTTAACAATGTTTCCGATTATATAATGAATAATGTGCATAATTTTTTAAGATTCGGAGCTTTTTTAGGGTGTATCTAATGTTTCTTATTTTGCAATTGTTGAATCTGGAGTTTGTATGTGTGTGGAGTGTGTTGTATGTGTACGTGTAAATATGTGTGTACTATTTTGACAAAATGATATTATAATTTTCACAAAATATTACTGCTTTTGGTCTTTATCATCTATCCGCACTCTGTATAGCTGTTCTAAAATCAGCCTTTAAAAGTACATTAATGTGTATCTTTATTCAAAGTGAATACAGTTTGGTTTTAGTAGTTAACTGCATGCTCGGGAAATAATGGCATTTCGTACTTCAACGTGTTCCTAGTTTTGCGATTTACTATTTAGATAGGAAACACATTTCATATATTAATCAAAGGTCTTTGGTTTCTGTGACAAAGGGACTGTTATAATGAACCTCGTTATTAATGCTAGAGATTGTGTTTCACGAGCTTTGCATAAGTTCTGGTGCCTGTGGTTTATTGCGTCGAGTGCCAGCCGCAGACCTTAGCAGATAACAAGGAAGTTATTATCGTAGCTGCTGATCAAAGCAGTTCTCAAGTATTGATGAAGTCCAGAAACTGCGTCACGCGAGTCGGTAGGCATTCTCTGCTAAACACTTGGGTCTATAGGGCCAAGTCGACGGAGCAATACCGCTAACTTGTTGAAAGAAACACCCATGAATCTTAAATAAGTTTCCAAACTAGGAAAGCTTTAACTAGTTAGGTTGCGACACTTTCGAGGGTTGGCCAAAGTTTGGCGACGTCGAACAAACTTCCATTGAGCGATAATTTATCGTTAGTGTTGACGGAATGGCACGAGAGCCACAATGACGATACTTCAGCCACAGGTGGACAAAACCAGTTGAATTTAATTTAATCTTAACCTACACTTTATCATAGTTCTGTATTTTTTTTTTTTTTTTTTTTACAAAAACTGACTAAATTTAATTACTTAAAAATTAACGTTATCGATAATGACCATTTGTTATTGTACTTAACGATTACGATTTGTTTGCCCATATATCGATGAATAATCAATATAATCTTTTTATCTTTTGGCATATCTGAATAAAAAATTATGGATTTAAGAAGTCGACTTTAAAGCATGTGTATGATGTGTCAAAAACCGCCACACCTACAAAATTAATTTTATTAACAGCACATACGTGGCTCACATTAAATTGTGGCAGCAATTTCTTATATTCTTTTACTAAAAGAAATTATAAAATCGTCCACAATCTATTCAATTGTATTAGATCAAGTATGACTGCTTTTTGACAGCCTGATTTAAATCGGCCCAGACAAATCTGTTTTTTACATGGAGTGTATGCAGTTATAAAGGTGATAAATATTGTCCCAGTTACCTTCGACAAAACAAAATAACAACCCAACAAAATATTTCTCAACCACGAAAGTACGCAAAACCAAATATCAACAGTATTGTCATATCCGTAGTTTTGTATGCCATGTTACATAATATTTTCCGAACAACCTAAATTCGAAACTTTTACAGCTCCTATATAACTTACAACAGGAAAAATTAAATATCCCTATTAGACTCTGATTTAACAGACCTAATAAACAATACGCCAACATCTGAAACCAACTGAAAGGAACTGACCAAGTCTAAGAAATGTGTTTACGTCTTGAGTTCTTGACCTTGGCAGAGACTGATATTTATCTCAGCTGTGTTTTAAATTGTGTGCGTGCCCCATTAAAACAAAGCCGTCATCATTGGAATCACCACTTTACCTTCTTGTTGATAACTCAACTCAACACAGGAATGAAACTTTGTTTTTTATTACGCAATTATTAAGTCCAAGTTAGATACTGTTGTTGAGAGTTATTTACGAATTTAACTACGCTGTTGTTACGATATTCACAAGTCACCACTGTTATTATTGTTAATATTTTCACAATAATTACATGGCGTGCAGAATAAGAAACCCAAATCAGATTGCAATGTTTTACTGTGATATGTTGTATTCCTAGAAATGGGTAGTACGCACAACCCCGATCGAGTTGTTGAATTTTTATTTCAGGATCGTTTGCAATGGTAACAAATAATTGAATGAAATATATGAAACGCAGGTCAATTAAGTATTGGTTCATTGTTATCGCATATATAACATTCATATTTAACACTAACGTAGGGTTTACATACTTGTCTTAATATAAGTGGCATACGTAAGCTTATCTCTTCACGCTGCACTAACGCATACGTAAGCTTATCTCTTCACGCTGCACTAACGCATACGTAAGCTTATCTCTTCACGCCGCACTAACGCATACGTAAGCTTATCTCTTCACGCTGCACTAACGCATACGTAAGCTTATCTCTTCACGCCGCACTAACGCATACGTAAGCTTATCTCTTCACGCCGCACTAACGCATACGTAAGCTTATCTCTTCACGCTGCACTAACGCATACGTAAGCTTATCTCTTCACGCTGCACTAACGCATACGTAAGCTTATCTCTTCACGCTGCACTAACGCCTATTTTTAAAACTAACGTGAGAGTGTGTGAAATATTTACTTACATATCAAGTTGATAATACTTCAAATTTTAATGATTAGAGTAACCAAAATTATTTACAATAATATGTAAATAAATTTCAAATGTTCTCAAATAATTTGCTTTTGCTATAAAATGGCGTTTTATAATCGTTCGACTTGCAAGTTATTCTTAAATCTAATGTAAATCATACGTTCAATTACCGATTCCGATAGGGGTGTTATAACGTAACATTGTGTGTTACCTATCGAAATAGAATGCTGTAACTGTGACTTTGTGGGGACTTTATAGTTATAGTATATGAAATCACATTTTAAATTATTTTATATAACTGCGAACTTCGATTATTACAAATCATTAATAACAGAAAATAACACAATGAATCTAATATTTGTTGGCCAGTTTATTGAAGACTCTCTTTGTTATTTCGCCACCTCTAAAACAAATATCGTTTAATATAATTTCCCTCGTCAACAACGGTGTTAACTCTTCGTACTTCAATCCACTGTAAACGAACAAATCGAGTGCTCTATACATAATGGCAAGTTTTCAAGTGTCCTTGATAGCGTTGGCTGTTTAGTCAAATTATTTTCATATCCTTATAAAATTTAATAACCCCGTTGAGAAGTATTTTAGTTGGCGGGCATAAAAGTATACTTAAGAATATAATTAATAAGAAAATATAAGAAGGATAATAGTCGAGCAGACTAAAATTAAAATGTAACAGAGATAAAATTCAGAAGAATGATATACATTCCGAAATAAAAACGCTAGCGGTCAAGGTATAACCTATATAGAAAGGTTACCACCCAACGTATGGGTTGATAACATGATGATTAAAACGTTTTATAATGTATGACTATTGTTAATTTGTATATCTAGAACAATTTCTATACAAATATGAACGTAAATATGGTACCTGTCTACCCCTAATGTAGACGACATAGCGCGCATATAAAATACGCCAAACTTATCCTGTTGGAGACTCGTACATTTTGTCTGGCAATACCAACTGTCGGCACAGTTCCAACAACTGACCCACGAAGTCAAATCATGTTCATCACAAGACATACCGCTCTCAACATGACCCTACTCGTCTTGAACCAAACACTTGCAACAACTGACCCACGAAGTCAAATCATGTTCATCACAAGACATACCACTCTCAACATGACCCTACTCGTCTTGAACCAAACACTTGCCTCCTGGACGCGTCAGGAAAATACGATAAAACAAAATGGAAATCGCTTAAACGTCTCGGTTGGATAGCAGACAATAAGTTATATCGTTCCGACTTCTGCGCGCCCAGGTGGCTGTTATTGTCCTCGAGACTCGAGCGCACAAGAAACGAGTCCCAGAGGGCTAATATCAACTAGAACTTTGATGCAAAGTAGGTGTTGAACTATCGTTGGAGAATGAATTGTTAGGGAAATGTCAAAAAGTAAAACTTGCTACTAGCTGGAAATGCGGGTACCGGTACTCTACGAGTATGATAGCAAGAAAGTAACCATTCGTCTACTTTTATTTGCTCTTGGTTGAAAAGGAACAATCACACAAATTAAATGTTTTCTTCAGAATATAATTTAATGTTTTGATGAATCATATATTTTGTTTTGAGGGTCATTTTTCTATAAATCCAACCATTTTGATACGACTGTGCGCACAATCATTAATTGTTCTGAGGTATAGACTCAAAGTTTCGGGCTGTCGAAGCATAAAGTATGTTACTAAAATGTTTTTTCTCTTGATTGATCATACTGACGAGTTATGACATTACTGTTATCATTGTCAAAGTGAAACAATATGTTACATTTTAACTTCAATTTAAACGTCCATTACGAACATAACAGAAAATAATACGTGGTCTAATGAGTAGTTTCATAATTATATTATTTAAAGATGCCATCAAATACCTATTGCATAGTACAATTTTTCGATTATGACTTTAAAACCAGAAAACAAAAGCGATACATTACAATTTGATGGTCACAATATATTATAATGGACGTGACGACTCCAAGGATGCTTTTTTTACGAATAATTTTAATTTTCCAAACATCTAGAACACTTAGAAAATTTTCAAGGAAAATAGCCTTAGAACTCTAGAGCTGTTGTAAATCACCTGCCTTCACAATCCCTTGAACATTATATGATGAGTATTTTTTGTTTACTTCAGATCTGTATTAATAAGAATTTACATAATAACTTCTTTGATGTCCGACGGTTCTTGGCTTCTAGAATACACGGAAATACATTGCTAACAAAACACGACTTTCAAGTTATCATGCCACCAACAGATGGCAGTTAGTACAGGCAAATTAGACTTTGACCCGGACATTTAATGTTCCTCAAATATTATTGCGGGAATACGTTCAGGGGATGTTCCTGAACAAAAAACTCAAGTTCCCAAAAATCCCACTTGGGGAAAATCCGCCATCTTGAAAAAACTCCGCCATGTTGTATTTTGCAGATTGTTTGCTCTCACAGGTGATCCAAGTGACCAAATGACTTGATTTTTTTTCCATTGTTATTATTTGCAACACCTTTTGATAGAAATAATTAATTGTCATGGGAAAAAATCCGCCATCTTGAAAAAATTCAACCATTTTGAATTTTTGTTTTTTTTGCTATAGCAGGCGTTTTAAGTGACCTAAAGACATAACATAATTTCCTCTGTTATTATTTACAACTCCTATTGATAGAAATAATTAAATGTCATCTGCCCTCCTTCATAATAACCAGAATTTTTACTATATTGCAAATCAATGCCACAAAAATAGCAACCAGCACGTTAAATGTTATTTTTGCAGTTAAACGTTGCCAACTAATTAAAAACGTTAATATAATAATGAAACTTTTAGAGCAGTAAAGCCTAAAGGCTAATAATGTTTTGATTTAATTGGACTGTACACTGCACTTGAAAATAAAGTAAACTAAGTGAAACAATATTTCGACAACTATTCAGTTGTCTTCAATGGGTATAATGACATTTGACAAAATAAATCATTACATTAATTAAAAATGTTTTGCGAGTATCAAGTCGTTTCAATTAAATGTTTCATAGAACATCACTTACTTAGTGGTTTCCCTTGAATTCACCATCATTCAGCAGTCATCGTTGCTCCATCGAAATGTCATACCAAGAGTTTTACAAAAAAAAGAATTTACTGCTGTTCCTAAAACACTTTTATCGCATTCCTTGTACTGTCACGTAAGTTACTAAACCATCCCCTTTACAAATTTGTTCTTGAAATGAATTTAGCCGACGACGCCTCCTAACTGGTGACATAAGACTCTCGCCATGACTATCACTATCATTATCAATTACACTGTCAAACTAATTTTGTGACATCCAACGTCTACAACGTTTTCATCGTCTTCTAAAGCGGGAGCGCAGTTGAATCAACCATATCCCGTGCAGAAGTCACACATGCTGGAGCAAGTTAGTCCATTTTTTGGCATCTACAATTTAGGCGCTCACATCCCGTTTTACAGTTGCATGATACAATTCTGAGTAGTTTATCTGATTCTGGAGCCTTAAGTGTTGGGATTGGCGTCAGTTGTCCATTCGCAAGTTTCCACTCCCAATCAGTAGGATTGAGGGGAACCCCTATCCATTTAACAACGACATCTGCTGAAGATGATCCATGGCATCGCCGGACATGCTTCGTGTCTTTTGTCGACGGCTTCTGGTAGCCGTCAAATACCACCATGGTTTGAGCTTTAGTTTAGTTTATTTTTTTTTTTTTTTTTTTTTTTTTTAGCTATAGTGACGTTTTACATACGACACATACTGTTGACATATCTGCCTGTATGTAGAGTGTCGTATCCACACAACGCGGCGCAACAAGAAACCCCCGTCGATGGCGAATGTGGCGATGCTTCATTTGGGGGAAGGTCTTGTTCAGCTGGAGCAATTTCTTGCAGAGGCCTGAAGAGGGTGGACTTCGTCCCCTTGTTTAAAGAGAATTCATCAAAAAGTGTAGGTGGTTTTGCTGCCAGTTTGCAAGCTCCTCGTCAGTCCGGACGATGCACAACATTCAGTGGAAGAGCTGCGTAGGATTGATGTGGACTACATCATTGCGGACCTGGATACCATTTAAGACGGTTGCCATAAATTTAACCTTCGCTTGCATTTTCAGGTAAATTTGACTGAACGGTTTCTCAACCATTGCCTTCATGGCTCCACATCTCTAGCACAGTCGCAATTGACACTTGTCTGTTGCACACCGCATCGTTTGAAAGAGACACAAGCAGAGGTGAGACGCGCTGGAAGGGGCTGTGGAGATGTAGCCACTCTTGCATTTTTGTGGTGTCTTGGTGTCTCGTCTTTGACGGGACATGCGCATCTCGATGTGCTGTTCAGATGTGGCTAGGAAGACTCCACAGAACTCTTCCAAAAGATGCTTTGTCGATGCTGGCAAATTGAATGCACCCATTTGGCAACGGTCGCTTCAGAAAGACCTCGGCCATGGGTAAAGCCGCCAGGAGCCAATCGTAACTAAGTGTGACAGTGAAAATGATAACGATGGCAAGAGTCTTATGTCGCCAGTTAAGAGGCGTCGACGGCTCAATTAATTTCAAGGACAAATGGGTGGGGGGGGTTAATATTTTACTTAATACTACAAGGAACGCGATACAAATGTTTAAAGAACAGCAGTTATTTATTTTTCTGTAAAACTCTTGGTATGACATTTCGATGGAACAACCGTGACTGCTGAATGATGGTGAATTCAAGGGAAACCACTAAGTAGGTGATGTTCTATGAAACATTTAATTGAAACTACTTGATACTCACAATAAGTTTTTAATTACTACATTTCTTGGTTGGAAACTTTTAACTGCAAAAATAACATTGAACTTGCTGGTTGCTATTTTTGTCGCAATGATTTGCAATAAAGTATAAATTCTGGTTATTATGAAGGATGGCAGATGAAATTTTATTATTTCTGTCAATAGGGGTTGTAAATAACAACAGAGGAAATTATGTTATGTATTTAGGTCACTTGAATCGCCTGCTATAGCAGAAAAAACAAAAATTTTAAATGGTGGAATTTTTTTCAAGATGGCGGATTTTTTCCTATGACAATTAATTATTTCAATCAATAAGGGTTACAAATAATAACAAGAAAAAAAATCAAGTCATTTGGTCACTTGGATCACCTGTTAGAGCAAACAATCTGCGAAATACAACATGGCGGAGTTTTTTCAAGATGGCGGATTTTCCCCAAGTGGGATTTTTTGGGAACTTAAGTTTTTTGATCAGGGACATCCCTGAGCATATTCCAGCAATAATATTTGAGGAACATTAAATGTCTGGGTTTCGCCCAAAAATTGTCTAACTGGCCTGTACTAAGTGTGCTTTTAAAAACTCTTCGTTCCTAAATGTGTGACAAAAAGCATCTCGGAACGGAACTTCCCAGACAATAAGTGGCATTTACGTTAACAGCGCCACTAACATATTGTGACGTTGACAAATTCCGAGATTTCGTTCAGTCTAGAGTTCCAAGTCGACCTTTCCTAAGAAAAAGATTGCCATTGAAATTGTTAGGTCTTGCGTGTGACCTGCTATTAGCAGAAACACACTGCCATTTCAATCTTCTGGGAAAATAAATAATATTTTCAACACGAAACACAAAGGAGAAAAAGTCACATCAATCATAATGATATTTTAAAATAAGTTTTCTACTAGTGTAACAAATATATTTGACTTCCTGTTTGAAAATTTTTATATAGTTATTTTAGCCATTTCAAGTACAACATATTGAAGTAGTATTACTTTGAAATAATTTATACAAATGCAAGCATTTTTTTATCTTTTAATTCGATGTGGAAAATGGCATATGTAGACCAAAGTGGATTAGATATGCACGTACTTGTTGATGAAAAATAACGTAAGATGTGTTTTAAATAGTTCAAACTTTTCTGCTGCGGACATATTTTAATCCACTTTTAAAAACTTCAGTAATAATTATTGTAGTGTAAGTGACCATCCGTGTCTGCGTACAAAATGCACATGAAGACCGACTCTGGTTCATGTTCTCTTTCGGTTTGTTGTGTTGGTTGGGCTATCGTCTTTCACCCGTTTATATACACACTGTAGTAAATTAGTAATATTTCTATAGCCTTATGCTTGCTGTTATCTTTAGAACTGAAATGGGAAGCACGTTTTTTTATTACATATCAGTTGCATTGATAAGTTAGCTCATATAATTTTATTTTTTTATTTTTTTTGTGGCCACATTACAACAGGACAATGTCCCACAAGTGCAATTTACCAAACATCGTGTTTAATATGAAATAATAATATTTTTGTTGTACATAACTTGTTAGAAATCCTGTTGTTTTCGTATTCCATGCAAGTTACACGTATGTTTTACTGTGAGATTGTATAAAGTATTTTGAGTCTAACCCCTCATAACACACCGAATCCCGAACTTAAATTAAAGTGGTTTGTTCATTTGATGTCATTTTGCACTGTGAGCTGTAGAGTCGACTTACTACTGGAAGACAATACCATAATACGCTTATAATTTATCAAACCAGTTACCATAATTTATTCATTAATAGATAATTTGAATTATAATTGTGTAATTTAATATTGTGTGGAAGCTAGTTGTTAGAACAATGGCGGACAAGCAAGACAGGAAATCCCCTATTAAAAGCAGCGTCGCTGATGGTGGTTACATACTGGTGCAATGAAAACTCACAAAACCGATCGTTACTTGTAGGTTAATTAAATGTTTGCATTTTTTATTTTTTATTTGTAAAAAATATTTTGCATTATTTTTTTCATATTATTTAATTTAACAGACTAAAAATGACAATTATAAAAATAAAATATTTGAATGCAAGAGCAACAGAAAGAGCATTTGCCCCGTAGTTCTTTCGTACCTGTTACCCTTTGTATTAATAGCTAGCGTTAGCACCAGTTATTAACTTATTTACATGTGTATATATATATATATATATATATATATATATACATGTATATTTAAATTTTGTAGTACAGTGGTTGAAATGTTGTACATTTGTGGCACTGTGAAGAATCACGTTTACTAACTTTACAAGGTGTATCTCGTAGAAGGAGACTCGCGTGCATTATGTCTGCTGTTTCCGGCTTCCACCACGTTGCACTGCAAGACACTTCCGAGAAAACCCGAGGCGCTGTCCTGAATGAGAATATAAACCATAGAATAAAAGCAGAATTGAAGTTTAGTAACCGTAATAATAATGATTTTTTTTAGAGCAAGCTTAAAATGTAGAATTTAATTAATCTAGAGTTGAGGATTATTTTCAAATTACCGCATCACTTTGATGTTTTATTTTGACGGATTTGCTGATATTTAACAGCTCATTACTAATTACTCGCAAAAAGGAATTTCACCGTAATTGAATGTAAACATAATATTGATATGTTGTTTATATTAAACTAATAAATAACTCGTTATTCTTGCAAACAATTTATCGTAATGGGGAGTGGGTATTTTATGTATGTGTGGTTTAAACCAATAATGCATTTACTCAAATAAATATCCAATATAATACATATTATTATACCATTAAAAGACAACGTACTTGGTCTTCGATCTGTGATTGTCTTACAAGGTAGAGTTTTCTCGTAGTACGTACATTTTTGTTTATATCATAGCTAAAATATGCTAATAAGAAAAGTTTAACAACTCGAAATATTATTGTTCATAAATATTAGCCGATTAGACATTCTACGGTTGAGCTGAGAGCAGTCACGTGACAGTAAGATTCATTTAAAATAAACTAATACCGTAAATGACACTGTTCTGGCGTTTATTAAATGCTGGAATAAGAACAACCTAGGACATGTCACTATTAAAAAACAGCATCACTGTATTATGCATTTATTATCATTTGTTATAAAATTATATTGAATTTCGTTTGAGATGTGAACTAAAATAAATAGTGTTTAAACGATTTGTTTATTTATAACAAGCTTTCCGTTAGGCAACGTTGTATATTACATTCAGTGTTGGCGGTGGAGGTGCCAGGTTGATGCTTTTCTTTGGGCGTGGCTAATTTCGCCACCATAACCCCTAGTCACTTAGACCGAATTGTATTTAAATTTGTCGAAGGGCAACTCCAATAAAAATGTATGTTAATCGAAGATCGTGTTATGTTTTTAGCATGACACGTTACACACGCATTGACCGATGGACATAACACACAAGCGTATAGGTCCCCCCCCCCCTCATAATTACATTACTCTAACTTGCCAGTGTAACTCGCGCATACCTACGGGCACGGCACACGATTCAACAAAGCGTTCTGCTATATCATTTCCTAACCAAATTGTTCAATTCAAGTATTTAATTAACTTCATTATATTTTGAGAACCCTTGAATTCCGCTGAGATTAGCATGGTTGGCTAATAAACCATATTTCGGTGGTATAATATATTATTAACATTGTATTCCCGTTAACCGTACGATATAAATATGATGGTTCGCTATTCGTACACCCAAAAATTAATCTCATCGGTTTTGGAAGATTATTATCTGATTTAGGGTAATTCAAAATAAGTCAGAATTTGTGTATTCGATACCGTTGGGGATTTTTGGTAAGTGAGTTTTCGTATAAGATCTCCTCATAGAAATAAACACTCGTATCGATGTGGATGAACAGAAAATACTTATTTTTATTTTTTATTCACAGAACTTCTAAAGCCGCACAACCCTTTGGAAAATATACTTTTCTTTCAATCTTATGAGTTTTGCATTTCTTTAGCTTGAGTACCTCTTTCAAGTCTCCTTTCTCCATTTCCATTAATCATTTCTTGCCTTTGTCAGCAAACTTCGGAAGTATTGATGTCAAAAGTTTATGCTAATTTCACAACTCCAAAGAGTTTATTGGAAAGAAACCGTATTTTTTTCGTTTTAATCGGGCCTATTAAAAAGCCTAAGAAGTTTCCATACTAAAGGAATAAAGTCAACTTAATGAATTTCCTACCTTTTAAATATTTCAAGACGTTGAGAAAGAAATATAAATTAGCGTTATAATAGAATGTTATATACACGATAATATACAGCCCCTGTTGTTGAAAGGCAAATGAAGTTGGGTCGGGCATGATTCACTCTCTCAGCATGGGAGTTATTAATTAACCCTCGTTGTTCCCAAGTAATAAACAACCAGAGGATGGGAAGCCCTCAAACCAACCAGTTTAACCAGGCCATTCTTAGATTGGATAAAACTGTTATTTTTCTTTGCATCTCGTTTGCTTTCTACGTAATATATTCCAGGGAAAACTTTTTAGAATGTCAAGATAATCAGTCAAAGCCATGTTTGTTTTGATTACCGTCTACAAGTTTTTATATGGAGTCTTACGTATTCCGTAATAAAGTCATTTTGTTTTGTTCGTAGACTAAGATTTATGGTATGTTGATGCATTTCGCGTTTCATCTCTTCATAATGAAGAATTTAATAAAATAACATTCTGCTTTATACAGTTTTGTTTACAGAATTAGATGAGTGGATTATTCATGGATGTAAACTTATTATTTGCCTGTCTTTGTTCCATTAATAATTGGCCATGTTAGTATATGAAATGATAAGGAGAAAACAAAACCTTCTATTTAATCATAACGTGAACTAAAATGTACAAACCATTGAACTAATATTAGACTTTCAAAGCTACGAACACTCGTAACTTACATACTGCACAAGACGTCACAAACCCGTCACGTGAACTGAAGCTTCACGAAATCTCATTACCACTCTGTATTTCAATCTTGATCCCAGGTAATATTTCAAGAATATGACAACATTAATGAACAACATTATTTCAAACTGCATTCCAAAAGTATGTTTAAAACCAATGAAAAAGGAATATTTTTATGACATTAAAATCCGATGCAATTATTTCCCTGAGTTCTTGCACGGAGAAGTACCCAAATCTAGTAAATGCTTCCAATAAGACTTACTCAATGATTGTATTATATCTAACGACATAATTTCTTTGTTTCAGATTTCTGCCGTCACCAGCTTTTGCCGGGTAAGTGTTAACATTTATTTTGAGCAAGGGAGGGCTCAAGTATTCAGATCATGTAGCTTCTTAAAGACCTGATCAGTGAGACTTAAGGGGTATGTCCTTATTTTTATCTGAGCGAGCTCTTTAGCAACGCATGAAAACATTAAATAGCTTTCCACCGTAAGATGTAGGTCTAATTACACTGTGGCAATTTTAAAAGACGCTTAAAAATACAACAGTAAAAAACCGAATAATGCTCACATATAGAAAATTAATAATATTTTTTCAATTTTTTTGTTTTTGTTTTAAAAACATGATTTCTCCCAAGTTACACCTTATAATGTCCAAACATGCACAATGATTATTAAGCAAAAACAAGGAGCTAAATCTACTGTCCGAGCATTTCAATATTGACGTGACTTGAGTCAAAAAAGTACAAAATCGTACTCATATTATCTTAACTAGGCCGCTTCACGAACGCTTTTTTTAGTCGCGTTGATGGATGAGCTTTTTTGTAAGTTTTTAGTTTTCGTAGGACCACTTTTTCTTTGCAAGTGCTTTTTGAATGCATTGTAGGTGATTGTTGTCAAGTTTCTATTGTTACTTGTTAATTGTTATTATAAACCTAAAAAAACTCACATTAAAACCTTGATTATATGGATTCTGGCTTATTTTTTCAACTTCTTCTTTCAGAAAGCAATATATCACCATTACCTTAATGTCCATGTAAAATATGAACGTTGTAGCCCCACTCGTTTGGTCAGAATCGGCCCAAATGTTACGAAAATATCGCACTAAAAATCGAAAAAAAATCGTCTAAGTACGATATTCATGAGAAATATTTCTTCGATTGTACCCAAAAACGTGGCAGGTCTAAGTTCAGAGATTTCAAATGTCCCCTCCAATTTTCATCAAGATCGCATATGCCGTTTGCCCGGTAGCGTGCAAAAAGAAGAAAGAAAAAAAAACATTGGAGCTAAATTTTTTGAGGGGTCAGTGAAATTGAAGTCTTCGCTTCGCTCATCCAATTAACCAATAACTTACTACGTGTAAGTAAGGAGCAAGGTTGAACATTAATTTTTTTCTTCGTAATAGTGTTGGGCTACAGTGGGCAAAGAGTAAATACAGTTTTGGGTTCCGGATAAGCTATAGGCTTGAGGACGTTGAAGCGTGACGTCATTTCATCCACTTGTAGCCGCCCTCGCGGCAGGGAGCCAACTCTTGAAAACAAAACTACGCTGAAGTGGGTTCACGCGGTGTCAACATGACAGCCAGGAATGTAATATTGCTTTGAAACAAAACACTGTCACTATTATACGCAAGGTCCGGCGAACCCGTAGATCGGCGGACGCCTGGAGATTTAGAGGACCTTGTAGTTGCGCAAGGTCTACTAGCGATCTTTCAGGGAAGCTCATAATGTCATGGTTCGCCGAAACTCCGCTAGAAGATAAACGAACATTATTATACTAGGAAAACGCTAAAGTCCCGTCGCGTTGTTGAGCGAGCACCGGTACGTGCAACAACGACCCGAGTACGACATTCCCATAATGTTACATACTAATAAGTCTTTAAGGTCTTGACCGATTTAGCTGAAAATTTGTAAAATAGGAGAGAATGTTGTACTTATTGACCCTGCAAAATTTCATAACGATCGAAACATTTTTATTTTTTTATTTTTTTTTTTATTTTTTATTTTTTATAACCAACGATCGGATTTAGTTCAAAAACTATACAGCAACCCGCCTAGGTGGTATGTACATGTGTGAAAAATTTCAGGTCGATCAGAGAAACGGTGCGACCTGTATCGAAGCAGTAACAGGAAAAAAAAAACAGACATTCGAGCCATAAAAGTCAAGTGGAGACGCTCGCTATGCTCGCTCAAATTATGTTTAGATCTAAACAAGTAGTCAATTTTTTATATTTTTTACTAATAATATGACTGATAGAGGTTGCTCGTGCAGTAACCACGAAACTATAATTTGTTGAGCACCCAGCACTGGCAGTCCTTACTGAGGGTGATAACAAGGTTCTAATCAATCATGAAGCGAATCTGCGATTGAGTCCAACAAAATTGCACAACACACGGACGTCCCCCAACTATCCAAACATCATCTTGCTACCTCACCAATTTTCTTATTTTTATGGCTCCTATAATAGCAATGCTACACACATCTTATTGGCGTGTCGCTGTTGGGAAATATTTCAAATCGAGATTATGTTATGTCATCAGTACGTAGGGAAAACAAACTTACTAGGAAAACGCTCAGTTGGACGCGTTGTTGAGCGAGCACCGGTACGTGCAACACGACCCGAGTAAGACATTCCCATAATGTTACATACCAATAAGTCTTTAAGGTCTTGACCGATTTAGCTGAAAATTTGAAAAATAGGAGAGAATGGATAAAATCCACCGCCATCTAGAAGACCTTGACATCATTTCCTTGTTAAACTCTTTGGTTACAAATAATACACTGCTTCCTCGATAGTGTTTTGATTACTTCTAGGTGCAGTGCATAGGGACCTGAAACAACGGGCGCCGTTGCCATGGTAACGGGAATGTGTTATAATGTAAGTTCCGACTACACTACTTATCGGATCAAAATAAAATAACATATTCGTGATCGGACGGACATTCTAAATGATTTGGCCACCTCAGATTTGTCTCCGTTAAAGTTTGAAAAAAAACTTTCAATTAACTTTAATGAACTTTTTAACTTTTTGAACGATTTTGCCACAAAACTATACAGCAACCCGCCTAGGTGGTATTACAGTGTGCAAAATTCAGGTCGATCAGAGAACGGTGCGACCTTATCGAAGCATGTAACAGAAAAAAAAAAACAGACATTCGAGCCATAAGAGTCAAGTGGAGTACGCTCGCTTCGCTCGCTCAATAAGGTCTAGTCGCACCCTAAAATCGGATTGAAGTTAAAGTTCAAAATGTTGGTGTTGTGAGTTTGCGTGTAGGTAGAACGATTTATGGAAAGATTTTTTACAACGGTGGATCCCAGGCGAGATTTAATTCCGACGCAATAAAGATTACTTTGATTTTCACGCTCTTACCGATTCTGTTCAATAGTATTACAATAGAATAATTAATGTTTTACCATAAATAACAAACAATTTTATACAATACGTTTACTATGGTTAAAAGGATAGTTGGAATTCAGCGATTTCCCTCGTTGATTTATTTAGAGGATTACTAACATCAAGATGATGAATTATGAAATAAAATTACAAACATGTGAAAAATGTGAAAAAAGTGCGTGTTAATGCGTGATGGCGTGAGTAAAAACAATATATAGCTTAGTAAAATCATATTTTAAGCAGCACAGTTTTAATCACGTGTGTAAAACGGGGTAATAGTTTACTAGAGTTCGTTACTTCGCTCGGGCGGTTCGTGCAACTTTTCAATTTTCAATTATACACGGGCGTTTTAGTTACAGATTAACATCAGTTTCATAATATGTATGAAGGAAACTCATAAAATGCACCTCATAAAATGAAAAAACACTTTCAATTTTATAATGATATGGATTTGGCGTACTTAAACTTATTTTACGACAGTAATGCATTCAAACTCTCGTGTTTTATCATTCTTTCGATTTCGGGATAACAGCGCTATAAAGCATATATTTAGGGCAAATATTACGGATAAAGTGAACACGTTCACCCGTTTAATTACTGGTTAAGATATAACTACTTAATATCGGTTTGGAAACTTTGCATAAATGTGTTGGAAATCTTTTCAGAACTGTACATATTTCAACCCCTTGCATGCGACCTTGAAAATGTTCTGATTGGCTGTAATTATTTTATCATCATACCCCAGTTACGCGGTAAGTTCCAACATGCAAATACAGGTTTCCGTGTTTCGTACCATTAGCTATTCCAGCTCACGGCACTAGAGTCGCGTCTTACTCTTTAACACACGAATGGACTCTCAATTTTCTTGAATGTCAGTTTATTTATTTTTTAAATCTTCAAGAACCGAACAAGAAATTGATTTATTCGACTATCGCTACTTTGGATTGATATATGCAGCTTTCAGATACAATCGCGATTGATAAGCATTCAATTCAATTCAGAGATTCTAAAGGCTCTCTTAACAAAAATCACACTTTGCATTTGCATATTTTTGCTCGGTTGTGTTGCTTCTAACGTTAAAGTAAAAACACGATAAACTGTTTTGAATTCACGAATTGAAACTAAATATTTGTAAAAAATTTAATGACTAAATGTGAGTGCTACTCGGTTTTATTATTTAATTCATACGCTTAAAGCACTTAATTTATTTTAATATGAAACATTGTTGACAAATTTATGGTAAAAATGTTTTAATTATGAACTGTTTTTACACGATATAAAAGATCCGTGAAAAGCATTGTTCCGCATACAGTGAAATAAAAGAGTTTAATTGCGGCACATTGAACCTAATTGGACACGTCAGTTCATAAAAACGTAATTAAACGGTGACGCCTGCTAATTATCGTATAGCAGGAACAGATTTAGTTCAATGTAATGGTCATAAAGTCTCAACTTTTATCTGCAACATAAAGTATGGCTTATGTTTATGGCATTTTGTAGACATGTCGAATGTCATTATTTTTATGGTGGGAAGGCAAAGTTATCATCATGGGTGCTAAAACAGTTTAACTGTCATTCGATTAATATAGATTTTAGTGTAACGTGTGGCAACGTTAACGCGGTTACACACACATTGGAATATGATTTCAGTAAAATATAATGACTGAGAGTTGTCTCAAAATACAAGAAACAACTTTGTCGTAAGGTAGTGATGTTTAGAGTGTTAGGACTAAATCCTTGTATTCGACATAACGTCTGAATAAATTCAGTCTGCTCCAAGATAAATAGTGTTTACTATAATGCAACACCTGTAGTATCTGCTTCCAATGCAGAAGGTCCAGGGTTCGATTCCCGCCAAAGTCAGAAGATTTTTAACTTCTGATTTGGACTTAAGTCCATCAGTTCTTGTCTGAGGAGTTTGTAAACGGTGACTTTGGAGCCGTCCTAGCAACGAAGCACATAATAAATTAAGAGCTGTTCTGAATCGGCCTTGTTGATTCTGGCGTTGATCCGCGGGTGTTCGCACTGTCCATACCACTGACTGCTATATTTCCAATTACAAATATCGATCTCTGGTTGGTTATCGCTCACTCGTCGATTGCGTCGGAGCCTACAAGGTTGGGTTGGTCGCTTTGATTTACTGTCCCCCACTGAAAATCAGTTATATAACTGAGTGGGTGGACTCTAAATACAATTTACTTATTATTTATTTATTTATTTGCTATTGAGAGAAAGTTTATTCTGTCGGTCCAATAACTCACTTGGTACGTAGGCTGAAGTGTCAGGGTTCGAACCACAGGAGGTACTCATCTTTTCAAAAAACTGTTCTTGCTTAATTTATATATGTGAATATTAATTTGGCATTTAATAGCTGAATAGACGAGTACACTTGGTTTCAGCAGTTTTCAACGATAATGCAAATACCGGTACTCATTGTTTAAATTAATATGTTTTTATTATGTTTGGCGCATTACACGAATAAATGACTAACTAACTCTCGCTTAAAAAAAAAACGATGCTATTATTTTCAGAATGAAATTTTTTTTCGATTCCTTGTGTTATCCGTTTCCAATTTTTAATTAAAAAACTTCCGAATAAAAGTGTTACAATTAATGACGTTTTGATTATTGTTAATTTGCGATATAAGTTTACACCAGTAAAAAAATCTATTGACTTGATGTGTTTCATATAAAATATGGCTTTAAAACTTTAGAAAAATTAGAACACCGTCCGACTTTAACGTTGACTGGAAAATCAAAACTTTCTAGCCTCTTTGTCAGACAAATTAGCCGGTCATGGGCTGTATTTTACCTAAGTATTCTGGTACGATTGATGAGTACAGGTTCTGGTAATACATAGCTTAGTGTGACTACTGTGCTATAATTTCAACCTTGCGAGAACATTTCAATGTACAATCTGTCTTATTCCACCCACCCACCTACCTTACCCCACCCATCTAATGAATAATATAGCCAATGCCTATTTTTACAATGAAATTACAAAATATATTTGAACTGTGAACACAAAAATCCAATTGAAATAATCCGGCACAAACATTCATGTGAATTATAAAATCAATCAACTGAAGTTTAACCTGGGTTACTTACTTAAAATTTGCTATATTTCGGAGACTCTGTTTCCTTGGTTACAGTTGAGTGGTTTTTATAATTAACATTTTCGGGTTAATGAGTTGTGATAGTTTTTAAATTCATCGTGTAGTTTTATTTAATGAATTGAAAGCACACTTATGCGAGGTGGATACGGATTGAGGGTTGTTATAACATGTGTTCCCAGAATGCAGGCACAGTTTCTTAATTGCATTCCATGTTCGGAGTAAAAACAAAATAATGCGTGGCTTTGGTGGAGGTGCCGGGTCCAAGTTTAAAATGACTTGGCCAAGAGAACAAAATGCATTAGTGAAGCAAGGTTACTAATAATAATAACAGCGGTGATGTGTAGGGTACGTTCAGTATTCAATGTCACCACAGTTGGGAGTAAATTAGTGATTGGTGTCCAGTGTCGTCATGCCACGTCACTGGGGAGGTCAACAATGAGAAAACGTCATCATCTCATAAGTTATTGTTCTGCATCTTTATTACATTTGATTTGTTTGACGAGCAGCTTGAATCTTTTATATAATATGTATGTTTATTTTACGAACCTGGCTAGTTGTTATAACAGTTATCACTCACGTAGAGGCAATAAGTCTCTCTTTAGCTTACTATTTGCTATAGGGCATAAGAGAGAATAAATCCAAATACTATGTTATAGCGCTCACACTCAGTCTTTCCTCTATAAAATCCATAACTCAGGAGAAAAGTGCCAGGCAGAGTTACCAAGAGTTGGAATTGTATTGGTGCCCTCATTTAGTACCTATATCTTCGTTTCACTAGTCTGAGCTTCTCTCAAGGTTTAACGGCAACCGCCACATAAATAGCTTCTAAACATAACATATTTTAGTGTTATATACAGGTTTACTTATTTTTACCAAGGCTGGAGTTTGTATGAAAGTCTATATCATTTCCATTTCAGAACCCAAAAAATATCTCATTCGAACTTGACCTTTCATTTCACAAAATGAGTTCTTTCAATCTGAAGTTACAAATCTATTTCTCTAATCAGCAACCTTGTTTTTATAAGCAAATTCATTTCATTAACATTTTCATTTATTCAAAATAAGATAGGAGGAGGATAGTCTAATATCTTTATCCGGACTAAAGTAAGACACCGCCTGATGAGATCTCCAATCTCCGTGTCTTGTGGCCGGTCACGCAGGGGGGTGCGACTCTACACCCGTCGTTAGTGCTGGCGTGCTGGGTGCCGGGGGTGTAAGCTCCCGAACAGACCTCGCGTGGCCTAGGGGTCGGCCAGCAGGCCCATGAAATATGGCTTACTCGAATCTTTGTGCTCTTTCTGCACGATACGGCTAGCTCTTCATTCCTAGGCTTAGTGGCCCCGCGCGTTTTTATTGATTGATATGCGTTTTGGAAGCGTCTAAAGCCCTTTTATTATGATTGATGTTTCTAAAATATTGAACCAGAGTACACTTGAATGAATAAATAATGAAAATAGATACTGATTCGCAATCTTTTAGCAAGTTTTTTGGTCTTGACTCAAACGAGAATTTGTTTAGTCTAACATTCTGGATCGGTTTACGATTCAAGAAAACTTACTTTAATCGAAAAACTTTCTGAATGAATCTAGATCAATAGTATCTCTGGTAAAACCTCTAGATACACCAACTGTGAAGAAAGTTGTGAAAATGTAACCGCCATGGCTCGGTGGGTAGGCAGACGAAAAGTGTCCTTAAACGCTTTGAAAAGACTTAGCTTACACGAGTAGTTTCTTCAATCTTGGGTGATTGATGATCTAAACATGAATTGAAATCGTCTTATAAGAATCTCCCAAAAGTTAAATCACTTTCTTTTCTGACGTAAGGCAACGTAACGTACTAACATTTCCTTGCCGTTCATTGTTTTCAAAAGATTATTCTTTAAATAAATTTCGTTACTATATTATTCTATCTTCCCATTAATCGAATAGTTTTCGAAATTTTCGAAGTTTTCAAAATGTTTAGCAATGAAGGAAGTGGTTTTATGAATGCCAGACTCGCATTTACATTAATTTGGCGTTCTTACTTCGAGCGTTCAGATTATTTATGTATAGTTTTGTTGAATTATGCATGGACAAGTACACAAAAAAATCACAAATTGCACCATGTTTTAATTTGGAATCATAACCAATTGACCATTTTTATATAATTGATTATTGTTGATCTGTGATCTGTGTTCGTGTTTATATTGGATGCTTTTATTTTCACCAAATTAAAGACTGAACAACATATTCAGTAAGTCTACAAAAAATTAAAACGCAATGTGTCGAATCCTAAGTAGCATTTATGTATCGCAGCTAACTCGTACACTGGTTCTGACTTGGTGTGTGTTTGTTTTTGTTCTAGCTGTCAGTTGTTGTGGATGGAGTCTACTCGGAAAACTCAAACACAGCTGGGACCTTCACAATGTTGTCTTCAAGTCGCGTATACGTGGGAGGCAGTAAAAACACGTACGCCTTGCCGGGGTCGAAAATCAAGAACAACTTTGTCGGATGTTTGAGGAAGGTACGTTACATTCAGCGGTTGTTAATATAGTCTTAGAATATTATATGTAAGAAAATCATTAAAAATTAGAAATAAGAATGTACAATAGGACAGAACTTAAGTGAAAATATTAGTGTACATAATTGTTTAAAATATATAAGTCAAAAATGCAAAATGTGTTACCTAATGTCCTACAAAGTTAAAAGAGAATTCAGTTTTGAGATGAAGTGGCTACACATTATTCATATAATTGTTGCACATCCAAATCATCGTAAAAGACACTTGTCACAGTTGTGTCCATATAATATAATTCCACGAGCAGTCGTATGATGTCACACAGTAGCCAAAGTTGCAGGTGCTAGCTTTTAAACTCTTGTAACGGCAGGCAGATATAGATAAAGCAAATAAACTTATCATAAGTAATAATAATAAATTTTAAAGTAAATAATAATAAACTAAAATCTGATTCTATATAGAACATTTGTGCATAAAATGCTAAGTAGTTTTTAAAAAAATCTCGATTTAAAAAATGTTACCACAATATTTTGTTATCACTTCGAAATGCATAAAACGAACGAACACTTGAATTGGCTAAAGCTTTTGACTTTTAGCTAAGTAAATATAAACTTTAAAAATATAACAAGACAAATTTCTGTATAACAATTTGAATAGCTTTTTACGGAAAACCTTTCCAGCACAGCCTATACCCAGACCCACCTTAAACGTGCTGTTATAAATTTAAAATTGGCGTAAACCGTGAGGTATTACATCTCGCTTTGCTTATAACAGCAGCAGTCGAACTAATGAATACATGCAACTATAATTTCGCACACAAATTAAAGCAACCGACATTTTAAAATTATGTGATTCTTATAGAAATGATTTAAATCAATATTACTTCTATTCAAGTTACAAGACCTTATAGCTTTCCTTCGTTCTAATTATTGGTTTGATTGTTTTAAATAGCATTTGAATATTTTGTGTAACTTATTTATAGAAATAGGCCTACAATAATTAAAACATGAATTACCACAATGTAAATGATTCAATTAATCGATTTGCTATTCGTATATTTTAATTATTGTATTCGTGATTTTTATTCACTGACGGTGTATTTTTAATTGTATTTATTGCAATACCTCGTTATTCTAAATATTACACATGACAGCAAGTTTGGAATACATAGGGTAGAGAGGCACTGTATTACCATTCAAATGTTGATACAGGAATGGAACTAAACATAATGCAACGCCGTAATTTCTAGCAATCCATCAGTATTCCACCGTTCATTGTGATATACGTTTGAAAAACCTTTGATTTATGATGTCGAATACCATTCCATGCAAACCGTAATATTTCCTGCAAAGAGAGCTATTTCTGCGCTTCAAATGTACGATTTGCATGTTAGTGTAGCCTGGTTCGAAGACACAAGGCTCAGACAGTTCTACCCGCAGATCAGTCACAACCTTGCGGCCTGGCTGCTAATCACCTTAAGTCGATTTGAATAATACCCATCCATCACCTACGTAAATTTCATCACTAACACGTAAACCTCATTATAAGCCACTTGATTTAGAATCCCTTAAAAAGGGGTGGGGTTTGGATGAGTTGCTTACGAACCCCGTTTCAATTTTGCAATGTTCGGTGAAGGTACCTTTTTATTACGCGTAACGTGTTAATTAGGAAATAGCATCTCATGAATACTGGTAATAGGTTTTCTTATGCTAACTCACAAGAACAAACGGATTATCGGGTTGTTAGTCAGCTCGACCATAAGCTCTATACATTTCAGCGATGTCAATAAAAGTTTGGAGTCGCATAGAGTAAAATGTTGTATTATTGGAATACTATAACTCGAGGGGTTTCATCAACACCGAAAAATGTGCACATTATTCTCCGCAGGCGTCAAACATGACAATACAAAGGGATTAGTTTATAACCGGACACGCTTTTGCGATCCACAAAACCGCTAAAAATCTGTTTTATAAAATTATAAAATGTGATGATAGTGAAATATTGTACTTTAGCTTATGAAACGTTAATTTTATTTTGTAACACATCGGTATAGTGAAGATAAAGCTCAGTAACGTTGTTTTTCTTTACAAGGATTCCAAGTTCAATTATGACCTTGGGTTTTCATTACGAATACGAATTACTCAGTTGGACGCGTTGTTGAGCGAGCACCGGTACGTGCAACATGACCCGAGTACGACATTCCCATAAGGCCCACCACACAGTGTAGGCCTAACTGGATATTGACATTGTACACTGTATACTATTCCAACATCTTTGCATTGTACTAATTCACGTAATGCCTTCTAAAGTGTATCTTTGTATCTTCACTGCCTCCTTCATTTTTTAGCATCATTTTTCGAATTATGATTACCAATAAGTCTTTAAGGTCTTGACCGATTTAGCTGAAAATTTGGAAAATAGGAGAGAATGTTGTACTTATTGACCCTGCAAAATTTCATAACGATCGGTACATTTTTATTTTTTTATTTTTTTATTTTATTTTTTATTTTTTATAACCAACGATCGGATTTTGTTCAAAAACTATACAGCAACCCGCCTAGGTGATATGTACATGTGTGCAAAATTTCAGGTCGATCAGAGAAACGGTGCGACCTGTATCGAAGCAGTAACAGAAAAAAAAAAAAAAAAAAAAAAACAGACATTCGAGCCATAAGAGTCAAGTGGAAACGCTCGCTTCGCTCGCTCAATTACCACATAAATGAGCAGATATACTAGGAAAACGCTCAGTTGGACGCGTTGTTGAGCGAGCACCGGTACGTGCAACATGACCCGAGTACGACATTCCCATAAGTCCCACCACACAGTGTAGGCCTAACTGGATATTGACATTGTACACTATATACAATTCCAACATCTTTGCATTGTACTAATTCACGTCATGCCTTCTAAAGTGTGTCTTTGTATCTTCACTGCCTCCTTCATTTTTTAACATCATTTTTCGAATTATGATTACCAATAAGTCTTTAAGGTCTTGACCGATTTAGCTGAAAATTTGGAAAATAGAAGAGAATGTTGTACTTATTGACCCTGCAAAATTTCATAACGATCGGTACATTTTTATTTTTTTATTTTTTTATTTTATTTTTTATTTTTTATAACCAACGATCGGATTTTGTTCAAAAACTATACAGCAACCCGCCTAGGTGGTATGTACGTGTGTGCAAAATTTCAGGTCGATCAGAGAAACGGTGCGACCTGTATCAAAGCAGTAACAGGAAAAAAAACAAAAAAAAACAGACATTCGAGCCATAAGAGTCAAGTGGAGACGCTCGCTTCGCTCGCTCAATTAAAAAAGCACAGAACCTCAAACACCGTATACTGTCGCAAATATACTATACTAGGAAAATGCTTAAGTCCCGCCGCGTTGTTGGATGAGCGTATATGGTGCATTGACCTGCCATGTGTTAAGCGGATTTTCTGTTACTCTGTGAAAAAATCAATACTTAGTCGAAGATTTTTTTTCATTAAATTACATTAAATTAAAAATTAACTTAATTTTTTTAATTAAATTTTTTTTTTAAATTGTAATTAATTGTAATTTTTAAAAAAGAAAAAAATCGTAAAATTGCAATTTTCATAAGAAATAATTATTCGATTGCGCTCAAATTTAAAAAGAATATATTAATTCATGAAATTAAGGTTCTGTGAAAAAATCATTACAATAGGATAAAGCATGTAGATGTTATAAGTCAAAGAAATGTTTAAAAAAAGAAAAAAAAACGTAAAATTTCGATTTTCATGAGAAATAATTTTTTGATTACGCTCAAATTTCACACGAATATCTTAATTCATAAAATTAAGGTTCTGTAAAAAAAAATCATTACAATCAGATAAAGCATGTAGGTGTTATAAGTCGAAGAAATGTTTTAAAAATCGAAAAAAATCGTAAAATTGCGTTTTTTATGAGAAAAAATTTCTCGATTGCGCTCAAAAACGTGGCAGTTCTAAGTTCAGAGATTTCGAAGGCCTCCATAAAATTTCATCGCAATCGGAGTATCGGTTTAGCCGGAATCGTGTTAACAAACACACAATAATACAAACAGAAAAAAAGAAGAAAAAAAAAAAACATTCCGGATTTTTTTCTCCAGTGTAGTGAAATGGAATCTTCGCTTTGCTCGCTACGCTCGCTACGCTCGCTCAATTATGTAATTCGTTGCTGATAAGATAGTATATAAACTTATTTAGGTATCCAATTATCCATCTGAAGCATTTCAAGTGAACCGAACGGCAACCTAGTTGTTATATCACACTTCCGGATGTAGATCATGTATGGCACGCAAGATTCTATTTGGGGAGTTCGCCTTATCGACACGAACCACCCATAATACTGACTGAAAGTTTTTCCAACGTGTTCTTCAGTCACTCATACGAATTTTAGTGAGTCTCGAAGAGAGACACGAATAATTGTCACTTCACAGTTTTCCCAAAAAATTAAAAGGGAACTTAATATTGCCGACCATGTTAAATCAGTTAAATACGTAGTGTTTAGATATCATTGTGTCAACTTCTATTGTTCAACAATCTCGTGTGAACTTGGGTTTATGATAGGTCACAGTGACACATTTTTATGTTTGCTTTGTTTTTATTCTTTCGTGCTCTACCTATAACCGTAAATAACAAGTTTGCACAGAACATCGTATTCGAACGACTCTCGCAAAAAAAAACTCTGACATGACATTTTGTCTGGTTCTATTTGTGTTTATTTAGCACGCTAGGTCAACTTCAGGCAACTTTTGCAAATAATGACGTCTACAGCATTTGAATGCTTTTCCCTTAAGATTTCAAGGTAACTGTTATTTTAACCCAAGGTTTCTACCTTACAATAATAATACGCACTTTATTCAAGATTTGTTCTTACTGTTTTCTGAAAATGTGTTTCAATGAAGAGAGCTGACAAATATGTCGTTGCGATATTCATAGCAAAGGTTCTTAAAATAATTTAATGCGTTTTGATTAAACCCGTAAGGCGAAATATACCAATAAACCATAGAGAATTTTGACCAAGGACTAAAGGTTTAAAGGTAAGACGTCTAGTCTGATAAAAAAATAAATAATACAAAATTAAAAAATTAATTAATTAAATAAATAAATAACAATAATTGTTATTCCTTTGAAATGTCGCCGTGTATTTGCGTTGTTCGGTTTTAATACCAAGATCACTACACCGCAATGTATTTATTTAAGTAATTAACTATTTCAACCGTCCAAATAGCGGCTGCAAGTTCAAGACGAAAGGTATTTTATTAAATAAACCCTCAGCCTCCCTGCAAGGAACTGTAACAACGTCGCAATCGTCTCCATGGCTCTCCCGCCAGTGACACGTTTAGATCGTATCAAGAGATAATCCGGTTTCGAGAACGCAATTATCCCTTAAAACGATTTAATTAACTTAGTGTCGTTAACATCTGGAAATTTAATCATTTTACAGGTGTAGCAGGGACCAGATACCCCCGGGATGGGATACCCCCCGGTATCCCAGCTCTAGGGATGGAATACCCCCCCGGTATCCTAGCCCTAGGGCTGGAGTACCCCACGCAGGGCTAGGATACCCCCCACGATATAACGTGTTAAAGACGAAAGGGGGTACTTGATCCCTAGGGCTAGGATACCCCCCACGATATAACGTGTATTACGACCAAAGGAGGGTACTTGGTCCCTAGGGATGGGCTACCCCCCACGATATAACGTGTATTACGACCAAAGGAGGGTACTTGGTCCCTAGGGATGGGATACCCCCCACGATATAACTTGTATTACGACCAAAGGAGGGTACTTGGTCCCTAGGGATGGGATACCCCCCACGATATAACGTGTATTACGACCAAAGGAGGGTACTTGGTCCCTAGGGAATATCGTGGGAGGTATTCCATCCCTAGGGACCAAGTACCTCCTTTTGTCTTATTACACGTTATATCGTGGGGAGGTATTCCATCCCTAGGGACCAAGTACCCTCCTTTGGTCGAAATACACGTTATATCGTGGGGGGTATCCCATCCCTAGGGACCAAGTACCCTCCTTTGGTCGTAATACACGTTATATCGTGGGGGGTATCCCATCCCTAGGGACCAAGTACCCCCTTTTGTCTTAATGCACGTTATATCGTGGGGGGTATCCTATCCCTGCGTGGGGTACTCCAGCCCTAGGGCTAGGATACCGGGGGGGTATCCCGTCCCTAGAGTTGGGATACCGGGGGTATCTTATCCCTAGAGCTGGGATACCCGGGGGTATTCCATCCCGGGGGTATCCAGTCCCTGCTACACCTGTACTGTCTTTATCATAATTAACTTGGCGTGATCAAGAAACACACAAATCTCCAACACCATTTTAATATTAACAAAATGGACTCACTTTGGAGAAGAAACATTGTTTAATAAATCGACACTAAACATAATTTGTTCAAAGGGCTTTATGTAACATAACAAATGTCTTGTATATAATTGGAATTCAAAACGTTATGATTTAATCCATTAGAATTAAATGGGAAATCATATTATGTAAGGAGCTAATGTTATGAGTAATCAACTAAGGTATTGTATTCAGTACCCCGTTTAAGTCTTAAAACCATTCACATTATAAATTTCGTTTATGATTGATTATAGTTGGGGGGGGGGGGATTGCTCAGTGACTTATACGAGAATACTTAATCCGAGATATGGCAAGTTTGATCCTAGATTGGATCTATCAAAGTTCCCCACAGTAAACACGCTAATGCTGATATAAAATTATATAGAATAACCTTTAGGCACTTGAGTCTCTAAGACCATCACACACTATAGGCCCTACGTACCAACTCGCCTTAAGATGATGTGATTATTAAATGGCCTTAGTAATAATTTCGAATTCTTAAGAAGCATACATTATGTAGGCAAAATGTTTTCTCTGTCTTGCCAGTTGAACTAAATCTGATCCATAAGCTTTTAATGCTACTAGTCTTTGTACCCCACTCCACATTCAATGTGTGCCGGTACATGCTCTAGTTCTCAAGTTCTAACTCCATCTAACTTGAGAGTTTGCTGTGTGCACCGATGATATTTTCCTACAGTTTGTGTTGTTGAATTTCTAAACGAAACCAGGTGTATGCACAATGGAAAACTTTTACCTTTTCTCAACAAATAATCCCTCTAGATGTGAGATTGAAATTTCCATTTCGTTTTCCGATGTCACATGCGGTCGACTGTCCTGTGATATGTTGCTTGTACTTTTAGAGGCAATTTTAATGAAAATATATTTGCTTTTTGTCATTGCAAGAAATGTTTTATTTAAACAAAAAACAACATACATTGAGGATGGAAGAAATTCGAAAAATCGTTTAAAGTCAAGTTGGTGAATGAATGAGTCAGTTGTTCTTCCAATTCAAATGATATTTATGTCTTAAAACACTGTCAAAACAATCTTGTAATAGAGGTTTATTATAATGTGTAGTTACTATTTATTTGGGAAAACAAAAAATATTTTTCGTATTAATTTAAGTGAAAGTTCTCTAAACAGTATATACAAAGATTGTCATAAACAATCTTCCTTATGGATTAGATTAGAACAAAAAATGTAGTTTATTTTACTGTGATTATTCTAAGACTGATTATGGGTGATCAACAGTCAGTTTTATTTGCTATGCACTTTACATCTTTAGTGCACTGTACATCACTATATTTCGTGTTGCGATCCGTAGGATAAAACTCGACGTATCGACATTTCCCTCTGCAGATGCAAGTGTATGTATGAATTGGGTTTTGATTTATTAAAGCCAAACGTTTGTCTCGATGCCAAGACTCGTTTCAGACTGCCGTGCTAACAGATGAAAATGGAAAACATCCAAGAATGTAATAACCTTTTCAATCTGTTTTCAATTCTGAGGTTTTGCGAAAAGTGTGTTTGTGGCAGTTGATTGTCAGAAGTTATTCCATTGCGAACAGTTTATACAGATTTTTCGAAGTGCATCTTGACATATTTGAGCTATTTAAATTAGCCACGACTTTTTTTTTAAAGACTCGTAAAAATTGTACACAAGTACTGTAAGATGAAACACCAAACGTTGCAAAGACATGCAAGACAAATATAGATAACGATATTGACATAGTCAAAATCGTTAGTACAGAATTAAATAATTACAAAATGTACGCGTAAAATAGGATTTTTTGGGGATGAAAATAAGCTAAACAGTGCAAGTTTAAGCTAGTGTTGACCTAATCATCACCTCCCGGTGAACAGCGAGGAAAAACCTGCACTGAAAGAACGTTTTCAGGGGAGAACTACACACCATTAAACACGGTAGGCGTATTGTTTTTCATTAAAGGTTCGTTATAAGTATTGATTAATGAACAAAATCGATTAAAGTTTAAATGTTCACTGAATTTCGACTAATGTTTGTTTACTTCGTTAAATGCATGCATATAAATACAATCAAATATCCAGGCACTGGACAGCTAAGCTTTTTGGGACTGATAGCAAAACACGCGTAGTTTCTGCAAAATTATTTCGTAAAACTATTTTTGTACAGCGATAAACGATTTGGCATAGGTTAGCACAAAAATTGTGTCTGCACGTTCGTAATGAATGAATCATGACCCTAGTTAAATTTCATATTGAAATGTTACATTACATAACACACATAAAGGAATAAAGTTACTAGAACGTGCAATCCATTGAAATAACATCTATTTGCGTTTCTAGCAATTGACACCCTCATGCGTCTATTTTGACGCATATTATGTGACGTGTGTACGACTAAATGTCCATCAATAACGATAAAGGTATATTTTTAATTAAATGTGATGTATATGTAAAAGTTGTATCTACAACACCCAGCTTTTTGATTACTTCTAGTCGAGATTTCTAGTGTTTATCAATGCAATTCACTATCTAGTGAAATTACTCTTAAATGTTAGGGGTAATGTCAGAAACCACTTTTACAAATATTTCGAATCCGAATGTTCTTAATTCACCATTTCAGCTCGGTAACTAAATTTCTCTCACGCTAATTACATTGAATGAGTTTTCATTCGATGTTATTTCATTTTCAGAAACAAATTATAAAACAAAAGTTATAATTTAACATAAATTTAAAGACCTGGCTTACTTATCTTAATCGAGTTCGTGTGTGGTAATGAGACAAATTAGTAAAAAAGATGGCTCGTTTTTGGTGATAAAACCGAGAACTTACGACCGTCTGTAAATTGAAGGCAATTATGATTGATGAGTGAGACTAACTTATCAAACCAACGATGTTTTACCAGTGTAACTCTCCTAAAGTTGGTACTAATTTTAGCTTGAGCTGAACATTTTGTGACTTTACTCGAGGCAAATTTTCAATTACGGAAAATTATCTCTCGTTGCTTTATGTGGACAGTGTCGTTAACGCATATTTGATCAGACTAAGATGATGTAGGAACGTTTTTACTTCAAAAAAATGTGGCACCCTATTCGAATCTCCGACAAATCTTATACATTCAGATTTTTTAAAGCGGTACATGATATTCATGACCAAGCACTACCACCACACGAAAACAAACAATTAACCATAATCGATCATAGAAGAAACTCCAGTGTTGGACCAGTGAGATAGCACTCAATTGTCGCGGTAAATAATATTGTATTAGCTATTTCAAACTTATTGTTCTAGATTCTTAGATTGTTTACGTATTCAATGTTTCAATTTAAATTTCAAATCAAAGAATGAACTCAATGATGCCACTCAACATAAATCAATCAATCAAAAATTCAAATACATGTGTGATCGATGATTTCCGCTGTTTTATGTTTCGAAATCTTCGACACTTAACCCAAATAAGTGGTTTAAATATATAAATTTTTAACACATTTCTGCTGATTGTCTAATACGCGTGCTTTCTAGAAATAGTTAAGCAACGCATTGAACTAAGATTACTACACTTAACCTTCTTTGCTATGACAGCTCAAATTGTACCACAAATGCTCAATGTCATAAGTAAAACGTATCCTTTACTTGAACCGGAATTTAAACTGGGGCTGGGTTATGGCATTTCATTCAATTAACGAATCACTTGAAAATTTTGATATCGATGTCGATATTTAATTACGTGTGTAAACAAAATTTTAAAGTTTTAAAAAATTGTTTCGAAATAGAAACTTTACAATGATTACATTGTTTTCTAAGTTTATAAAAGGAAAGAAAATGATGGTGGTGATAGTAATAGCAAAATAATGTTGGCCTATGGCTTAAATAAGGTGATATGGTTTAAAAAATGAATAACAAGGTTTCCGTTCTTACACTCGCGTCGAATGACCCGGCACCTCCACCATTTGTAAAATTAGGTAAGAATTTATGTGTGATACTCGACTAACTTTACCAAAATTTACCACTGAGACTAAAATGTAAAAAAAAAACTATATATATAAATAATATATATATATTGACTACACCGGGGATCGAACCCGGGACCTTGGCTATCCGGACCATCATGCTCTTACCAACTGAGCTATGCAGGCACCAATTTAATTATGTCTAATTCTTGGTCTGTTTATACATTGTTAATAACGTGTGTAAAGCAGATTGCACTGCCTATTCGATCCCCGGTGTAGTCACTTTTTTTAATTTCTGTCTAAAGTACTAACATAACAGCGTCATAGTCGCCTACTATAAAGCCAAGGTAAAACATATATATATATATATATATATACATTACATTTACAAACCCAAAAATTCCTATACTCGTTCTCATTTGTTACGTTTATTTTTTAAATTGGAATTTGATTATTGACGTTTTGACTTTATTTATTTATTTATTTAATTATTTATTTGCTATTTATTTAACGTCTATCCTATTCAGTTATAAAAACTGATTTACAAAGGAGGACAACTAAATAAATCTAATTACATAGATGCAGAAACAACAATAAACTACATTTAAGTAAATATTTGAAATAGTAGCATTACAACAACAATGCATTAAACAACAATTTTGGTAACAAATAAAAATGATAATAAATGCATTTAATGAATGAATCAATTATAAACTAGGAAAACGCTTAAGTCCCGCCGCGTTGTTGGATGAGCGTAATTGGTGCATTGAGCTGCCATGTGTTACGCGGATTTTCTGTTGTTCTGTGCAAAAATCATTACTTAGTCGAAGATTTTTTTTTAAATTAAATAAAATTAAATAAAAATTAATTTAATTTTTTTAATTCATCGTAATTTTAAAAAAATAAAAAAATCGTAAAATTGCAATTTTCATAAGAAATAATTATTCGATTGCGCTCAAATTTAACACGAGTACATTAATTCATGAAATTAAGGTTCTGTAAAAAAATCATTACAATAGGATAAAGCATGTAGGTGTTATAAGTCAAAGAATTGTTTTAAAAAAGAAAAAAACCCGTAAAATTTCGATTTTCATAAGAATAAATTTTTCGATTACGCTCAAATTTCACACGAATATCTTAATTCATAAAATTAAGGTTCTGTGAAAAAATCATTACAATCGGATAAAGCATGTAGGTGTTAGAGGTCGAAGAAATTTTTTAAAAATCGAAAAAAATCGTAAAATTGCGTTTTTTATAAGAAAACATTTCCCGATTGCGCTCAAAAACGTGGCAGTTCTAAGTTCAGAGATTTCGAAGACCTCCATAAAATTTCATCGCAATCGGAGTATCGGTTTAGCCGGAATCGTGTTAACAGACACACAAAAATACAAAAGAAAGAAAAAAAGAAAAAAAAACATTCCGGATTTTTTTCTCCAGTGTAGTGAAATGGAATCTTCGCTTCGCTCGCTATGCTCGCTACGCTCATCCAAAAAGGGTGGGGAATGAAAATAAAAGAAAAAGAGAGAAAAAAAGGAAAAGAAAAAGAAAGAAAAAAAGAAAAAAAGAAAAAAAAATCATTAAAAAGAAAAACGGAAAGAAAAAAAATGATTTATAAGACGATCCCACTCAAACGAATATGAGGTTTGCCAAAAATCTGGAACAGCAAATCAGGGAGAATAATCAAAATGCATCCCCCGTCAGAGGTTGGCAATGAAATGTCAATATTTTACAAAAAGTCCGTCTGTGTGTAAAGAGGGCCGGTATCTAGAGAAAATAGCCAGGACAAACGTTTACTGTGAAAATGCAAATGAAGAGTTCAAATATCGATACCGAAAATTGTCCCATATATCGATATGTTATGAAAATATCGATATCCTTGCCCAATCCTAATTGGATGAGTGTAGCGAGCGAAGCGAAGATTTCCCTTTCACTACACTGGAGAAAAAAATCCGTTATGTTTTTTTTTTTTTTTTTTTTCTTTTTCTTTTTTTTGTGTTTGTTAACACGATTTCGGCTAAACCGATACTCCGCATTGTGATGAAATTTTATGGAGGCCTTCGAAATCTCTGAACTTAGAACTGCCACGATTTTGAGCGCAATCGGGAAATTTTTTCCTCATAAAAAACGCAATTTTACGATTTTTTTCGATTTTTTCGAAATTTCTTCGACTTCTTCGACTACATGCTTTATCCGAATGTAATGATTTTTTTACAGAACATTGATTTTATGAATTTATATATTCGTGTGAAATTGAGCGTAATCGATAAATTATTCTCATGAAAATCGAATTTACGATTTTTTTCTTTTTTTAAACATTTTTTTATTATAACACTACATGCTTTATCCGATTGTTATGATTTTTTTACAGAACATTAATTTCATGAATAATATATTCGAATTAAAATTGAGCGCAATCAAACAACTATTCTTATGAAACATATCAATTACGATTTTGTTCTTTTTAAAAATTACGATTAATTAAACAAATTTAAATTAATTTTTTAAATTAAAATTTTATTAAAATAAAATTGCCGACTAAGTTCATGTTTTTAATGCAGAAAACAGAAAATCGAGTAACCAACATATGAAGCTCAATGCACCATATCATACGCTCATCCATTCAAAGCCCACACCGACTGAATTGGAAGCTGGAATAAAACGAACAAACTACATATAGCTTAATATTTAATACTAGGGAAACGCCAAAGTCGTTGTTAGACGAGTGAGTAAGCCTTGTGTTGAGTACCCGTTAACATTCCCTTTCCTCCCCCTCTAAGGCTAACCGTTAGGTCCTAATGCGCCACTGTAGCCTAGGGGATGTGTTAAGAAAGTCCAATGCTTCGCAAAACCAGCCACGGGTTGGGGGAGGAAAGGGGGGTTATCATGTCATGGTCGTCATCAGTTGTTATCATCATCGTGTTGTCTTGGCTGTCGTCGTTGGAGTGGTGGTCAAGATAAGGAGGAAAGGTCCCCAAAACGACTGCCAGAGCTCGCCTCCAGTTACAGGGAGTTAAAATCTTCCATGCTTACAGCGATGTTTGCACAAGACGTACGAATAGTCATTGTTTGCACTTTGGTCACTGCATACTGCATTACAAATATTTTTTTCCACTGCCTCCATTGCAACCGTCTAGCATATTCTAGGAGGCAGTGATTTTTTTCAACAGCAAAAGCATTGTCGTTGAAAGAATTCCTAAATTTGTAAGCCTATTTTTCAGTTTATTATTTCTTTTAGGTTTAAATCGAAATGGATTGTGCTCATTTTGTTAGCAGTTCTAAGTTATCTGGTCACAGATATCTGTATAAAATTTCAGCTCAATCTATTTGGCCGTTCGGCCGTATGAGCCCGGACAAACAGACAAACAGAATTATTCACGACAAGGCCCGATCGAGTAGCGTTATAAAATCCTCATTCGCTTCGCTCACTCGTCTAACAATTCAGAAGTTAAAAAATCCATCCCGATCGGGAGTCTTGAGTCTCACACATTTCAGGTAGGCGCCTTAGCCTTAGGTTCGAACTTCGAACCCCGATCGGAATGGATTTTTTAACTTCTGAATTGTGTTAAATATTTTTCCCGACTAACTTAATTAGACGAGTGAGCGCAGCGAAATGAAGTCTTTAACGCTACTCGATCGGTCCTTGGTCGTGATTAATTCTGTTAAATGTCTGTCTGTCCGGTCCCATACGGCCGAACGGCCAAATAGACTGAGCTGAAATTTTAAACAGACATCCGTGACCAGGTAACTGAGAACTGCTAACAAAATTAGCACAATCTGTTGCGATTCAAACCTGCAAGAAATAAAAAACTGAAAAATACGTTGAAATGTATAGAATTTTTTTAGCGACAATGGTTTTTCATTTTGAAATAATATTTTTTGTTTGTTATTTACCTGGATGTAAAATGCCGTGTCCAAGGTTATTCGAATGTTGGACGTCAAGGTACCCCCAAATTCCGCTCGTAGATTGAGTAAACCTTGCAACATTTTCACGTATTTCGTACTGGCTATGTTTTCCATAGTATTGTCACAGATGATGGACTACACTGCGTTAAATACATTTCAAAACATGTTAAATAATTTAAAAAAATACAATCCAGAAATTACAAAATCTTTCCCGGCTATTGAACCCACGTCTCCCACATTTCGGCTATAAGGACGCTTTAGCCAACTCGACTAGGGAAACGCCAAAGTCGTTGTTAGACGAGTGAGAGAGTCATGTGTTGAGTACGCGGGAACATTTGTATTTAAGTTTGATTATAATATTCGTATAAATAATAGGGTATTTAAGTTTAGGTCATAGTTTAGGCCATAATGCTCCACTGTAGCCTATGATAGGCTAGGTAGGCCTAAGGTAGGGGGAAGAAAAGGAATGTTAAAAATTCGTTGTTAGACGAGTGAGAGAGTCATGTGTTGAGTACGCGGGAACATTTGCATTTAAGTTTGATTATAATATTCGTATAAATAATAGGGTATTTAAGTTAAGGTCATAGTTTAGGTCAAAATGCTCCACTGTAGCCTATGATAGGCTAGGCAGGCCAGAGGTAAGGGGAAGAAAAGAAATGTTACCGGGTACTCAACACATGGCTCACTCACTCGTCTAACAACGACTTTGGCGTTTCCCTAGTAGAGAAATACCTATAGCTTCACGAAGCCCTACAGCACGTGTCTACATTATGTTCCAGGTTGAGTTCAGTGCGGACACCTTGAAACTGAACGTGATAGAGCTGGGCAGGGTGGAGAGCAAGCTGATCACAGTGGCGGGACACGTGGACTTCATGTGTCAGGAGGTGGACGCTGCCGACCCAGTCACTTTCACCACCCGGGACTCGAACCTCGTAAGTACATTGCATGTTCTCTCTCTCTGCAACTGGTTGTGATGTCAGCTGTCGTCTTCACGGTAGGACCCCACTTTCACATACTCATCACCATTACCACCTACTTTCTCAAACACATTGCCAATAAACAGCACAATGTGCAATATATAGAATATCAAATAAATAATTCTAGTCTCGACTTATGTCATTATCTGCAATAATAAAATATTGAACAATAATTGTTAAATATTTTACTATTGTTGTTAAATACGAATGCAAGAATTAAATAATATACACACATGCTTGTGTGACTAAAATGAACAGGACAGAAAGTGCTAGAACTTATTGCACATATAATACACAGATATAAATCGTGTTAAGATGGTCAGTACAAAGACAGCTGAATCGTTGAAGTACTGTACCATTCTTTTCAGACCTACAATGCACAAACAATCCATATGTTATGAAGTTAACCGTCTCGATAGCTTAGGGGTAAATAACAAGACCGGCAATTGGGAGACCGGGGTTTGATACCCCGCTGAGATGGATTTTTTTAATATCTGGATTGAATCCATAAAAACAGTTCAATATATCGTAACTTAGAACACATTTTTAAAAAATATTGTAATCGGTATCATAAAATCCTTTGTAAACAATATTAAACTTGTATATAAATTCATAAACAGTACCACAAAGTACTATATAAACAATGTTAACCTAGTATATAAATTCATAAACAGTTTTTACAGATAACCAATCAAGAAAAAAGTAAATAAATAACCTACCTCTGTCTTATCCGTATATCTTATGGCAAGTAGATAAGTAGGGGTATAGATAAGCTTAAATGCTTTGTATAAACTTGTAATTATTGTGATGTGTGTTATACATTAAATTCGCAGTGTCAACTCCCTCATACTTATGCGACTTGATATAAACCTTCATAATCAATCTTTTTTTTAAATTAGCACAATGAATTGTTTTAAAATAGATTTCCTTGACCTTGGGAATAATAACAATGATGCAATTTTAGTATTATACTTCAAAATCCACAAACCATTTAAGCTTGAGCCTAAGTTAAAACATGTTATTAAATACATAAATAATGCAAATTCATTTATAAAACAAAAAGCGTGAAATTGCTAATCTATCTTTTGCGAGGTACTGGTTGATGGAAGTGCTTATTGCGCGAACCAGTTATGAAAAACGATTACGAGATCAGCTAAAAAGATTTATTTTTTATGTTTTACAATAGCAAAATGGACGAGAAAAGCCTTTGTCGATATGCAATTAATGTAAAGATAAATACAAATTAATAGTTTTTACTATATGAAGCAAACTAACCCAAAATTCCATATCATATACGCTCCGTTTATTTTATTTGACGCGACATATTTTCTTTCAAATTGTTATGTAAGAATGTCGTGAAAACCGTTAGTACTACAGAGAGCAAATAAAATCGTATAATGTTGTCATATGTCAAACATTAAATTTAGTTTCGGACGCACTGAACCGGCAGTTGTAAAAGTAAAACAAACACAAACACTAATTTCATCTCTCAGAGCGACAATACGGGCACGGAGAGATAGATACCTTGAAGCCTGAATGTTTCTCGTGGTCAGGATCCGAACACGAATCACCCACTTATCGTCACGTCGTCATGTCACAGCATGGACACTTTACACTATCTGGATTCACAGGATTCTCACTGATAGTTGGGGCAAGTGCAATTTAGGTTAATTAGCACCTACGTATATTTTATGGAAATAACAACTGCAACAACTGGAATTGTAACTCGGTGGTAGAAGTGTGTTTATTTTGGTATCCGAAGCAGAAGTTCCAAAGTTCGAAATTTCAAAGTTTGGTTCACTTAAGTATGTTAAATTTATAACTTTCTAACTCAACTTTGACTGTTAGTCTTATACCTTAGTACTTTATTTTGTAGCCGTTTGTAGCCGTCGTAGCAACGAAGAAAAGAATTGTATATACTATACGTCAAGAGTGAAAATAGCTCATTGTGACCAAAAGGGTGGGCAGACTATAAACAAAGATTTATTTCATATAATAACGATCTAATAAACAATATTACTAAATTTGTATTATGCAACTAATTAATGCATGAACATATTGAGTATATTAATGTACTTTTTAAATGCACGACGATCTTAATTAGCCGATACAAAGATAAACATAAAAATCTAACGCGATACAGACACCATTGAATCAATAGTTTTAATATGTTGTCACACAGTATTTCTTCACAATTATCATTATTTCTGCTGTAGAGAAAAGTTCTTGGATGTGTCACTTACGGGAATGTAACTGCAGAGAAGAATAGCGTGCGTCATGGGAAACGGCCGCATTTCTTCCGAGGAATGTACCTCAGTTTATTCCTTCTCACTCCCTAGACCCTTATCACACTTTATTGCTACAGTTTATTCTTATTGCTTTCCCATTCACTGTCTCTTCAATCCGTTTTATTCAGTGCTTCTGTTAATGAAGCTATTTGTCGTCGGGTTCTCTTTCTCTCGTCGTAATACGACTAGGCGTTTGTCATCTCTCCCGAGAAGAAAGGACAGGGTCATGCGAGTGAGGATGACTGAACGTAGGGCACTAAACCACCCCCCACCCCTCCCCTCCCCCACCCTACCAGCCCACGCACCCACCCACACTCCACAAACGACGCACGTTTTGAAAGCGCCATTGCTCGGAAGCTGAAGCACATGCTATTCATTTCAATTCGCAACCCACCTATACTACCAACTTTTTTGGACAAACTTATAACTCACCATTGAAATTTCATCCACTGTACTTTACAAAACTTTTATTTGATTGTCAAATTAAAAATTACTTTGTCATTGAACACTTTTTAAATCGAAAACTTGAACGTTAAATGGATGAAAACTCCAAACTCTCGCCATAGTTCGCCTTTGTCACGAAACACAAAGAGGATCTCGGGGACTCGAAAACTTATCTTTGCTCGAAACGACTTTTGATTGTTTTATATGAAACTCACGTTTTCATTTTACACCATATTTTGCACATAAACTAATTTCAAAGTGCAATAGCTGGCGCGACCATCAGGCAAGAACGTGGCCGCGTTGTCAAGCGAGAAAACGCGAGAGAAAAATACTACTTATAAACCTCCATGTCGTGTTCATAAATTACGAGCAAAATAGAGCGGCCAGTCGTACAGTATAACGTACATTACATACGAGCTGCATAATAACGGTAATCTTTAATAATGGAGATAATAGTCTACTTCTATAAACCCGCGGTGAGTTCCAGGTTAATTCCTTGAGAAGACGCATGCGCGGGTGAAATCCATGCGGTAACGCCCCCTCAATGCGCCCAGTACATGGTACCGCATTAATCTCGTACACAATTACCAACATTACGGAAACGAGGGGTTATCTATCCCCTCCGAAATCAATTAATATCCGTTTGAACCAACAAGACCATTAAATGGCCGGAACCCCGCACGGAATGTGACGGACAGTTACGACTGAGGAGCGAACAACATCCGTTATCTATTGACAAGGGATATCCGGTGACGTGACACCTCAAACGTCAATCTCGCGGTTCAACGAGGGATTCCCGCACTGCTTGAGTTCACGGATCACGTACAGGGAGAACCGTACACGGTAGTGGGCATCTATTAAGGGGGTGTATAATAACTCCGACAATATTTAACCATACGAAATTACAGTTTTTAGGCATAACTCAAGAAAGCGGAAAAACATTGAAAAAGTGAATACAGAGAGTAATGTGATTTTGCCAGAAGTATGTAGGTCATGTTTAGTTTTTTATCGTAGGCGTGACACGCGCACAGACGAACGGACAGAAAAGTTATGTTTATATGGGAACTTGACTCACTAAAATTAGTCAGTGTATATGCATTATTGAATAATACACTGCAAATAAGACATTTACATAATATTGCAGTTGCTCTACATAATGTGATGCAATTAGATCTTATAACGTTGACTCCAGAGCACGTATTATTTTGCTCGTAACCTAAAAGCTAGTACTACATTATATTATAGAGGTGATATACAAACCATTTGCATAATTGTATACATATTATTGAAAGACAGCGCATGAGAAAGCGTACATAAAAAGATGGTATCACTCGCAATCTATTGTTTATGTTTTGTTGTCAACTAAATGCGATTTTGCACGGCAGGTGTTGTGCTATTATCAAACGCGAATGTAATCGTTGAACTTGTAAAGTGTGTTAGAGGTTTTAAACTGCGTGCCTCCACTTTTTAGTCAAATCAGCCGCAGTGCAGTAAAGTTTCGAGCAATTTCAAAGTTTTCTACCCTGAAGTAAAACGATTAGTCCGGGCTGCAAAATCTATTTTCTTATGAGATTACTTGGTTTGGAAGGGAATTTTCAATTTCCGAACGAACCTTGGCCACCCACACAGTTGGTTGGTGAATCCAAATACATTAAACATAGCATTAAAAATAGTTTTAATTTGTTGCGAGTTTATGTTGAGAAAATATGATATATCGTGAATCATTTTTATACTCTGAATGAGAACCTCTAATTCACAAATATAAACTAAATAAAATACGAAATCAGCTGTATGGATATAAGCCTATCACTTATTGTTTTATGTTTGGCTCACAGCCAATATGCTTTCTCCAAATCGTTTTCCTTTATAACTCAATCGAAACAACATGTAAATTATGTTAAAGCCAGCGTGTAACATCAACATACGAATATCTATCTAGGGAACGTTTTGTTTCAAACGGACATCTGTTCGAAACGATTACAAACTTTCAGATACTTGTTACATTTTTATCAAATGTTATTAGTCGTAAACCTCTATTATAACATTTCAAAATAATATCACTGCTTCTACCATTTAATTTATGTATTTTGAACAGGGCTGAAAACAGCATATTCGTAGCACGGTAGCTGATTTTAAACAAAAGCACATTAAAAAAGTTCTATCACTCGAACCGGCACCTCCACCAAAAGTTTAAATTATTCTGAAATATTTTAATGTTTTTTTATACATTATTGTGATATATATGTGTATAAACAAAAATATAGAATAATGTGTTATCTTCAGGGATAATATCTGTGTAATATTGGCTTTTTAAATATATGCTTTACCCTGTACATCCATAAAAAAACTATACAAACCAAATTCGCTGGTATTTGTGCACAGTTCGATAGGAAACTCAATGCAAAAACGGCGGATTTCGGCAAACTAACTGATACTGTCTCAAACTTTTTGGTTCCATTGGAAACATAAACTATTGTCTGAATAAAGTGTTTTTATTTATTTGCATCCATAACGAGAGTTAGCCACGTTTCGGACTTGTTTATGTCTCATCAACAAATGTCAACCTCGATCCTACAGGATTAGTTTAACTACTATTCATGTAGTCCCTGATGTTCCTTTTGACATATGCAACTTTTAGGAGTAAATTGCCAATATAAACACATTAAATTATAATTATATAATTTAACATTTAAAAATAATAGTCATAGCCAAACGGATATATTAATATTTGACAAATAATAACATATGTTAATTTAATATTAGAGCCTATAGACCATAATAATGATGAAATTTATTTATTAATTCATATTGCTTCCTAATGTATACCGTAATCGTAGATCTTTTCCTCGATATTGCAACCATCGTCATTGCTCGTGATTTATTAAATGAACTAAAACAGTAACACAAGTGAAACAAACCATCAAGTTACGATGAAACATAATTAGTGATGCACTGCATTTTTGCGGTGTCCCGCACGTTTCCCGAAGTCTGTCCCGTAATGCCGCTAGTGCGGGACCCGTACGGGCAGCCCGTACGGGCCCCGTACGGAAGTGTCCTATGGGCCACGACCGGGTCCCGTACGGGACATCCCGCACTCGTCCCAGTGTGTCCCGAAGTCGTCCCAAACGTTTCCCGCGCGCTCATGCCCGCGACCTACCCTTGATGGTCCCGGACGGGTCCAATAGTCTGCCCGCTAGTTCCCGCACGGGTCCCGTCACGGGTCCCGCACGGGGCCCGCACGGGGCCCGCACTCGTCCCAGTGGGTTTTCCCGTGCATTGCTTCTAGCGCCATCTAGTAGACACTCAAAGAAGTCAACAGATAAAACGGGCCAAAATTTTAAATTGAATTATTTATTACGCGATGCCACTTTCTCAATTTATACATTTAATGTGAAGGGGGAATAATACATAGAATATAGACAGAATTATCAGACATTTAAATTTTTTTGACTACAGCCGAACTCGAACCCGCAATGCCTTCTTCCGGAGTCAGACGCTTATCCACTCGGCTACAGCACCTATACTGTTTTCGGCGCGTTAGATGGCTTATGAAAGGGCGCGCTTGCGTGGATTGCGGAACACAACATTGCAGTCCCAACTATTGTGATATTGAAAATGTGTTTGGTGTTTATTAAAACATGATACTATTATATTTTTTTAAATCCTTGCTATCCTCTTCGATTTTTAGGCTTTTAAAAAATACTCGATCATTAAATCTTATGCTGGCTGGATATATTGCATTGGACGACGGTAGGCCAAGAACAGATAATTGTTTTTATATCTTATAACCAATCGAATGCGATCAATTATCCCCCCCTCGGACGTCCGCGGTGGCACATACAATTAGGCGCTATCGAGTACGTGGGTTTGAATCCCGAATAAGGCATATTTTTTTGTGATCGTCCCTTTATCGACATATTATCACCACTAAACAACTCGAATAGCCTTAGTGCATAAAGGCGTTAAGCAATACAAATCATCATACATATTTTAATACTAGTTACAATAAAAATTATTTCAGTTAAATTATCATTTAACATGTAAGTTCTTTGTTATGTCTATAGCATATTTTGATTCTAAAACATTTAGTTTATTTATTAATTAATTTTGTTTATACAAAATTAGGTTTACGTGTATTTAGTTGTAACGTAGGGATATCACGCATAATTTGCTATGAGGCTATCGTATGCACTCTCTGATTCTCTTCAACATATTTTTAAGATTAATTTGTACTTAATTTGTAGAAATTAATAAAAAGAAAGAAAGAAAGAAAGGAAAAAATCATTAAAAAAAGAAAAACGCAAACGAAATAAAAAACAGATTTATTAGACGATCCAACTCAAAAGAATATGAGGTTTCAAAAATCAGGAACAGCAAATCAGGGAGTAATCAAACTTTCGCGAAACGACCGAACGCGAATCTTCATTCTTGTTTTCAAATCTTGATAATAATATAGTACAAAGATCTTGACTCTAATATATTAGACATATAATTATTAGGAATTGTATAGGCTAAGTCAAAAACTGATCACAGCAATGATACAGGACACCTAACTCAAGTTGCGAGCTTCACCAGTGGCCGGCCACCAGACAACATACCTTCACAACTTAACTAAGACTTAATACGATTTACTCGTCTGAAATCAATTGATTATATTTATTTATTTAATTAACGTCTATATAGGCCTATCCTATATTCAGTTATAAAAAACGATTTGCAATGAAATAGAACTAAAAGAATAAATCAACGGAAGTATTCAACATAAATCTATACACACGTATTGTTTTAATATAATTACTCCACATTTTGGGTTATCCCTTTAGTTTCCCTCGCGGGACCCGTGCGGGTCGTCCCATAGCTTTCCCGAAAGGGGTGTCCCTTAAGTTTCCCTCGCGGGACCCGTGCGGGTTGTCCCGTAGTTTTCCCAGATAGAAATGTCCCTAACATGTCCCTAACATGTCCCGCGCGGGACCCTTGCGGGTTGTCCCGTGACATTCCTAACCCGCAATTTACCCGCACTTCCCTTGGTTGTCCCGCACGGGGCCCAGATTCTCATGGTTGCTGGGCTGTCCCATACATTCCAGCACGATTCTGCCGCATGAGTAGGTGCAATAGTAATGGGGATAGAACCCAACCCTGGTGAACACCCATTCCAATGATATCATCCCCTACCTTATCCGTGGCCATCAACACGCTACAATCTCGTGATAAGACGAATCGCTTCATACGTAACACCGGATACGGCGGCAGTGTCAGAGTGTTATATGGCATCCTTGTCACGACACTAACGCAACCGTTCTGCATAATCACGTACTAAAATGTCTGCATCCTGCCTACCGACTATGTAGGATTCTACAAATGACGCAGTTTGTGTATTTTACAACATATCGTTAACTTGGGTTACCCATCCAACACATTCACACGAACTTCTTACTTAATGTAAAGGGGAAGGGGTAAAGCGTATGCGGACGACCAACCGTTGCATGTTCATGTCTCTATGTGTAACACGCCAAACATTATCACCTTTTGGATTTTCATTTCAGTATAATAGTGCGTTTCGTGTTACCAACACGTATATTTTTTTATACCTTTGATGTTGTTATTATGTGGTAATTTTGTTCTTGGTGTTATGCTAATTTCGAATTTGAGTGTCATTAATTTGTATTTAGTTTATAATTATATTCACTTCCATATCTGCTTGCAACTACTCACTTAACAAATGTTGACAGTAATTACTACCAATTTGGTATAATTGGTATTTTACTTTGTATACGTGTAGCATGAAATTGCAAATTTTGTTTACTAAAGTTGTGTATTGTGAAATAACTCACAATATATGAATTTGCATTACTTATGTAGAGTGTATTTTCATCTTTTGCTATAAAATCTAAGAATTTTGCATACAATTTTCTTTTATTCTAAGCAGAAAATCAATTATACATACAGATGTACAACGTGTGTAGTATCCCCCTAGAATAGACGATTTTGAGTTTGTCGAGTTGTGTGTTTCAAATGTGTTTGTGTCCGTTTTTGTCCAGGCCTCTCTTCGGCCAGATGGGGTGGCCGCATTTACGACCTCAGATTCGTACCTGGTAAGCCTAGCTTCCACTTAACTCGCATCAGTGCACCAACCAGTGGCAGAGAAATAGATCTAAGTACCTTACACGCAGACTGCATCGGTGTTTGCCTCCGTCAATCTACACGATATACATATTCTATTGTTTCATGTTTACAAGACAGGATTCTTCTACTTGTAGCAAAAATCCATTAAAACCAGTGAATGTTTCAATGCAAAATAGTTTTTTTACGCTTGGACAGTGAACGATAAGAGGATCGACGTCGTAAGTTTCTTACACTCTAGGCGAGGAAGGTAGTCGGCTTTTAGGAAACGCGTAACTATCCTCGATAATTTAATTGCACCGTTTTAATTTTGTATGATTTCACAAGCTACTTTTGATTTTAATTACTTTGTCAACTTAAATAGTCTTGCAATTGTGATTTCCAGGAAGCATTTTTGAACATACTAAATGCTTCTGGTGAGATGAATTAATCTTAATCTTTTGTAATTTGTTATTCATGAGACATAAACAGTTGAAATTCTAAAAATAAATAAATAATAAACAATTAATTTCGCTTGTTATAAAAAAAAGAAAACATAGTAGAAACGCGCTTACTGATGTAAGTAGTCTGTGTAACGTATTAATTCAGGCTTTACTATTTGCGATGATTGTCGTCATCTAGGTATTTAATGCTGCTTAAAACACCTTTGCTGCTAGCGGTTGGGCTTTCACAAATGTATAGATAAGAATATTTTCAAATTATGATTTTGTTTAAGTTTGTGGTTTATTTGCCCATAAAGTGTGTTATAAAACACAGTGCAACATTATTTTTACCTTTAAAACTTTTTAACTACGGATTTTGTTAAATATATTTAATTTGCATCTATGACAATTTCCCGTCTATTTGTTTCTCGTGAAACGGGTGTGAAATATGTTATGGTTGAACGTTAGTTGCCCGTTACGTTCCCTCGCCTACGCGTCCCTATTTCGACCTCATTTTCATTTTACCCTAGTAGCCACTTTCATCTATAAACAATCCGACCTACGGATGTGTGAGGTAGTTAAAGCGGTTGGCCAATTCCAGGCGTTTTCCTTGCTCGGAGTAGCCTTATATATGACGTGCTTCGCAGTACACTCGCCGGAGTAGTGCTCGGATGGTCGGAATATTTGTAACGGTTGTTAGGGGAATTAATAGTTTTTATACTTTATGATAAATTAAGATTATTCCAGAGCACTCTTACCGAAATTTTGAAAAGTCAAAGGAAAAGGGCTCAAACTTGAAGAAAAAAGAAACAAAATTGACGGGTCAAAGCTAACTTTTGGCCATTGCAAATTTTAGGTCTATAATAAAATTAAAGTTCTAGGAGCAATACTTAATTTTGAGCTATGATATTCTTTTTATTGTTTAGCTACAACTTTGTCTCCTCTACGTGTATAAGCGAAAATAATTTTTTATAAAACGTTTGATGTACGATTTTTTTCGTTCACCGGTTCAAAACTCTTATTTGTGCCATGTGTCAAAAAATCGCACTTCGAAAATTATTTCAGAAAATTATTTTCCTTTATACTCAGTCCGGAGACAAAGGTGTGTTTAGAAAATAGAAACAAATCATTGCTCAAATTGTAATGCACCTCGAACTTTCCTTTTCTTATTGACCGAAAATTTGCATATAATGGCCAAAACGAAGGTGTTGCCCCGTCCAATCTTTTTTCTTTTTCCTTCAAGTTCCTCTTCCATTCAACCAACTTTCAGCCATTTTCCTTTGACTTTCAAAATATCGGTAAGAGTGCTCTGGAATAGCCTTAACTGTAAAAACTGTAAAATAAGATTAAATTTTTATTTAATTAAAATTAGGCTGTGACCAGTTGAAAAGTGATGATGCTAAGTCTTAGTGACCAAGTCGTACTGCGGAGTCACCAAGGTAGACATATTAAAATAGGTCAGCGAAGTGTTTTGAATATTGACTGGTTTCCCGTCTCATAACTTTTAATGAGTAACGAGATTGTTGTGGATACTGGTAAAAAATGTTCCTAGTAAAAAAAATGTCGGCCCTGTCACGTTGAGTTGATAAAACGTACAAAATAACACATGTGCCATGTTCCTGTACTATGTTTAGTAAGTAAAAATGGTTGTTTCTAGTTAATGATATGACGTAATTGTATGCAAATGGTTTATTTTACTGCACGATCGTTATAGAGTTTGCATTTGGTAGTATTGCCACTCGTTTGCTTGATTTGTGCATGGCATGGAGCAGCAGAGTTGGACGTTAATTTATGGAAATTATCAATATCGTGAAACGCCAGAGGATTTTATTTGTGGAGTTGTGAGTATATTTGCATAAAAGCGGGATTGCAACACAATGATAAAAAACATTCCAGTGTCAAAAAGTTTGTCATTTAAAAGAATGCTTTTAAAGTAGCCTCAATATTCCCTTACTCGGCATTCTTTTAACGGCGCGAGAATAAATTTGGGGTCGATCATTGTGATGCTAATATTTATTTTGCATCTGCGATTTTCATATATTCTCTTATTATCCGTGAAAATAGAAGCAATCACATCGCTGACATGTTATTTTATGTACTTGCGTTTGCCTGTTCCAGCATACTTCCTCATGTATTCTCATGTATCCACATTGTTTATGACAACATACAATAAGATTAATTATCTTTAACATTAAACAAAACTCTTACATAATGTTCTTTCAGTTCAAAGTTTCTTTAGCCGTATTGCTTTATACACCTTTTGCACGTTTATTAACATATATTGACTAGATGTAGGAGAATAAAGAAGAAGAATTCCATTCTAATGATTTGTAAATTATACTTATTAGACACTTAGTAATCACCATAATAGTCTGAGGTGTCTATAAAACAACCTTAAATCGACTCAACAGTACATTAAATTTTAAAATTGACTAATAAATATTTTAAACACCAAAACACATAAGTGCACTCACAACACGTACTGCCAGGCTGGAATGTGTTTGTAGCTATAATAAAATTATTATACAGTAAATGTTAAAAGTAATTATATTCATCCCACTCTAGCTCTGTTCGTTTTTTAAAAATTTAAAAATTACTGCCCATGTGTATTTTACTGGGAAAGTAATCTTACATTCCTTTGGGTAAAAATTTTTAAAAACATAACATTTTATGAACATTATTTTCCCATTGGTAACTTTGTATTTTGCATCGATTTAAATTTTTTAAACGATTGGCATGTTTTATAATGAAACAATGTTCCAATATTTGAACTCAAACAAAATTTCGAAAAATCGTGTTAACTACATTTGCATTTTTATTATCAGTGTTTTTTTGCTTCGACGTAAAAAAAATCACAGACATTTTCCCATGTGAAATAAAGATTGACGTCCAACAGTAGGTAAAGTAGGAAAATCTGTTCATTTAAACATCATCCAGTAACCTCGTTTTTAGGAGATTAGCCTTCACGTTCTTGTGACAGCCATTTTGAATCAAATTAATATTGTATCAATTGACCTCTAGTTCCACTAAATCTCCTAGCTAAATTTCTAGAAACTTTATTGAGCCAAACCACTCCTCCCCACTCCGACCAAGTCCTCCCCACTCCGACCAACGTTTTAAGTCTATATCAATAAATGAACTTAATCGAGCACCTTGTTAATCAACTTGTAATTACAATTATTAATTAATTATTATTATGAACTTAATCGAGCACCTTGTTAATCAACTTGTAATTACAATAAGACGAACCAAGTGTGTACATATTTTGTTAATGATGATGTTTAAGACGAAACGGTACTTAATACGAGCAGTTTGAGTGAGAAATGTACAAAGTGATGCCTCACAAAAAGTTAAATTCTTTAACTGGAAACCCACGATCCCCTTTTTTCCAGGGTTCCCTCCTTGGACGAACGAGATCCAGCTCGATACCCTCAAGTTTCGAACAATAGAATCAAACCCCCCCCCGGGGGGTTTTCTGTCATGTACAGCAGGGTTAGAATTAGTATTAAACCATGAAACCCCTTCTAAAATATTTTTTTTTTTTTAAAACTCTTTTTGTTCTTTTGATATTTTTTTGGCTGAAACTCATGTTTTTGGTTTTTTTTTTTTTTTTTAAAAAATGTTTTACCCCAACTTTGTTTTTATACACAATTTGATTTGGAATCCCTTCAAACAATTCTCTTAGACATGAAGTTTTTGCGGGGAAAATTATTCATACTATTTATTACGAAGAAACGACAATGATTATTGCATATATTTTGAAGAATTGGAGTCAATATAAAACTATTGACGAATCCTTTTTGTCTGGCTTAATTTTATCGTTTTTTTTTATATAATTTACTTAAAGGGTTTGAAACGTCGTATCTCATCGTGTGACTTGAATTAAACCCTGCGTTCGTTCGTTCGTGTCTAACAATGTCACCGCTCTCTCTGCATTCACATTTTGCTCTAGCGAGACACGTCTGCAACTTCATCGTCTTGTCATCTTCTTGTTTGAGTATTCTCTTTTTAATTTGCCAACACGAACAACATCTTAGTTATAAACGAGCTCTACTAAAAACATCTTCATGTCTGAACAGCCATTTTGTCTTGACTAAGCAGGGTGTGCACATCATTTCTTAGACTTCGTCGTATTTACATTGAGAAATAAGTTATTGAAAACTTCCATTAAGCTGTCGTAAACAGAAAGGAGGAACGCCCACGCTTTTAGACGTATAGCTTTTCAAACCGAAGCTTTTAGGCGGCATTATATAGCTACATTCATCGGAGCACGTGTAGGTACACACAATCAATATGGCGAAAGTATCTATGTACTTCAAAGCATTCATTTTTTACGATTCGCTTGAATACATTGAGAATTATTAACTTTTATTTTTTGGGAAAGTAAAAAGAACGCGGTTTTAAGTGACATGTGTTTAAAAAGGAGTCGCGAGGCAGGCGGGAGGGCGTTAGGCGCTCAGCTTTGTTTTTTTTTTTCTTTGGGTTTTAAAGGTTTATAAAACCGTTATTAAAATTTCACGATAAAGAAATAGAGAATAAATCTATGCTATCCAGTACGCGTATTCCCAAATTTTAATTCATTGATTTTGAATTTAAAATTATTGAAATCACCGAAATTTACTCCATTTTGTCAACTTCCGGAATTTTATTCCAAAAGTAAAAATTTTTTTAAAATCAAAATTGCATACAAGATATCAACGTTTAAAAACAATGTGAACGCCCAGTTTAAATTTTTTTTTATCGTAAGATAAACGGTTTGGGGGGGGTTTCCAGAATTTTAACCCCTATTTTTTGGTTTCCAATTTTTTCGCGTTTTTTAATTATGTCTCGCAAGGGTCTTTTAGGCTATTTTTTACAACCAATTGCGGAATCAATAAAGAGTACTTTATTTAAAACCATGCAAAATTTGGTAATGATATTGCCAACCGTTCAGCAGAAATCATCAACACCTTGGTGCGCGCATTTGAGTTGGGCCAAGCTCAGCGTCCCCTCTTAAAACCCAAAAAATAACAATTTCTCTCCAGTAATGTCTAAAATTAAACATTTACGAAATTATTGTAGATAATCTGACCAAACATTAAACAATAATTATTTACAAGTAGGCCAACACAAGTTTGTTTGTCCCTGCGTATACTCAGTACAAACACATAGTGATGACGTGTATAGGGGCGTTAATATTCCGAGAAGACATCCATCAAAGAATTTATATTCTCTGCATAATGTTTGCGTTTTATCTTCTGGCGTATCTAAAATGGCGTCAAATGTTGTTGACAAGCAACACACCCATATTCATAACATCGTATAAAAGACGGCCATAAATGTGGTAACCATCGTATCTTTCAACTCTTAAAAAGTTGATTAAACACTTTAATGGAAACATGCATAATACATTTTATTTCGCTTTATCCAACTTAAAGTTAAAATTCAATAAACTTATAATTAAATATTTTCCATGTTATCGTTTTAAAGAACAAGTTTTTATAATTTCCTATAGGAAAAAGTTGAGCGAAAGCATTATTAGTTTTTGGTCACGTCTCAGGAGACACCTCGCCGTAAGTAAAATTTTGAATTGCAAATGCATGGCCAACTTGGGGTGTCGGAATATAAAATGCTTGGTTTGTAAATGACTCCGTCACCGCCATCTAAAGAATTCCGCTCCACTGAGATTTCCACTCTGAAAGCTAAACGAACTTTCTGTTGCGGCGTAGACATTGACCAAATGTGCACAGATCCCAGTTTCGTTCTAGCTAGGGGCATGGCCTGGCGCCTATGGGAACAAGGGACGTTAGTGTTTACACTTGTGTTTCTTTCGTTTGTTTGTAAAGTTTGCAAAGTAATATTTTGCATTGAAGCAAGATCGCAAAGTAAAATGCGGAAAGAAAAGTGTGTAATATGTAGCCTAGGTCTGGGGATTTTGAAAAGAACGAGAAGTCGTTATTGTTTAAACCTTCTGCAAATTAATACGGGAAAACTTTGGTTTAAAATATTCATGCGTAAAACTATTTTGAATAATTAAAAAATAACTTAAATTTTTGGAAGACTTTGCAAACCGAAATAAACACAAATGATGATGAGGATGAGAAAATCGTAACAATTAACATCTTTTAGGGACCCAAATATAATCAGCACAAATATTTTTGGCAACATTTTGTTGTCTTCTGAAATGCCAGAGTTGTTAATTTTGATCATCACAAACCGTGATAGCAATACATGTTTTATATTCTTTGCCGAAGAATGCGATTTCGATTATCTCCCTAATCCTCTTTACTCTTGTGCTTTGGACTTCTAAAGCAAACGAAGCCGAGGGTATCCAATGCTCGAGACGACTTAATAAAGTTGCAAACTTTATAAAGCTTAAGTTATTATAGCTCGGTGATTTCGACCCGAGATTGCTCCCATAAATCCAGTGCACGATATGTTTCGCTTGTGCTGTGTTTAAAGAGATTTGTCATCCTTCATATTTGAATAAGTCTGCCGAGAGAATTCACGTATGCGGAACTGAATTTGTAAATCCACTCATGTGCTTCTTACAAGCTTTAGGTAGGCTCAGCGTAGTTGGTGCACTTTCCTTACTTTTGATGTGAATTCTTCTTCCGTTTATGCTATAAGATGTTTTGAGATGTTTAAAGCATTTCGCCAACTGTAAGTGGAATACGTACCCAGATATTTATACCCTGCAACATATGAATCGTTGGTGACAAACTTATATCTGAAACTTCATTCGCTACATTCACCTCATTCGCACATTTTATATTTGTATTGTTTATTCTGTATTATTCATGTCCTATTGTATTTGCCATTGTGGTACTTAGTACTGTTGCAAATAAATACAACAAACAAACAAACAAACAAACAAACAAAAAGGTGGTTTAGACTCGTAGCCGGTATAAGGGATTGAAAGATAAACCTTAACCTATACTTATGAATATTATTGGGACTTTTTAATACAACCAATTCTACCACATTACTACAAATAAAGGAAATGAGCTTTTTCTTGGTTGTAAATCTAGCTTACGTTTAAACCCATTAGGAAAATATCAGCTAATGTTATCATCTATTTCCTGGCACTGCACATACTGGATTCAGAAAGTTATAAGCACGATTACAGTGCACCGGAAACATGTTCTAAATAACCCTAAAATATCGAATCCTTAATGGGGGTAAGTAATATGCAGCACAGTTTTTATCCAGCTAAGAAAACAGATAAAACCAATCTCAAAAAATCTCCAAATCCTCTTTCCATGAAATAATGTTAAAGTTACTTGCAACATGAAATAATTAAGTAGCTTGCTCGACGACAAGAGAGAAGCAGTATGAAACACATGGAGAACTCCTCAAAGGATCGTCCTTTTGATGTCAACTTACTGCACACAAAGCCCTATATATACTCATCGCCTTAGTAAATAATAATTTCGAATTCAAAAACTTTCTTGCTTCTGCTTTTGCTGGCGAACTGACGTCTCGACTTTCATATCCTCACCCCATGTTTCGTAGCTATAGCTGAAACCATAGAGTTGAGTTTGAAAGTTATACAGAAGCGTTCTATCATCGTCAGGGCTTTATGCCTCGCGTTAATTATAGATGTTTGTTGGGGAAAAATTTATTTGCGTCATGATACAGCGCGATATATCACGTCTGAAGGTGTCGTTAGTTGAACCGTTTGCATGATTAGTGGAGGTTTCCCTGCGGACACACCAAAATAACGCTAGCCGGGGACATGGACAGTCGAGATCACGGGAATAAAACACGATCATAATTTGTTACAAATAATATAGTGTTCAAAATGTACATTCAGATATATTTATTAAATAGATACTAGTGTTGGTATTTCCTTTATACATAAACTTTATCTCGTTATAACAGATAAATTATCAATTTCTATCTCGTTGACGATGTGAATGTGGAAAATAAATTAATTAGGAGGCGGAATTAAAGTAGAATTCTCTCAATTATTACAACATGTGAAAATAAGTATTTATATGCGAATATATCAGTGTTAACGCGTGTATGCATATGTGTAAAAGATTTTTTTTAACGGTGTACCCCACTTTTTTCGTTTTTTTTGGTTTTATTAGTTCTTAACGTTTGGGGGAACTACTTTAATCAGGGGATGATTGATGATGATTAGACATGTCAATACACTAAAGTTCGGGAAATCCAACATCAATTTTCAAGGATTTATGCGATACAATAAACTACCAACCTCAATAAAAAAACCTCAGCAAACAAGCTTTCAAACGTGAAATATAAACTAACCTTTTATTAAATGACATTGAAAAATGCTTCACATAGAGTTAGTTCTAGCTTGACGTTACCAATTGTAAAAACTAAGTTATGCCTAGTATATAAGTATATAGATTTCTGACATTGTTTATATTCCTCAGTGAGATAAGAACTTTCCTGATGGTTGGCAGAGGCCTACTTGTTGTATGTCAAATTCTGTATTATTGTGCTGCTGGCACTGTTGTACTTATTTTTAGGCAGTGATCATACTGTAATTTAAATTTAATTTCGATTTAAGTAAGTATAATTAAAGTGAATAGATATTGTATGAATTGAATGAATTGAATAGTGCAACTAAATGTTAAATTCTGTATTATCATCTTGATGCAGTCTTTGCACAAAGTCTTATTATTCTGTATTAGTATGCTATCATTGAGTATATGGTTATATACTCAAAGATGCTACTGCACTGCTGCATTGTTGTACTTATTTTTTAGGCAGTGATTATACTGCAATTAGATTTAATTTAGATTTAAGTAAGAAAATTAAAGTGAATAGATATTGTATGATTATTATTTACTACAATTCAGGAAAAAAAAATTAAAAAAGTCCGCCCCAACCGGGAATCGAACCACGGATCTCCCGCATTCCAGACAGGCGTCTTAACCACTAGACCATCAGGACGGGTACATTTTAAACTCTGAATTGTAGTTGCATTATACATCTGAATGAATGGAACAGTACTGTTCTGTGATGATGAATTGAATGAATGTTAAATTCTGTATTATCATCATCATCATCCATGTAACTCAGTATTGAAGTTTTCTACAACTAAAAGCCACTGTAAAGAGCGCAAGCTCAGTTTGGTGAATAAAGCAATTGAATTGAATTGATTATATTAAAAACCGCTGATCAGCATAAAAAAGCAATGACAGATAAACACTAGAGCAAATGTTTAAGTGCTCTGAATAGTTCCGAAACGTTGAGAAGTCTCTTCCACACAAACAGAGGCTCAAACCTTAACATGTATCATTTTTAAATACATTGTAATTGGATGAGCGTAGCGAGCGAAGTGAAGATTCCATTTCACTACACTGGAGAAAAAAATCCGGAATGTTTATTTGTATTTTTGTCTGTTTGTTAACACGATTCCGGATACACCGATACTCCAATTGCGATGAAATTTTCTGGAGGCCTGAAATCTCTGAACTTAGAACTGCCACGTTTTTGAGCGCAATCGAAATATTATTTCTCATGAAAATCGCAATTTTACTATTTTTTCGATTGTTAAACAATTTCTTCGGCTTATTACACCTACATGCTTTATCAGATTGCACAGCGATTCACCGAACCTTAATTTTATGAATTAATATTATCGTGTGAAATTTGAGCGTAATCGAAATATTATTTCTCATGATAATCGCAATTTTACGATTTTTTTTCGATTTTTAAACAATTTTTTCGACATATAACACCTACATGCTTTATCCGATTGTAATTATTTTTTCACAGAACCTTAATTTTATGAATTTATATATTGGTGTAAAATTTGAGCGCAATCGAAAAATTATTTCTCATGAAAATCGCAATTTTACGTTTTTTTTCATTTTTTATAATTACGATTTTTTTCGTTTTTAAAAAATGTCTTCGACTTAGTAATGATTTTTTTCACTGCAGAACAACAGAAAATCTGCATATCACATGGCAGCTCAATGCACCAATTACGCTCCTCCAACAACGCGCTCGAAAAAGCGTTTGCGAAGCTTCCTAGTAATAAAATGACATGCCTCGAAAGTATAAGTAAACATATACATATACTCATGCATGCTGGTGTGTCGGACAGAAAAACAAAAAAACAAAACCGCTTCACTGGGGATCGAACCAAGATCGTCCGATTGCCGGGTGGGTGCCCTCCCCTGTTGAGCTGTGGAGGTCACGTAATAATATTTGCTTCATTGTTGGATTGCATTTGCACAAAAGCACTGCCTCCTACATGTTGCTTGTGGCTGTAGGAGCCACGAGCAACATCTAGGAGGCAGTGGTGTAAAGATTTGAATAAGACAATGTTCTCGTTTGAATCCATCTTGTCGCTCTTCGGGTGACAATACATGTTTCAGTTTAGTTGTATGGGTTTGTTATATTATTATATTATTTTTTTTATTATTTTTATTTATTTTATTATTTTTATTTGTTATTATATTTTACAAGACTGAACATCAAGCAAATGCATTTGGTGTGAGTAAAACTTTCGAATAAACTGAAGTCAGGATTGCCGGTTGCGGGATTTATCCGATGTCCTCCAGTAAGCTCTCTCTCTATTGGTATCGGTAAAATAACTCATGTAAAGCCCCAAACCTAAGTTGGCATGCGACGTGAGCGTTTAGTCGATTCAACCAATCACAGGTCATATCTCACACCAATTCACACGTCTTCGTGTGAGATATTGCTGTGATTGGCCGAAACGACCTAACGCTCGCATCGTGCGCGACGCACGGAACATAAGTTTCAGGCTTATAGCAATAAAACGCATTACGAACCCGAATGGCGTTTGTTCCGCGGCAAGTTTACTTGGGTGATTTCAGTTCTGACCCAAAACGCTTTTCAACTGCTGCTGGTCTCTACATTACAAACTAAAAGTCAATTTGGGGTTAGAGTGGGTCCACAGCGAATGGACATTTATGTTTCTTGGTATTCATACAGTAACTGCTAGAAATACGTTATTGGATGAGCGAAGCGAAGACTTCAATTTCACTGACCCCCAAAAAATTTAGCTCGGGTGTTTTTTTTTTTGTTTTTTTGTTTTTTTTTGTTTTTGTTTGTTTGTTTTTCTGTCTGTTTGTTAACTCTCTACCAGGCAAACGGCATATCCGATCTTGATGAAAATTTGAGGGGACCTTCGAAATCTCTGAACTTAGAGGTGTATTGTTTTTGGGTACAATCGAAGAAATATTTCTCATGAATATCGTACTTTTACGATTTTTTTCGATTTTTAGTGCGATATTTTCGTGACATTTGGGCCGATTCTGACCAAACGGGTGGGGTTACAACGTTCATATTATACATGGACATTAAGATTATGGTGATGTAGTACTTTTTGAAAGAAAAAGTTGAAAAAGTTAGCCGGAATTCATAGAAATAAAGCTTTTAATATAAGTTTTTTGATTTGTATGCGATATTTTCGTGCCATTTGGGCCAATTCTGACCAAACGGGTGGGGCTACAACGTTCATATTATACATGGACATTAAGGTTATGGTGATAAAGTACCTTTTGAAAGAAAAAGTTGACAAAGTTACCCAGAATCCATAGAAATAAAGCTTTTAATATAAGTTTTTAACGGTAAATAATAACAAATTGACAAGTAATAATAGAAACTTGACAACAATCACCTACAATGCGTGGGAAGCAAAACAAAGCAACAAAGCACTCGCAAAAGTAAAGATATCCCACGCAGACTAAAAACTTTAAAAAAAGCTCATCCATCAACGCGGCGGGACTTGAGCGTTTTCCTAGTTTATTGTAAGTATTCTCTGATGTCGCTACATTTACCCCTCACATATCATTTTGCTCGGACACAATTTTAAATCAAACTTTAGATTGAAAAATAGTGTCAATAACAAGTCAGTATAGGCTAGTATAATGTACAGCTTTTATCAGCGAGTTCAAACCTAAAACTTTCCAAGTAAATTTTAAGAGTAGAATATTAATTAAATATTTAACATAATATTATGGTAGATCCGAGATTATAAAATGAGTTAAAATATTATCAAAGCCAAATAACTACTCACACTCACACTCACACTCAACACTCAACACTCACACTCACACTCACAATCACACTCACACCCACACTCACACTCACACTCACACTCACACTCACACTCACACACACACTCACAAACAACAATTGTTCGAGAGAATGAGGATGAATTTGATTTTATATTCGGTGTTCGTACGCACGTATATAACTGTGAAATGAGACCCGTAATGATGGGTTACTAATTAAATAAAAGAGAGCTGGCATTGGCAGCTAGTCTGGATTGATCGATGGTGAGGCTTAATGTCAGTTTATGAAACAATACTAATCGCGACTTAGTAGATGAAATGTACTAAACCCTTTCAGGCAGCACAGTTTTAGTAACTGTCACATAAACTAAATTAGAATTATTGTCTTTTGTTCATTGTCTGTTCAGATTAAAGAAATAATATTTACAACACTATAGTGTGCATCCGTAATTAACGTTCAAGCTTATCATGCAAAATCATTATATTGGGACAATAAAATGATCTCTACTAACTTTAACACTAGGTCATGCTCATTTGTTTTATTAACTGGTACCATAGAGACAAAAAATGGAGTAAAGAATAATTTCAAAATTCACACATTATGCCGTCAAGTTGTCTGCTTAAATGTTGGATACTCTCATCTGAACGAGCATATGGGATGAATGGCAGTCGGGAAAACGTAGCGAGAATATGCTTCCCTATTTCTAGCACTTCATAATATAAACCACAATGCGTTCAACCCATTGTTCTCCGTGGTGTGCTAATGACACGTATTAAGTAGATTGTAGCTGCAGTCAAACTGTCATCGCCTGATGTCTCTTTACAATTCAGATTGATGGGACAGAACAATAAGTTTTGTAGACATTATATATAAGTGTGTTGGGTATTTAATGCACTGCTGTCTTCAAGATGAAGGGAACACACTCAAAGATCTAAGGGCTTAGCGCATTAAATTTAAACCTGGGAAGAGACAGATTATAGCAGAACAAAACTTTGGTTATTGTCGCCATTTTGTAATCTTATATTTAGCTAACATCTTTATTGCTATATAAATTGAGCATAGAACTTTATGCTTTAGATCAAATCTTCGTTTTTCTTTTTTTCTCTGTCGTGTTGCTTACTCAAATGTATTTAAATTTTAAACTGCTATTGTGAATTTATGAATTATATTTAAGTATGGATTGTGTGATGTAATGAGATATGTACAATTTGACTAGAATAAAATATATACTATCATGTATTATTACTAAAACATATTCAAAACTGATCTAATGAATTTTGCTTTCTCTCATCCAGTACCATTTAAACCAGTTCTATCACATTGCTCATTAAAAACCATTTCTATAAACTGTCAATCTGCACTAATTGACACTATGGGTTCTATAGCTCACGAATCTTTGCTTTCTAAATACGAAATAAATCGTCAAAACAAACAAACCAAGACAATATTGCAAAGAAAATTTATTAAATTTGTTTAACAACCACATTTTATATTGGAGCTTGGATATATTATGCCCTGAAATTTTGGCTTAGAGTTAAAATAACTTTAGATACTGACTTGTAAGCGAATGCTACGTTGAGAATTTGCAATTTAAGGCTTAAAACCTAAGCAAACTGGGATCCTCTCAAGTCCGCGAACTCTTTAATGAACCCCATTGAAATCTACCTCGATCGACCCAGGTTAAGAGTTTTCCTGGAAGATCAACACGGAAAAGTGGAAACAACTTTTAAATAAATTATTTCTTCCTAATTCAGGAAGACCCCACCCTCCTTCAGGCCTCGCTGGTAACACGCTAAACGCGATATCAACACATTACCCGGATTTCAGAAAAGTTATTTAATTTTACAAGGGACAAAATACAACAGAGTTGTATGGAAATCAATCCTGAAATTAAGAATTCCATATCAACGAGGTTGGTTGAATTTCTGGATTGATCAATTGCATCAACGGGAATGTTTCCCCGTTCCCGATCACATTGACATTGAGATACAAAAGAGAGTTGATAAAAGTAAAAAGAAAGTAGGCCTACGTGAGAAACTTGCACAATCCAAACATGAACATCTGAACTAATAGTTTATTAGATTAAAAAGGGCAAAATAGCGTGAAAAAAAATAGTTTGGAAATTAGTTTGTGTATGAGGAAACTTTGAAAATTACAGTAGTAAATACGTTTTCGACAGGGATGGAGTACAAAATTAAGGTGAAATACGCAAATATGGTGAATTGAAATTCATATTGAATGGTTGAATAAATGTCATTATTTACAAACCCATGTCTAGTTACTAAATGGACACACAAATATTTGACTGTGATAAAAATGGAAAATATATTTTGTTGTGATAGGTTATGCCACTAACTATTTAAATGCACTGAGTCGTGCTTTAACCATTACATAAATACCCACTTTATCTCTTGGGCTTGTCCATAAAAACAAACATGGCCTATGAGGAACGCACGATTTTGTCCATGTTGTTTATTTATGAATAATATTGCCGTGTTGGAAAAACTGATCCGGCGTTCCATAAAATTGTTTGCTAAACTTTTGTGTCCCATGCGTGAAGCGACACCAGCTATGGTGCTGGTGTCGTGTTACTGATTGTATTTGTCACAGGCAATTTGGGATGTCAACAAATTTTCACGACGTTATCTTTAACATATATCAACCAACGAGACAACTGCAAAAATGGAAATTTTACGATTATTCCGGATTATAATCTATAAAACAATATTAGTAGAAAATATTACACTACGGAAATACACTAGCATATTCCGATTGTGGTCGTGTATTTTGTATCACCATCTGACATGTGGCTATATTTTGTATATTCTGAGAAATGCGGCGTAAGTCATTATAGCAAAGAAACTCTTTGTGATAAACTCCTTGCTAGGTCATGCTGCACTGTAATTCGTAAGAATTTCTTTTCATGAATATGAATATGCAGGTTTTATTTAAGTTTTTTACGTTTTTCTCGTTGTAATGTTATACAGGTAATAAAGATGTGATCAAAATATGTTATTCCTTCAAGACAACTTATATTTTCGAAAAATGCACAGTTTCAAATGTCTGCAACATAAGAATTTCGGGTGCTGATATTTGACAGGAATTAATATTTTTGTATATAAGTTTAAGTATCATAACATAAATAAAACATAAATTAATAGGCTAATATAATGATACAAACCTTCAAGTGGACCAAAGATATGCTTGCAAATAACTAAAAAAAAGTGTGTACTGTACTAACTACTACAATCATCCGTAAATAAACACATTGGCTTTTCCATGATATATACCATATTGTACAGTTTGTTTATTATTATTGAACAGACACGAATTCGTGAGTATACCCAAAGTAAGAAGCAAAGCTAACCGTTATTGTTACTCGCTTGTTTAAGCCTTCATTAATGGTGGAGGTGCCGGGTACATGGATATTCAAACTTTCTGTGGAATGGCTATCCCCACCCCTTAACCTCTAGAGTCCCCAAAATATTTGTACATCCTTGTGATGTTCAACCTGTTAGTCCAAAATTTTGTCTCTTGTGAAAGTCTTTAAAAGAACGTCACAACAACCGCAGATGGGACTCGGTTCATAGTCTTTAATATTGGATAGTTAACAATTAGTCCACTATACCCAATGTGACTCATCAATTATAACGGTTCTTAATACATTGCGAAAGTTGGCAAGCCGTATAACCGCTGTATCCAAAACGATTTGCGATGAATTTGGTAATTGTCATTGCATCCTGTAACTCGGATTTCAGCATTTTGTGATTTAATTTCGTAATTTAACTGTAAGCTCGGATTTCGCAGCAATCATTTCATGTAATAGTTCAAACTCGCATACGTCGCAGCCACTGAATTCGTAATAGCTGACCAATTGTTGCAAATTATACGAATAAATAATACGCCTCTGAATTATTATGTTAAGCTTGAGCTTCATCAAATCATAAAGATTACTATTGAAGTGCTCTGAATTTCATTGTAATATGTTACAGAACAAGCATTCTACTTTTATATCTAAAACTGCATAATGCAAGATGCGCAAGCTGATGTGCATTCGCCTGTTCAGACTTTGTTTTTTATTCATCCGGACATGTACTAAAATCAGGTGCTTCGCACAGACCGAAATACCAGCAGACAGCAGATAATGCCCTTAACACAATCTCAAAACGCAACACAATGTCTTATTGTACTATTGTTGTAGTTCTTTCAACGCCTACAGATTCTTAGACGTTGATAGTCACTGACGCTCGAGCGCTCCGAGTTGCACTGCTTAGGCTCGAAGTCGGTTTGTGTTTTTTATGTGTCGACTTCTAGTCGTCCACGTGCAGACGTTCACGGTGGCACGCACGGCTTCAGACCTGAAGTTTTAGACACAATGATTCATTTAGTTTAAACAAATAAACATGAGATTAATAATAAATAAAAGCAATAAAAATGTTCCGATCGTATGAAATTTGCAGGTCATAAGTATTTCATCCTCCTGTTTTCTACAAATTTACTAATCGGTCATACCTTAAAGACTATTGAATCATAATCGAAAAATGAAGTTAATGAAGTGATGCATTGAGTTACAAGACACACTTTAGAAGCAATGACGAAATTATATCATAAATCCAAATATTGGAATATCCTTAAACTTGAGTCATTCCAGTTAGCCTACACGTAAGCTGTGCCTTCAATGGAATGTATCGGTCATGTGCACGTACCGTGGCTGCTCAGACAATTTCCGTCCAACACGTTTTCCACTCAGTACATATTTTGGCTTTCAGTGATTCATTCGCCTTAAGCACTAGTACGTATATCTACTGCAACACTCGACCTTGGATCGGGGAGTCAAGGTCAAGGCCACTTCGAAAGGTGGACGATCGGTATGTGCACGGGCACCTTCAAGCGCACCACTTTAGGAGGTCGTGTTACGGTGGACGTGGATCAGTCGGCTTCAGCACGCCAGGTAGACATCCGGTTAATATCTCTCTAACTTATTACATACATGTGTGTACCCCTTGTTCGTTCAATAATAAAAGCCGATGGCGGAAATCAATTCCAAAGTGCACAAAACTCCAAGGCACAGAACAGTTTCATCCTCGCAATGGGTTTCGTAGCAAATATAGTCTTACCTAAATCTAATGAAATGTAACCGTATGCAATGTGTGCATGATGCTTTTGCACCTGCATTATTTTAGCATTCTTGACATATACACGATTATTATCATAAATCCCAAATATGGCATCCTGAAAACTTTGGAGTACTGTGTATGAAACACATCATCTGTATCAACCATTGCATGAATGTATGCTCGCTGACGCGCTCATAAGCTAAGTTAGGCGCTTTTTTACGTTTTACCAAGCACATCTTTGTGACACCAAACCACGTAAACATATTATATCATTACCATGTATTCAAATTCAAAATCAAAATTACTATAAATAAACACAAACACACGAACAATAACCACGGTCAGAAATAAAACACTTACCAAAAAGTGCTCGCGTCTGAGGAAGGAAGCAGAGCTTCCGAAAATTTACGCACTTTCCAGTTCCCTCGCGTCTGTGGAAGGAAGTATAAAGCTTCCGAAAATTTACGCACTTTTTGGTGAGTGTTTTATTTCTGACCGTGGTTATTGTTCGTGTGTTTGTGTTTATTTATATCCTCCCGGTCTAAGAGTCTTGGTTTTTAATTATCAAAATAACTATTTTGACGACTTATAGAAAAATTATATGATATGCTACATATTATAATGTTTAAAATCTCAAAACTCAACAACGCAAACGTTGAAATTGAACCAATTCCCATGAATCTTGAACAGCTGTGTTGTGAGGTGCTGAACATGATCAAAGCGATATCCACATATTTTCACGCAGTAGTTATAAGCCCGCTATTTATACATGCGCATTATTATGACATTTTGACATCAACGTGAATACGCGCGTATAAAGTAAACATTACGTTTATTTCGTTGTTGAGTGATCCTGAAAACGTATCTTGTCGGTACGTCCCACCGTCATAGAGTGGAAGTCTTTGCTCAACAGAAGTCGTCGATGCTATACACAACTTCTTGAGATGAGCCTGAGGAAGATACTACAGGCTGTCACGTGATTACCATACGGGGCGAAGTCACTCTGAACTGTAGGGATGTCCAACCAAACGGACACATCGACATTTTGTATCACATCACACAATCTATGCGATTCGACTCAAATAAAATACCAGTAACAAGTATAATAATAATTAGAAAATCCTGTCTATACATCTGATTATACAAGTATTATTATAATAATAAATTCACATTTCGAGACGATGAGTGGTGATATAGGATGAAGGATGAACAGAAAAGGGAGGAAGGGGGAAATAAATAACAATAAATTTAAAACAAATAAAACAAATAAAAACATCAATCATTGCATTCATATATGCACGTTGACGTGCACATAATCTAAGTTAGACTAAGTTTTTCACGTTTTACTACGCACACCCTTATCACACCAAACCACAAACACAAACTATATTACCTATATGTAATCCTGGATACTTTACAAATCTAAAATATGTTTGTGCCATAGACACTTAGCAGCTTTTTGGTGACTCCTGCTCAATAAACCTTTTGAGAATTATCAGTGATATTTATGTTAGGCTTGCGTGTTTCTATATTATTTCGGAGTAAATATCCCTCCAATTTACCTACATCGGGTTTATAATAATTATAGAGTAAGAAATGATTTCAAGATTCATTATTTAGTTACAAAATAGAAGGAAAGTGCAAGCAATTGGTCGGAAAACCTACGCGAACCCTGCCAGAAACAGAAAACCCAGAAATGGACGATGATGTAATCATTTATTTTCAAAAAATTAGGATCAATATAATAAAAGACACAGTTGATTATATCACACAACACAATTATTTGAAATAGAATATCGATAAATGAAATCATCGACTCTTTTGGCCATCCCTTTATTCTGAGCCATGCGGCATGTGTGCCGAGGTCTCCGTGGGGGAGTTCACCCGTACGACGCGCTCGGAGCCCAAGATGGCAGCGCTTACATTACGGAATTAAGAAGACTGCGTCCTGCTATTATATCACACCCGGGGATTGCACGGCTGGATTTCGTTTCCAAGACTTCCAACGCTATCTAGCAGAGCTTCAAGTTGCAGCTACCTCTTTGGGAATTACCTATATCAAACACACGAATATACGAACATGGTTGCGTGCTATTTATAGCCGACGAATGTGAGAGAAGACTTCTTGGAAAATACTGTTAAGAGATAAGAAATGTATTTTACAGCACACGGCATGCAAATTGAAATAGCATCCTAGAAATCCAATGGTGTGATTTAACTTTGTATCATATTTTGTACTGATGCCAAATTGTTTTTACGAACATATCTTATTAATGAACATTTAGATATTTTTAATTTTGTTGGGATGAGGTTTACGTTGACTGATGTGGATGCAAAATTACAAATTGGGGAGGGGTGTGGTTTTGTGGAAATACCTTTGTTAACGACCTATTTAAGAAAACGATAATCAGTGGTGATAATCTTGTGGCACGAGATGTTTCTAACGTCAGTGCACGAAACATGTATCAACATTGTGACGTAGCCTTCTTCTACTGATTAAGGAAAAGATGCATGCATAACGATATCGGAATCTAAACTCATGTGAAGGCCTAGGCTAGATCCGCGTGGTATAGAAGCGAAGATTATACCAAAAAATTAAAACGGGTTTGGATGGATCAAATGTTTCTTCGAAAAAATGGATTTAGTATGATTACGATACAGGCATATGGTGTGCATCATTTTAATTACAACCATATTCTACAAGTTTTTGGCAAGGCAAGATAATCCTTAAAATTACAGCCAATAGCGTTTTCGATCCTAAATAAATTTACCCCAGAGTACACAAGACACAAACACTACTGTAGGTGGTAAAGATGCACTTATCTAGGGTATGGGTGTTCAAAGTAGAAGATTTAATATAAAAAATAAATAAAATAAATGTTTTAGTAGCTCTGCCCACTCATATTAACTGATTTTCAGTGGGGGCTTTTCATGCATGCCATATTTGTAGTTACATGAAAGGTTAAAGTAATAATGTTTTACGTTTGGAGTTTGAATCACAAAATATTCAACTTAACAGTAATATGTGCTCATGCAACTTGGCGGTGCTAATTCTTCCATGGCAGTTAGCCATAATTTCGTTATTTTTTAATTGGAATGCCAAACAAATAACGGTCGTTGGAGGGTTTTGTGAAGTATAAAATTATTACATTAAAAAATATGTAAAGCTTGGTGCGACTCTTGTGTGTGTGCAAATGTTCCCAACTTCCACGTTTGAATTTTTAAGTCATTACTCTCAATTCATACAACACAAGAACTTTGCAAACAAGCAACCAAACCCGCCGGGCACTTTTTCCCCTCGCTGAGCCACCGAGACGGGCACGCCAAGGCTTGACCCCCGGATAACACGATGCCCCGCCCTCGCTGAGCCACCGAGACGGGCACGCCGAGGCTTGACCCCCAGATAACACGATGCCCCGCCCTCGCTGAGCCACCGAGACGGGCACGCCGAGGCTTGACCCGATGCGCCCCCCCCTCGCCCACCATTACAAACTCAATCATTTGAGTCCTGAATGCTAATAAAGGTTGTTCAATATGTTTTCGATTTATGATGCCGTCCGCTGTTACTCAACTTTTATAGCGGTTCTGGGCACTGGAAACAAACTGAAACTGCCGTAGGTTAAAACAAAAAGGCCAAGAATGACTATTTTTATTCGCCTCCGAGACGTATACCCTGCGTACACATTAATCTGAATACATTTATTTTATATCTCTTGTATTTGCTTTGCAAATTTCTCGTATTCGGTGTATTGCTTGGCATGGCAGTTCTGTGTCTGCCCCCACCCTCTTTAAGCCAAGCAACTCTTGTCTTCTTTCGCTTGTGAAGCCGTTGCTTTAAACATTTCTATTGTATTCATAGAAATAAACGTTTATAACGCAGATCTGCAAGAATCGAAATTTCGAGAGATAACATAGACGATTACATTCGTGAGTAACCAGAATTGTATTTACACAAACCTTTCTTTTTCAAGGCTTAAAATTGCCTTGCCAGAAACAATCATGCTTCATGTTTCTGTTTCTACTTGAAGAATATGGATGTAATATAAAGTATGCACCTCATATGCATTGGAAAGAACGGGAGATTCGGGCGTGGTCAGGGGTAGAGTGGGTGACCGCTCTGCCCTGAAAATCACGTATATCGCTGGTTAGAGCAGATGGAGGGTCGAGAGCTAATGTAACGGCTTCGTTCTCCTCGACGTCTGCTCGGCAGTCCGGGTTAGTGGAGGAATCTATATGACTGTCAAGGTTACACCGTTCTTTCGGATGGGACGTTAAGCCGTTGGTCCCCTTGGTACTTTTCGAAAAGACGTAGGCTTCGTGCCGGTACCGAGTTTTCTCTCCTCCCTTCTGTTCATACTCATCCATCACCACTCATCGTCTCGAATAGCCAAAGTGCATTAATTGAACGAGTGAGCGTAGCGAACGTAGTGATTTCCATTCGACTTAAACGGCCCTTATTGTTTTTCTGCGTGCGTGCGTGTGTGTGTGTACGTTGAAAATCAGCCGAATCGCTGAACAGATTGCGCTGAAATTTTAAACAGACATCCGGTACGAGTTTATTGAGAACTGCTAACAAAATCAGCAAGATTTATTGCGATTTAAACCTACAAGAAATAATAAACTGAAAAATAGACTTCCAATGTTTAGAAATTATTTTAACGACAATGTTTTAGATTTTGAAAAGATTTTTTTGTTTGTTATTCGCCTGGCCGTGAAATGCCGTGCCCATGCAAGGTCTGTCGAATGTTGCACGTCAAGGTACCCCCAAATTCCGCTCGTAGATTGAGTAAACCTTGCAATATTTTCACGTATTTCGTACTGGCTATGTTTACCATAGTAGGCCCTATTGCCACAGATGATGGACTACACAGCGTTATATGCATTTCAAAACATGTTTAATTTTTTTTGAAATAAATCCAGAAATAACAAAATCTTTCCGACCAGGGGATTGAACCCACTTCTTTCACATTTCGGCTACAAGGGCGCCTTAACCAACTAGACTAGGGAAACGCCAAAGTCGTAGTTAGACGAGTGAGCGAGTCATGTGGTGAGTACCCGGGAACATTTGCATTTAAGTTTGATAATTATATTCGTATAAAAAATAGTTTTTTTTTTTAGTTTAGTTGGTATACGGGGACGGGCGCGTCAACTGTAAGGTCATAATGCGCCTCTCTAGCCTATGATAGGCTAGGTAGGCCTAAAGTAGGGGGAAGAAAAGAAATATAATCGGGTACTCAACACATGGCTCACTTACTCGTTTAACAACGACTTTGGCGTTTCCCTAGTATATCCAATCTAGAACGGGAGCCACTATAAATACTACTTAGCAATATTAAATTCTATTCGCGTTTTAACTAAAACCCCGGCAATGTGTAAACTCATATAGTTAGTCCTTACTTTTGTTCAGGATTAATAAGCTAGTTCATTGTGAAGTGTGACCTTTACAATCCTGGTTAATTAAGATGATCTCTTTACAACCCAATAAAAATGAGTTCGAAAAATTGGTCTCCCTCTTAGTCGGAATTTAGGTGTGGTGTTTCTTGACCTGGTACAAAGTAAAGTGACGTTACAATTTCGAATATCTTCCTAAAAGCCATGTGTAGCAGAATCTCTGTTGTTTGTTGTAGAATTAAATCACTGAGTAATATTCCATTCTATTCCCCAACATGACGTTATTTTATTTGGAAATGGGGATCTTAAGCCTTTTGGCAATAAAGGTTTCCTTTGCGAATCAATAACACTACGTTAAAAAGAAAAGTAATTTTTACTTGACTTTTGCTTTTCATTTCGTGACTCGTGCATTGACCACAAATTGGTTTCAATCAAATTGAAATATATTTTTTCCATGTCTATGCAAAATATATTTTTCATCGTAGTGGAAAAGTGGTCTTGCATTAGTATCAAGTTCCATCAAAGGAGATTACAGAGTATTACAACATCAGTGGCGTAGCTACCGCCCCCGCAGCCCCCGCGACTGCGGGGGGGCCCTGGCCTGACAGGGGCCCTCGGGGCCCCTGTCAGGCTACAAAGGGCCCCTTCATCTTTCGAAATGAATTTTGAAGTAAAAAATCTCTCGCAGAACTTTCCCCAAAATTACATCTTTTGTAAAAAAAAATACGCATTAGTTCAAGTTGACAAAAGAGAAGAATGAACCGTGATAACCAATTTTACACATATTAACTTCAAAAATGCACACCTCTAAACAATTTGCACAATTTTGTCAAATCACCCGAGTTGAACATGGCCAATCATCTGTGACATGACTACTGTCAGTTCTGTCAATCTTTTTTTTTAATTTTATAAAGAACTGGGTCGTATTAGTAAGATTCCAATTCAATTCAATTCCAGATTCTTTTGAACGGGGATATTTACAAAATGCCTTTTCAGAGAAATCTCATTTCACATAGTATATAACGTGGTCCATTACACTAATAAATCATGACAACCCTTCTGTTGTCTGACAGAGGGATGTTTCGATGATGGCATGCAATTATTAGTTCATAGGCATTTCATTCACACTTCAAGTGATCCTATGACAATGACTTAATACCCATTTTAATCAACATCATCAACATCATCAGTATTATCATAAGTAGGTAAGTGATTATTTTTTATATTATTATTTAAAAGTGATGCAAGTAATCCATCCACTGTTGTAAATAAAAATACGCATTAGTTCAAGTTGACAAAAGAGAAGAATGAACCGTGATAACCAATTTTACACATATTAACTTCAAAAATGTACACCTCTAAACAATTTGCAGAATTTTGTCAAATCACCCGAGTCGTTAGATTTGTTGATTGGTGTGTGTACGTAAATGTATGCAAGTTTAAAAATGTGTATTTTCTGGGGTGTTTTCATTTATCATTAGTCGTGTTGATGTTATTAATATAACATAATGGTTTTAGTAAGTAAATGTATTAGGGATGTCATCGAAATCGCGTTTTAGGCCATCAAACATAATGTAGTGCCCAAAAAAATTTCACCTACGGTGTAAAAGCCTCCGGCGGCTGGGGCTTCGCCCCAGACCCCAGCTATTCCGCGCAAGTCGCGGGGGGGCCAGGGAAATGTTGCTACGCCACTGTACAACATCATGCAGTTGAGTGAATACCATTCAACTGCAGAATGGGAACTGAAAAATAGAAACATTCTCCCACAATTTAAATAAGCGTCATCCGTCCCTTGAAATAATTTGATCCTTGAGCTTAAGAGAATCCTGGGTTAAAATACCACGTACAAGTATTTACAGGGACTGCTGCTAACGCTGTTGTAAGAAAATAATGTTTGAACGACGCGTATGTTTTGCCGACTCATCGCAAAACCCTCTTCCCTGTCTTCTCGAAATTGCTGCCCCCCGAGCAGAAGTCTGAACGCTGAACACCACCCCTTGCACGGTTTGTGTTTACTAAGGGTTCATGTGTTGCGATATCTGTGCTACAAAACACTTGACTGCATCCGGGAACGCTTTTCTTTTATGTCTCGAACGACCAAACTGTATTTGTTCTTAGTATTATACTGATGTCCCCTCCTTTTTATTAGGTGCTTTGCAAGCTGGCCTTGGCGTTCAGCATTTAAATGATTCGTTAGAAAACGACATGTGTTTTAGTATTCGCGTTTGGAATAGCCTAGGGATCAAGTTGGAAAAATTCAAATGGGCCTACTACACGAAGACAAAACATAATCGCATGAGAAGCTGAAAGTACAGTAGGACCAAATATTTACTGATTGTGATGACCATAGCCAACTTCAAGATACTTTATTCCACTAACTCCACTACTTTCCCTACTTCTACTATTACACTATATACACTTGTTGTTTTGTTTTTTTTGTTTTTTTAGGACATTCACAATCATCTACCATACACATCTACAAAGCTTACTAATAATCGCCGTGTGATGGTATGCCTTAGATTTCCCAAGTGGAATGTGAACCTAACGTTAAAACGTCATTTACCTATAAATGGCATATACACATCATTAATAATTTCAATATAATTCCATGATTTCATGATAAATGCTTGTTTTTTTCAATTTGCGATAAATTTAGAAACATTCCGACAGAAAATATATTCTGATATCTGCACATCCAAATTCAAAGTTTACACAACAACAAAAACGGAAATTCTTCATCGTCTGCTTAGGTTTAGGTTGATTCCGAATAAAGTAGGTCGTGCGTGACGTACAATTAAACGAATTCACACGTTTGGCGAAAAAAAGTTGTAACATTGTAAGTTTGATTGTAAACGCGCGTGGACAGGTTATCTCAAGATCAAGATGGCGGCATGCAGATGCGTGACGTCAGTTGAACTCTGGGTGGAAGCGTGTAGTGGAGTGCAGGCCAAGGATCAGGTAACGCACACCGATACAACTACAGATAGGTCAAACACGTTTTAGCTAATTAATTTGAAAGTGTGTTACGAGACGCTATCTTTAACAGTGTAGATCCACATTGACGCGCCCCTCTAGGGAGCGAACCCGAGCATGAACAAAAAAACATTTCTAGGCTAGTTCCCTGGAAACTCGGCATTGTTCAAATATGATTCATATCACATATTTTATAAAATATGTATGATAATCTAAAATAATGTTCATTTAAGTTTTCCCCGACTGAGAATCTACCCGGGTACTTCGGCTTGTCGTATACAGTCTATCCGTCGAATATTGAAAAGTCATCGACACCAAACAAACTTCTTTTTCAATAATATTAAGCTTTCGATATTTTCCAACATGTTTCATGATACACAGTAAGCCCTGCAATTAAAACGTTTATTTGATGTAGATCTGGTAGATAGTTCTAAGGCGAGGATCATTAATTTTCTAGCCTGTGCTACGAATAAGAATGGCACTTAAAAAGAAAACGGATTGCATTTAACAATATCAGGCGGCATCTCAAAGTTATTTCGCTAATATAAACTTCAATCAGTTTTTAAAAAACAACAAAGAATTAAAACCTAATTAACATTTAACATGATGTTAGAATACGCTTCAACATTCTCAAACCCTCTGGAAATTAATTACCCGAGTAACAAGTAATTACACTCGACGACGTCAGCAATTTCCACTCTTATGCTCAGATTGGCGACGCAAGATTTTATTTCATTTAGTTCTTCATTTGGTCGTATTAAGAGACGACGCGATTCATCTCAGCTAATTAATGTGCCTCGTCTTGGAAGATCCCTTTCCAGAACTAGTCTGAGAAGACATTATTTTCATTGGCGGGGGACATTCTATCAGCAGAATGAACATGCAGTATATAGAGAGTTGCTCGGCTCTTTTTTTTCGTTTTTTTGAAAGGAATTAAAATACGTTCTCAAAGACTGGCATTCCAAACATGTCACAATTTCTTCTACAGTAAAACACGAACTTGTTTTTATTGGAAGTTTCTTGAGTCATCTTCTTGAAAAGAAAAGAAAATGAGAAAGTATTGGAATTTTCCAATTTATTTGATCTCTTGGAGGAAGCATACGAAGAATCAGACTCGGTCTTCTCTTCTCCAGTGAGGGAAAACACATATAAGTTGCGTTATTGCAATCTTGCGCGTGCGCAGACGATATCTTACCGAGACGTTCCGCTTTCAAGCGAGTTTACCTCACTTTTTGAATGAGAGAAATGAGCGAAGCGAAGACTCAATTTGACTACGCTGGAGTTTGATTACTTATAGTTTTAGTTTTATTTGTGTGTTCTCACTATTCCGGCCGAAAAGCTACGCCGATTTTATTAAATTTTGTGGACATCTTTGGAATCTCTAAACTAAGGCCTGTTACGTTTTTAAGTACAATCTAAAAATACTCTCTCCTCAAATCTCACTTATATAAGATTTTTGGTAATTTAACAAACAATTCTTTGCTCTATCACCTAAATAGCTTCTCCTTTTTTATGTATTTTTCACAGAACCTTCATTATCAGTAACCTTTATCGTGTTAGTGCCCAAACCCAGACAGAGAGAAATCAAACAATTGTGATTCAATTGCTCAAAAACAAAATTGAATCAAGTGAATTGCAAAACAAAATTGTGTTTGTGTTATAATTCATTGAGTAACGTGTTTCATTTTTTAATTCCATGTATTTCTAAATGTTACATTTCGAATTACCACTGGGAAAACTAATAACACAATGACGAACATTATCAGTGGAGACAATATTTCCTTTGTAAATACATATCTGCGAGTGACTTATCATCAATGCTGACCAAAGCTAACGTTCTTGTTCCAGGAGACAGCAATCAGCTTGACCTGGAAGGCCCGCTGTTCATAGGGGGGCTCGGACCCCCCAGCGTGTACCTCAACATCCCGCCCGTCCTGTGGGTCGGCGTGCTCAGGCATGGCTACGTCGGATGCATGAGAGACCTCGTTATCAACGGCAACACGGTAGACATCGCCGGGTACGCGAGACAACAGGACTACGGTAAGAATTACCTCCATTACCGAATCAATCGCTTGCAACCAGGGTGTACGATCCCCCTTCGAAATCACAAGAAGGGTGATTTTAATACTAAATAGCACTATGTACTATGTGGCACACAGGTCCTACATATTATGGCAAGATTTTGTAAACTGACGGTATGTGGATCTTCACAATTTTATAAACTATCGTCATAAGCACTCTAAAAAATAGTAAAAAGCCACTATATGTTAACTTTTTTTTTCAAAATCTGGAGATATGCGCCCCAGACCCGCACTAGCTTGGGAACATCCCCCCAGTCCCCCATTGTACCAGGATACGTACTTTACCCGAAATGATAGTTTCGTGGGTAATTCTACAAACTTCTATATGTAAATCCCAAGATGCATCCCCCCCACGAATCAAGAACCTAGCTACGCCCCTGCTAGCAACGCCCCACCTACGACAAGAGACTAGTCTGACAGACAAACACAGCGGCAGACTCGGGCGAGCTTATGGTGTGGTCAGTAGAAGCTTCGTTTAGATTGACGTTGACGAGACTATTCGAGTGAGCAATTGAAAAACAGAGTTTCGTCGTTTTATGCACTGAATCTCTCATTTTAGGGTTCTGAACTTTCCAATTTACTGATATATGTCCAACTAGAATAAATAAATAAAATCGTGTCAAGAATCTATACCCAGCCAGTCACATAAGTGACTTTTAGTGGGGGGCTTAAATTTAAAGCGCACCAAGCCAACCCCACCGGTCGACGCCATCATCGAGTGATCGATGACCAACTGGAGGATCGGCATTTTAAATTCAAAAAACACCTACCAAACTCTTGGCATGTTCTTCTTTTGTTCCATTCCTTCTTCTTTCTTGTTTTGCTCACACTGTATTTCTCTGTCCTCACACAATCTTCCTGCTTCATAGTTCATCCCTCCTTTCGACCCTCCATTCTGAATAATTTCTTGTTTGGTCCTTTCATTTACCCCTTGGTCTACCAAGTCCTCTCATGCTTATTTATCAACGTATTAACTCACATAAACTCGTTTAAATATGCAATGATATTTGTTCGTATGTTAATACACTTAAAGCTGGTTTGTACCATTATTTTGTCATTTTCTAATATTGAAATTGTGTATTATTACTAGGACTGGGCAAAGAAATCGATATTTCGATGCGATATCGATATGTGGCAACATTTTCGATAAAAATATTTTGGACTCCATATCGAAATTTAAAATAAAAATAAAAATGTCAAGAACTAGTACAAGGATTAGCATTTTTGGGATGCAATGTATAAATACTTGATAATACCGTAAATACCCAAGAAGATTTTGATCTATTTCTTCAAATTTGGGTTCTCGCGTGAATAATTAATTCTTTGGTGGAGGTGCCGGGTAGGTAATGGTAAATTTGTCTTGACTTTTACAAATAGTGGATTGAATAGGTGATTCAACGCAAGTGTGAGTCAATATCGTCATTCAGTTTTAGCGTTTCCTTTTCAACCCTTTTTAGACACACATTTTTATCGCTGGCCTTCTACTTTGATACCATTTTTAGTTTTGTTTTTTTTTACTTTGAATTTCTTTTGCTTAAATATTTTTTCTATCTATTGAAATCGAAATTTTCATGTAATATCGGTAATTGAATGATATGTCATAGCGCGGCCTTTATTATTATTATAAATAAGTAATGGCATTTACAGCTCCTATTTTATTCCCTCTATATGATAAGACATTGCATAAATTATTAAGCAAATATCATGTTCTATTGTCATTTATCAAGTTTTACATTTTTCAATGTTGTTGATTTGGTGTGTCATGTAAAGTCTCTTAGCGAGAATACTGCGTAAAACGTTGTGTCTGGGCCAGGATACGCGCACAGTTTTGATTGGTCGACCGCATCTGTTTGAGACGCGGCGCTTATTGCGGTGGTACAGGCTTGACCGACATTAATCACATTCTGTCACTGTGGCCAACAGGCTCAGACAAAACTGTCGGTTTCACGCGCTACGCCGTGTGTAGACTTGGGTGAAACGTCTGTCTGAATCGAATTGTAGCATTTTAAACCATCAATCATGAAGAAACACAATCAAATTATCGGTGAAAAACGAGCTTGAAGTGTTGTCTAAAAATTAGAATTGTCACATTGTGTGACAATGTGGCTTGTCGTTTCAATGAGTAAGTAAATGTGCATTCACTTTTTGTGATTGTCTCGTTTACGAAAGACAAAAACTATTATTTAACTCGAAAACCCAAGTTAACTCGAAAACCCACGTGTTCCAACTTTATACGCATCACTCACCCACTGCGTGATATTTCGATAGCATCCACTGCCATCCGCGGACGCAGAGCGTTGTGTTTTAACCGTGTATTGTTCTGCATTTTTTTTTAACATTTTAGAGGCATTTCCATTCTATTGCATATAATTGTTTTTCATAATGTTCTCCAGTAAAATATTGAAAACAATTCCTAGGAAGTATAGCATTTTTGCTTGGAAACAGAACGTATCACGTATCCAGAATTACAAGAAAACTTTATAAACAAATTGTTACTACTTTTAAAGACGTGTACGTAATAGTTATCGTTTTTTCATTTATATTTAAAAACAAGTTCACTTCTTAAAAGAGAAACCCTATGATGAATAATAGTTTATTAAACTCTAAATATGATTAAGATATCCCGTAACGGGCGATTATAAAAACTTTTGGGGATGGTATCGTACTTCGAATACTGTACTCGTATTTTAAACTAATACTCAGTGGTTTCGAGGGTCTCTTCTCGTCTGCCACTACATTGGTATGTGCTTCGTTGCCCGCAAATCCTTATTACTAATGCTAAAATATTGCCAAGTAGTTTGTAATGACATTGTTTAACTCTCTTAGTTTTTCCGAGATGTGTTTTGTGGTCTTTGTAAATATTAACAAATCAATTCATATCAATCAATTACAATATTATTTAGCAACGTACAATAAAAGAAGAATGTAAAGTAATGTGTTCGTGCGAGTTTCTTTGTTTTTGTTTCAATAGAGGGTCGTACATAAAGCATGAGTGGATGAGAAGGTCCGCGCGCCCGGTGGCTAGTTATCGCAGTGTGTGTAGATTTATCGCACCGTCGAATTCTTCTGAATGAGCGGACTGGTCCCCATTAGCATTATTCCATTTCCAGAGTTCAATTATTGCGACCGACTCCAGTTCACTGACTCGCAGCACTTAATACTCCGTAACGTTTTCGATATTTCCACTCATTATTTCGATTTGTGTTCAATACAAGAGGGGGAATGCCATGTTTCATTTGATCGCTGCTTTGTTGTATCGTTGGTCGTGTGATGAGAAACACATTCTGTTTCCCAAACACAGACTTAATATGATACGCAGGCGCTCAATCAATGTAGATTACATCGACATACCGGGAAATTATTGTTTCCCTATCAACTTTGAGATAATTAAACGTGCGATACGATTGATCAACAATGGGTTACGTATAATAGTTCAGAGACAAAAGTGTCCAATTAAAATCATACGCTAATCAAAAGGCCAGCTACACGACTAGCTGCCGGAGCAGGTAGCGAATCATGGACAGTGTGTGATATTCATTAATTACGTCAGTATCAAAATTTAGCCATTTTGGAATTATTACGCTCTTGTTTGCGCTTTTCATCATGTATGCGCGCACACTATTTTTTTTCATTTGTCGTGATACAAAGTTTTTAAATTGGCTTGGTGCTAAAAAAAATGTTCGGAAGTTTTCTGTTTTTTAAAAGCTCATTATTTTCACTACAATACAACTTGATGCACCACATAAATAGATTTTAGATTTCTGAACATTCGCAAAAGCTCCTTAAAAGCAATTTGCAGTCTTTTGTAGAGCAGAGCATCCAATCCCGATTACTACCGAAATCGGTTTCACTTTCTGGAGCTTGCCCGTAGGCAGTCTAGGCTCTACAAAGGCATCGACCAAATAGCAATTTGAAGGTTAGCTCGACACACAGAAGACTGTGTATTACAAAGCACGTCTCGAAAGAGACGCGAGGCGCGGCTTTCAAGTTAATAAAACTTCACAGAAGGCCTGAACAGATTTATTAAAAATATCACATGTGCTGCCACAAAGTCTTGGAGACACGTATGTATACTTTTTCAAGCGAAACGGGTCTGACGTGACTTTTTAATAGGACACAACTCAAAATGATGCCTAGTCTTTGTTATTGTTATATTGTAAACACAACCTTGTTTATTCAGTCAACAAAAAACAATAAAATAACATCTATATAGAAATAAAATAAATTTGTTATCGTTCCGAATCCATAGCCTATTTTCGTTCGTCTATTATATTATTAATTTAGTCTGTCTCGTTGGATTTAGTGACTATTTACATAACTCGAACAGCAATTACTTCAATATAAAAATAAATATTTATGTTACATTTGTACATGTTTGTTTACACTTTACAGTGTCAGTAGCGATGGATAGATGAAAAATGTTTGCCATTGAAAGCGGAATAAATAGAGAGTAATTCAAATATAACCTTAAAAAATAAAGTTTTCATATTTACCATTGCTATATAAATGATGGTGATGCCAAATGTTATTCTCCACGTAAAACTCCAATCTAATGCACCGACGTACTATTTTCGAGGCTTGACATTGCTTTTAGTACAACGTGTTTGCCTTGCCATTGGTGAGCTGATGATCTCGTGCATGTGCCGAGTGCTGTGTGCTTTCGCCATCGTCTCACTCCGAGTAAACAGACTAGTGCGGCTTCTGTTGACAGTCAGCAAACTGACCACACTTATCTTAGCTGGATCAGATCTATTTGTCACGTTCAAGAGAATGGAGGGAACTATTGGCTAGCGTTCTACATCGACGCCATGTTGCTTCGAAATGTAAACAAATGATGCGCGGCGATTGTCTCTGGTTTTGAGGAACCCAAGTGAAACTTTGTCCGTTTAATTAAGTGTTTTTCTCGATTTGTTTAGTCGGGAAACACTCCCGTAGGTGTAATTGTTATTATTTACTACTAGGAAAACGCTTAAGTCCCGCCGCGTTGTTGGATGAGCGTAATTGGTGCATTGAGCTGCCATGTGTTATGCGGATTTTCTGTTGTTCTGTGAAAAAATCATTACTAAGTTGAAGATTTTTTTTAAATTAAATTAAATTATATAAAAAATTAACTTAAATTTTTTTTTTAATTAATCGTAATTTTAAAAAAGAAAAAAATCGTAAAATTTCGATTTTCATAAGAAATAATTATTTGATTGTGCTCAAATTTTACACGAATATATAAATTCATAAAATTAAGGTTCTGTGAAAAAATCATTACAATCGGATAAAGCATGTAGGTGTTATAAGTCAAAGAATTGTTTAAAAAAAGAAAAAACCCGTAAAATTTCGATTTTCATGAGAAAGAGTTTTTCGATTGCGCTCAAATTTCACACGAATACCTAAATTCATAAAATTAAGGTTCTGTGAAAAAATCATAAAATCGAATAAAGCATGTAGATGTTATAAGTCGAAGAATTTTTTTAAAAATCGAAAAAAATCGTAAAATTGCGATTTTAATGAGAAATAATTTTCAGATTGCGCTCAAAAACGTGGCAGTTCTAAGTTCAGAGATTTCGAAGGCCTCCATAAAATTTCATCGCAATTGGATTATAGGTTTAGCCGGAATCGTGTTAACAGACACACAAAAATACAGAAAAAAAAGAAAAAAAAACATTCCGGATTTTTTTCTCCAGTGTAGTAGAATGGAATCTTCGCTTCGCTCGCTACGCTCGCTACGCTCATCCAACAATTCAGTTAGAGTATTAAGTTTGTGAAGTGTGTTCATACCTAAAGTTCACACATTTAAATTGAGGAAAACCTTTTTAAAAAACTTCAGGAATACCGGAGGGAGTCGCCAACATCGTACGTTTGAAGCTAAAGCTTGTTTTTAAAATAGTCTCAAAATTATTGTTTGAATGTGTTTACAATTTACATTCCTATTTACTATTTACAAAGAAAACTTTATCACCATAAGTTTGGAAGCCGAATTAAGTTTTTATTGTAGATCATATTTTATCCACTTTCTAGGATAAAACTGTTTCATCATAAACAACAGTATCAATCAACTGTGAGATGAAACAAATTGCTAATATCCTGCGACTGAAGCATTACCTCTAAAAATAAATATATACCCCACGATAGGTTGTGTATAATTCAAATGTATTACAAAACGTGTACATCGCATTTATACTCTAATCACAATTAGAGAAAAATCAGTAATCATGTTTGTCATTCTAATCCAGACGCTTATAATATTTTCATTGCTTACATTGCATAATTACAATTTACCAACCCGACCGTACAATGGAATGATAATGTGTTTGTTTGTTTATTGACTGCGTTGAACCACAGAAGAGCCACAGCAACACATTGTACAGCAAGCAATATTGAAATCTAACTTTGCCAAAGTGATCTGATATAGTAAATTAAATGACATACATACTTGATAATGTTCTCCCACCATTATGATGCAATTTACGGGAGCATGCAATGGTATAAATTTTGAAAGGAAATATTAATTTATCATTAGGTTTTTACTTAAATTATTTTAAATTTTCTTTGTTCACTTTATGAGGTACTAATAATATACCCTGATGAATGATAGAATGTTGCTTTTATTCAAACGCGAAAAGATGGACCATGAATATATCATATCCGGACACTTCTGCGCAAAAAGCTGAAGCTGAAATACTTTGAAGTTGAAACAATATTTGTTACCTGTTGGAGACGGGGACTTGGGAAAGGACTTGGTAAAGGTGGAGGAAATGAAATATTTGGGAGTGTGGCTACACAGTAAGCTCAACTGGGAGGAACATGTCAAGGCAGTTGCAATGAGAGTATTGAAAGAGGCGAGTAGGAACGTAAAGGGACACGCGTACCAAACAATAGTTAGACCAGCTGTTGTAGAGTACGGAGGGGCTATTTGAGATCCGTGGTAGAATAGGGAAATTAATGAAATTATGGCAGTGCATTGACGAGCCGCAAGAAGTGTCCTTCGAAAGAAACATATGTGGAAGAAGAAAATGATAAAAGGGAAGGTAGTAAAGACTTATTAAAGTGTATCGGGAATGGTAAGGGAGTTAGAATTAGAGAAGCTTGATGATAGGAGAAGGGTGGACAGACTGGGTAAAATGTATAAGGTGACACAGGACATGAGGGATGGGGGAGATGAATAGCCATCTAAGAAGTGCTAACTATGTAGCCAGAGGTGACCATGTGGAAATATGAGGAGTATATGTGGGTAGGAACTTATTCCTGGTCAGAACGGTGATGGAGTGGAATGGCCTGACATATGTGGTAGTGGGAGAAAAGAAACTCAAAGGATTCAAAAACATACTTAAGCTTCTGTCAAAGGTTTATCCTGACTAGGGAAGAGAAATGTAGAGGCTCTGCCAGAAGATAGGAAATTAACAATTTGGAAGAAGAAAAAGAGGGAATTTAGAGGAAATGGAAGAAAAACCTGCCACCGACAACTAGTCAATAGCAAGGGAAGCAACAACAACAACAACAACAACAACAACAACAACAATAACCGCAATGTTTTCTCTAAAATTTAGTTTTGTGTAGTAGGTTTGTCTATGGTAAGGGCGGTTAACTGCATTGCGCACACACATCCCCTCATCGTACGCATATACTTTTCTGACAGATACACCCTTTTTATGCGTCAACCTTTTTTAAAGCCATTAGTGCATGTGTTATTACCCTAAGAGAAAAACGGCAGAATAAGCATCTACCAGTAAAAATGGAAGTAATTTATTTTTAAGAGAATGGGCCAAAACAAGAATATTTGGCAGGTGAATATTTTTCCCGTGCAACGAACAAAACGTGCTAACTGTGCGTTCCGAAAACCTGAACAAATATTTGTTTGCGAAATCTTGTACTTAAATCTTTCTAGTGAACTAACTCTTCCCAACTTCAAGCGTAGACTAGTACTAATTCATCTGCTCTCTTATTGCTTAAACGTCAGCTAGCGCCTATCAGACAACGCTTTTATTATTATGTGTTTTATTTATAGAAATTGAGTTTCTTATTCATCTAGGATCAGTATTAAAATATCCCGATAACTATAAAAGTCGGACAACTTGTTTTCATTATGGCAACAATTAATTCAAGTTTTTGAAATCCTCCAAATTTGCTACAACTTACTTCGAATCAATAACATGAACATTTTGTAATAGTAGTGTATTTACCAAGTTGCAGGAACTTATTTTCAGTATGGAACAAATTCAAGTTTAGACGCATCGTAAAAACGAAATTTGGTAGGATAAAACTAGCTAAAGAACCAACATGCCCTCAATCGAGTACGAATGCAGAGATTGAGGAATATCAATGCACCCTTGCATATAATCTATACATACTAAACTCACAACCAAGACCTAGACGTCACATAAGGTAGGGCAAGTTGCCACTGGCATGATTCTCGCGAAATAGTATTATATTATAAAAAATAAAAATATTAAAGTCGACCATACCTTGGCTATTTAAAGTAAACCACTTTTTCTCATAAGCACTTTTACGTTCGCTAGGAAACATTTTTTATAATCTGTTTGAAGTCAGTGATCGCTATAACGAACTATATCATGGTGTTTTCTATGCATTCATTAACAAAATTATAAATTCAGTGTAATGTGTTTGTAATTCAAGCAAACAAAAACCAACAATGCCCGACCAAAATGTTTATTATCGGTAACGTTAATTCAGTTTGTGTGATAAACCCCTGGATGATTCCCCCTGTGGCTCAGTAGGCTACACTATTGCATTACCAGGCTGCAATTCAATTTTCAGCTGCCCTCGTAACTTTTACCTCCCAACCGGGTGAATTAATTATCTAGGTAATTACTTTAAGCTTAGTCCACTCGTTTTGTGTCAATGCTGTTCTGAGACTTTGACGTCGGATTAGTTCGGTACGCGTTTCCTTTTAAACGGTTTAGCAGACATTTTATTTCACGGAATAATTTTATACAAAAATAATTTATGATTTGCTCTTATAGTCATATGTGTGATTTGCTCTGACTAATATGGAATCGCAGTGCGATAACCGTGGACTATAAGCACAGTTTAGGTAACTCTCACTTCGGACTTAAATATTATTTGTATACAACATCCAGGCATCGTCTCTATCAGCATCGTAACAAGCAACATGGTAAATATATATTGAAATATCATAATCAGCTTTAATTAAAGAATTGTTAATCTACTTGTTTTACTGTGCGAGTGTATCCAAGACCCACGGGTTGACGTTTCTCCAAAAAAAAATGTTGTTTAAACCACACAGTTCAACATTTGGCATATTGGAACATCTTTAATATTCTTTCCTTTTAGTGATCGTTTGCAATTTATTTCTCAATTCGAAGGGTATTCTATGTAAATTACCATTGTGTTCACACGCACGCGCGCTTAGTGTTATGAAACCGTCATAGGGTCATGGGATACATAAAACATGGCTTTATTTCAATGTAGGCTGCATTTGGAACAATTAATGTAAACGTTAATATTTCATTCGTACCTAGAACCTAATTAAATTGATAGCGCTTGTTATACCCGGCACCTCCACCAAATCCTCTTACTTGATAGTGAATGAAAGATTTACGACTTGGAAGCTATTGTCCTATTCGAAGTGACAAACTGTGATGAAGGACATTCATGTCCAAACCATGGTTCTAACACACGATTACACGACCCTTGGAGTGACACGTCTTCAAACACGGCTTCCAAGGTTCTCTGACGTTTGTCTAAATTCAAACAACATTTCAATGATATTTTAAATGATCTGATTAAACCCAAACTAAACCCATTTGTACAACAACTTGTATCCACTACTATAGTAAGCAGGGAATCACGAATAAATGTCGACCCATATCATCCAATATTGTTTTTGTTTTCAAACGCATCGTCCCTACACACACCCGAAGTATGGATGAATTACCAAACACGTTGAATAATATACCCGGCACCTCCACCAAATACATTCATACTTTCGAGACTATTACAATACCGGTGATCAAATTTAAGAGTTGGGCGAAATCAACGACGTACCCGGCACCTCCACCAAATATCTTCACTCTTTCGAAACAATAATCAAAATTTATTAGTTGAACGAGATCAACGATTACACTTTTCGGGATGAAAATTTAATCAACGCATATTTAAACCCTTTTTTAATGCAGAAATTGCAAAACCTTCCATTAATAATGCGATAAACCCTTGAAATATCCAGGTTCGTTTCACTTTCCTATGTCAAGTCTTAGCTAGACTTAATTAACTTGAACGACGTACGAAGTGTTTTATGGTTTTAATTAAGTCTTGCAACTCTAAGTCAACTCTGTCATGATGCTACACTCAAGAGTCAACTATACCCCCCCCCCCCCTCCTACTCCTCTCACTCAACCAACCTAGCTGACACATCAAACTGAAAAAGTTCGAGTCATAATGTTCAGAATCGTAATAAGCTGTTTATTTGCATATGCAAAAATCATTCGTTAAATGAACTCCCCGGTCTTGTTGTCATTTGCAAACGAATCTGCAAACCTAAGTGACACATTTGTTATATTTGTAGAGAGTTGTGTTCTATCATCTTTGTTTTATTATATATTGACTCTCAAATCTTCAAAGAATTCTCAAGGAACACCTTCCAACGATAAGGAAAATGTAATGTTCGATTAAATTTTTAAAATATGTCCGTTATTGCCATGTTTATAATTTTTTACAATGAATGATTCAATTTGGGCTTAACGACTTACATGTATTCGAACTTGGCAGGACGATTTTTTGAAGAATATAACTATAGCTTTCAAATAATATGTTTTAAATGGTTATGCTACTTATATTTCTCAAGTAAAACAAGTCAATAACACCCAAGATAAAAAGCTCTTAACAATCGTAGCTTCTTCTATCGCCAGTAAATCAACAACTTAGAACAAATAGCCCACTTTAGGTATGCCCTTTGTATGGACCGAGAGTCTGTTTCCAAACACAACCGAGACGAATAATGAATTGTATTTATTTATTTTTTGTTGATTACAGTGCACAGTGTACTAAGTACCAAAAAGGGCTGTGTAAACATTTATGATGTAAGTACCCTTTAAAAGATTAGGCAATCGAAACTGAATAGCATTTGGTATTCCCTTTCAACTGTCCTCTGTCACAAACCTAGTAAATTTGAAGAGGGGGGTGAAAAATGTCACACAATTTATTAATTTCATGTCGATCATTCTTTCACGTATGAAACATATCCTTTAGTAATTACTTAGTATGTAATTAGTACTCTCATTACGCAGTATGTACTAACACCGTGTTTCGTCGTAGAGTTACATTTCGGTTTTACAACACAATGGATTGTTTATCCGCGTAGAACGTTCGGCACGACCAATGGTCACTTTAGAAGGCTTCTGTTATGTTGACTTGTTTCTACATCGAGTAATGCTTTCATCCGATAATCTATTGACCCGTGCGTTCTATTGTGCGTCTACAACAGCGCGGCGATCGCATTCAAGCACCGCATTCGACCGTTCTGTACACGTTTCAGACCAGTCTGTAGAACATTTTGCAGTGACGTAGGCCTGAGAGTAAATGCGCTTCATTGGCAGGCATATTTAACATAAATTGTGGCATATTATATGTTGTATAAAATTATTAATGGATTCGGAAAAATACATGGAGGGGCGTCGATACAGATAGATTTCCAAGTAAAGAATCACAACATTATAGTGTCAAGCATTACCTACCTTAAATATTAATCATTGCTGGATGAGTCAACGTCTACGTTTTAATGTCTATAAGTATATGTTTTCTATCCATTAGGCTATGCTATGATTTGCACTTGTGGAGTATTTGTACTCTGTTGTAATATGCATCTTATAAATAAACTCTCATTAAAATATTATAATGAATTTTAGAGTAACCACGCGTTTTTTTTTTTTTTAGTTATTATGAGTATTCTAATTACTGCCACACTATTATAATTAATATTATCAAATAATTATTCCTAACAAAATAATTGTGGTATTATGAGGTCAAAGAAATTAAATAACATCTCGCCCCTAATGATTCGAGCCTTTGGAGATCCAACTACGTCTATGACAAAATTAAGTCTACTCTAAAAATCATAATAATTCTGCGGATTCTCATTCACAATTTAAAAATGTATAGGGCTTGAAATCTTTTCAGGCATAAGATTTACGGATGTTTGGTAACTACTTAAATCCAATACTTGTTGTTACTTATAATACTTGCAACACAATACTTAAAATACTTGTTGGTAGCCTACTTGTGTAAACGATTACTTGAAACGGCAACGGCATCCGTTCTAGCAACTAAGTACATAATAAACTGTAAACTATTCTGTTAAATTATACAATTTTCCTCATTTTCCTTGTTATTATACTAGCGTAGCCCGCGGGAGAAATTGTGCTCAAACATTTGTTTGCTTCTTCCTATTTCAAATACTGATCTCTGACTGTCATTATTTGCTCGTCGATGAGGACTGTCCCAACATAGATGACTTATTTTATTTTAAATTAATTAAAGTCTCCCACTAAAAATCAGTTCTGTGATTGAGTGGGTAGACTAAATACGATTTAATTTTTTTGTTACCAGTACAATGAGATAGATACGACTTATTGGTATTTTTTTTTCAAAAATAACCAGATTATTAAACTGTGACAGCTAACGTAGCACGCCGACAAGCGTAGGAGCCTTAAATCTTTTTTCTCTGTCACCAAATGTATTATGAGGCACTCTCGAGCGGAAAATTAAAACACCTAGCCCTGGCAAACATACGTCACAGTGGTGAAAACACAGTTTTTCGTTCTCCTTTGTTCGTGAAATCAATCATTGCCAAACCACAGCGCATTTGTGCTGACGAGCGAACTTCGATTGAAGTGAAATACGGATCGGACGTTGACTGACTGTGAGTGAAATCACGGAAATGTACTCTCTACTCTACTCTATATAGGATGTGAGTTATCATCCCTTCAAGTGTATTGTCAGAACCTCTGCGATGTATAGTCCAGCTATGTTATAGATCCATTCCAATAGAAACAACCCCTATTGTCAACTAACAATCAGGGTAGATTAAAGCTGGAGCAAAAACGATTTCACATTATTGTATTACAAGTAGACAAACACAAACACACAAATATACAATGGATAATGTGTTCAATAATATGTCGATATTGATTGCGATTATGCAGCGATATACTCTGCTCCTGCAAGTTTCGTGAACCTTAGTTTTTTTTTTAAATATGTTTTTGTATTTTCTAGCGGTGGTATTAGACTCTACCTCTGCATTGATTTCTTGATGCTGAACGCATATATTTTGAACTATTTCTATTCGAAATAATGAGTGATGATAGATGAGGGGTAAAGGACAATAACAAAAACCTGTGCCTTATGCGGGACTCGACCCACGTATCTCTGGTGGCATACGCTCTGGGCCTACGCCCTAATCGTATGAGCCACCGCGCGCCCGCGCCGTGAAACCTTTTGTTGTTTTTACTTTGGAGTTTGTCGAAACTCCGCTAGAAGATTCGCAGACCTTGCACTCTTTAAAATCGAGGGCAATTCAGAGTACTATCACTACAAGATTTGTCTGACTCAAAATTTAGATGTTTTGATAAATTCTTATTATATAGTCCTGTCGGCATCTCCGTTCCATTTATCTTCACACCCTGAACAGGTTTCCTTTGGAAAAAGTTGTTAAAATTGTTTTCAATGTTAAAGAGTATAAAATGAGATGTAATTTGAATGTAATTAAATTCAATAGGTATGTAGCGTTACAGTTAGAGTAATTATACATCAGAACAAGTAGAGCGTATTTAATAATTGCTTCAAAAGTTTCCACTCAAAGTTAAACTCGGTGACCTGGTTCAAGTTTCGAGTTCAGTATTTCAACTTGCAAGTTTACGTTACAAAAACGCTTTGATTAATTCGTTACAATCATGCCTTCAAAACCAATTAGTAGAATATTGCAAAATTGCAAAATGGGTCAACCATCACCAGGCAGTGTGTTGTATTGTAGCCCCTGCTATAGCCAGCGAGTCGTAACGAGAGAGGCGGCGCATACGTCACTATGAGCACCGTCCAAAGTCATTCCCGACCCATTCGAACCGTGATTTCTGCTCCAGGGATTATTGACATCGCAATGGTGAGAAATATGGAGCTGCTGCCGCAAAAAGTGGATATCTCACATTTTAATAAGAGACAAAAATGTGGAGGGGGGGGGGGCAAGCGATACGCGTCATCGGATGGAGAGCTAAAAGCATGCGCACAGTTTTCCTCAGTAATGACTATTCTTGTGAAAAGTAGACGAAAAACGATATTCGATACATTTTAACAGCATTATTTCATATTCTAGGCACAGACAGTTGGTCAGAAAGGGTGAATGTAAATGTATAGCGTTAACCTTGTGGTACACAAATGGACAAGATTTGATCTTGTTCTTTACTAAACGTTAAGCGAGCTGTTAACCATGACGAGGGCTAGCTTTGAAGATACCCTAGCTCAACCTCAAGAATACATCATGTTAATAATTCAGTTCTCTCAGACGCTATCAGGACATCTTACATGTAAAATGCACACCAAGATTTATCGTTAAAGCTTCTGTTTCAACACTGGAAACCTCATCTCCAACTTAAAGGAGGAAACAGCAGACAATATGAAATACACCAGGATATTTTATAAATGATAAAATGCGTTGTAAGCATAGTTCTTGAACAAGAAGTCGGTAAATATATTTGCCAGTGAGTTCTAAGCGTTTGAAGTTTAAGATGAATTCCCATGACGTCATCATGTCCGATGTAACAAATCTTTTGCTGTGCAAGCTCAAGCAAGATTTGTGCGACTCTGTTCAAAAGTGTTCTAAAGTGCAAAAGTGCAAAAGTGCTTGCTTGTAACTTCAAGCATGTAGCTAACTCTGTATGCAACAGTATTTACATGTGTATTTAGTCCAAGGTCCACCGAATCTCCTAGCGGACTTTCGGGGAACCTCCGGCGATCGAGTGAAGCGGCGGGCGCAAGGAGATCTAGCGGCGTCTTCTAACACCATGTACATCTCTTGTCCACAGGTGCCATCAGACCATCTTGTTACGTGCAGCCACCGCAGTGCGATTCGCAGCCCTGCATGAACCAAGGCTTATGTTCAGAAGGCTGGAATAGGTTCATATGTGACTGTTCTGCGACAAGCTTCACCGGGCCTACATGCGGAAAAGGTAAAAGAACTAATTTCGAAATTACTCCATCTTTTCACAGTTTTATTAATTACGTATTTTCCTAATTTAATTTAACGACGCTTTGCTAAAGAAAACAATACCGTTGATTTTTATAAAATTATCTTTCATCGTAAAATCTTGAAAATCGCGTAGAATAAATGTCAACTAAACATTAATTCAAGATACTTACTTTCTATATGGAAGTATTTCAAAACGTCAAGAAAAACTCAAGGGGTGATTTTCTGGGGTTATACTAGAACGAATTTTCCACCTGAGTCACTTTTCTGACAAGAGATGTACTTTGCGCTATCCAACACTACTTGAGTGAAAGCGTTGGAGGGTCAATATCCGTGGTATACCCGGATGTAGCAGGGTATGGACAATTAACAAGTGACACAAGGTATCTACAACACCAGTTCAACACGTGTTGTAATTGATGTTTGTAATTACCGTGATGTTGGTATAGCAATATAGCAACTAGACAAGGGGTACGACAACTGTTTGTTCGTGTTGCACTGGGTGTAGTGAAACGGGGCAATAACGTAATTGCACTGGAATAGTGGAGTAGAGGAGTAGAGTTGTGACATATGTGCACTCGCCAAATTAATACAACGTGGATCGCTCTCTGTGCGGGTGCGCACCAATGCGTTATAGTGCATGCTAATGAATGCGCCATTAGTAAATTGCTGGGTTGTAGCTGTAAATAATAATTGTAAAGCACGGGTAAGGGGAGTCAAGCTACAAGAAGAAAACAAAAATAAAACAATTTACTGTGCGTCGAACTTCAAACGAATCATTCCATTAAACTAGGAAAACGCTTAAGTCCCGCCGCGTTGATGGATGAGCTTTTTAAAGGTTTTAGTTTGCGTGGGATATCTTTAATTTTGCAAGTGCTTTGTTTTGCTGCCTACGCATTGTAGGTGAATGTTGTCAAGTTTCTTTTGTTTCTTGTCAATTGGTTTTATTTACCGTAAAAAACTTGTATTAAAAGCTTTATTTCTATGGATTATGGCTAAATTTTCCACTTTTTCTTTCAAAAAGCACTACATAACCATAACCTTAATGTGTATGTAAAATATGAACGTTGTAGCCCCACCCGTTTGGTCAGAATTGGCCCAAATGGCACGAAAATATCGCACAAAAAGTCAAAAAAACATATATTAAAAGCTTTATTTCTCTCAATTCTGGCTAACTTTTTCAACTTTTTCTTTCAGAAAGCAATACATCACCATTACCTTAATGTCCATGTGAAATATGAACGTTGAAGCCCCACCCGTTTGGTCAGTATTGGCCCAAATGGCACGAAAATATCGCACTAAAAATCGAAAAAAAATCGTAAAAGTACGATATTCATGAGAAATATTTATTCGATTGTACCCAAAAACGTGGCAAGTCTAAGTTCAGAGAAAACGAAGGTCGTGTCAAATTTTCATCAAGATCGCATATGCCGTTTGCCCGGTAGAGAGCGAACAAACAGACAGAAAAACGAAAAAAACAAAAAAACAAAAAAACAAAAAAACACCCGAGCTAAATTTTTGGGGGGTCGGTGAAATTGAAGTCTTCGCTTCGCTCATCCAAAAATGTTCCCCGCTTGTTTTTGCATTCATTAATGTTGGAAGCGCGCGAGGCACATAAAGTTTCGAACTTGGTGGAAAAAATTGCTACAAACTTTCTTAGCACGTGACAGATTTATATGACATTTCAATTCATGAATTGGTTTTTGTAAGAAGATATAGTTAAGTCCATGTTGATTGTTCCAGACGCGACCACCCTGAGCTTCAACGGGTCGCAGCACATGTTGGTGACGATGCCAGAAGACTCCCGGAGTCAAACGGAGGACGTGATCCTGAGGTTTCGGACCACGAGACCGCTAGGGCTGTTGCTGACCACGAACATCGAGGCCTCAACGGACAAGCTGGAGCTTGCCATGGTCGCGGGCCGAGTGCGGCTGACAGCTCGCCTGGGAGACAAAGAGAAGGTAAGAACATCACAGTGTGACGAGGGATTTACAAAGTCCTGCTCTTAGAATTAAACATTTCTTCTTGCATTGTTAACCATTAGAATTCATGCCATTCTCAGCTAATAAAATAAAGGTGTAAATTGATGAAAGGACTCGGATGTATTTGTCCAATGACATAGTACATTTCGAAATAACAGGACATCAAAGTACATGTACAAGAAATAAAACAATGTTTCATTACTAGGAAAACGCTAAAGTCCCGCCGCGTTGATGGATGAGCTTTTTAAAGGTTTTAGTTTGCGTGGGATATCTTTACTTTTGCAAGTGCTTTGTTTGCTGCCTACGCATTGTAGGTGAATGTTGTCAAGTTTCTTTTGTTTCTTGTCAATTGGTATTATTTACCGTAAAAAACTTGTATTAAAAGCTTTATTTCTATGGATTCTGGTTAATTTTTTCCACTTTTTATTTCAAAAGGTACTACATAACCATAACCTTAATGTCCACGTATAATATGAACGTTGTAGCCCCACCCGTTTGGTCAGAATTGGCCCAAATGGCACGAAAATATCGCACAAAAAGTCAAAAAACGTATATTAAAAGCTTTATTTCTCTCGATTCTGGCTAACTTTTTCAACTTTTTCTTTCAGAAAGCAATACATCACTATTACCTTAATGTCCATGTGAAATATGAACGTTGTAGCCCCACCCGTTTGGTCAGAATTGGCCCAAATGGCACGAAAATATCGCACTAAAAATCGAAAAAAAATCGTAAAAGTACGATATTCATGAGAAATATTTCTTCGATTGTACCCAAAAACGTGGCAAGTCTAAGTTCAGAGAAAACGAAGGTCGTGTCAAATTTTCATCAAGATCGCATATGCCGTTTGCCCGGTAGAGAGCGAACAAACAGACGGAAAAACAAAAAAAAAAACAAAACAAACAAACAAACAAAAAAAAAAAAAAACAACGGAGCTAAATTTTTTGGGGGGTCGGTGAAATTGAAGTCTTCGCTTCGCTCATCCAATTATCTTCCCCAATCATCAATATGCTCATGTTATTTGGTAGTTGAACAATATAAATGTTAATATAGATTCCAACGCTTATGAAAATGAAGTAAGGGTTTAACTGTATGGTTCCAACTACGCAAATGATAAGAAAAAGTCTCTAGTCATCTAGTTTAACTAAAAGCTTAAAAAACCAGAATAGTTTTTAATTAACTAAGGGAGATAAAATGGTAAATTTTTTTGCTCCGTTTAATCTTGATAGCTTTATTTTATATCAAGAAAGAAAGTGGTGAAGATTGTTCTGTTTAAATAAAAGCATTATTAATTTAATATTACGAGGCGACTGCGAACAATGTGGTAATTTAACTAAAAGCTTCGGCAAGTCAAGGGTAGTTGTTTTGTTAATCAACTAATTTAGGAAAGAGATGTTAATGTAAATAGCTTTATATTAAAGCGTTTGAGGAGATGATAAAAGAGAGTTAATGCTGATAAATCTAGCTTCGTGTTGTAATAATGTAACAATGCGCTCTTCCAGACGGCGCTATTTACCTCGACGAACAACGCCACTAGCGTACGTCAGCAGCGCAGCCGTGCGGAAACCATATGAAACATTTATTGAGCTGTGCTTGTTTGAAAAGCGAAACTTTCATCTGCGCGCCTTGTTTCTAAAGTCTGTTTAATTTGTTTAGGTTTTGTTGGCGGGCCAGGGTTTGAACGACAACCAGTGGCACACGGTGCGGTTCTCCCGGCGGGGTCCGAGCCTCAAGCTGCAGGTCGACGACGATACTCCAATCAGAGGTGAGACAATGTCGTGTGGCTCGTGAAGGTTGAGATTACGAGTTCAAATCCTGTTACAGGCAGAAGATCTCAAACTTCAGATGAGGTTTGTTCGTTTGCAGACTTAGTGTAAACACTCAATATGCCAAAGTAATCACATTACACTGGCTGTTGGCGCTAAGGTATATGCGAAAAAGTGTTACACTGAAGCGAACGAGAGAGCCAGTGTATACACGTTAACACTATAGTAGAAGCGAACGAACCAATGGGCTTAAACCTATAGATTCTTGTATTGGGAATATGTAAACGTTGATTTTGGAGCTGTTCAATAGCAACTAGGCACATGATAATTTTTCCCCCTGGGTTATCCTTTACAACCAGAAATATATAGGATATAATAAAACAATAAAACATTTATAATTCATCTTCATAAAAAAACATGTAGGCCTAATCATTATTTTGCTACTCGAAATTTAGAGTATCAACAAAATAACTGTTTTGGTGGAGGTGCCGGGTCATTAAACTCGAGTGTACATTTTGATACAAATGATTATATTTTGGGTTATTTTAAACTTTCTTTCCAAACAAATAATAAAATTTCAATATCGATCATTATATCAATGTAATATCAATAGTTGAATGATATGTCACAGCCTTGCCGTAATTACGTTCGCACTTGATCATTGTAATTCTATAGAGATTACATTTTGTAATCAATTATTATATCTTACTCTGTCTTCACTTTTGGAGCCAACATACAGACTAGCCATGGAGTTGAATGATAGTACTATTTATAACTCCATGGACTAGCATCAATAAATAAAATTAATATTGTACATATTGTGAGTATTCAAAGAGCAAATTGTGAAATAAAAATAAGTACTCGAACTCGAATTGGACTCGATACTCGAGTTTAGTACTCGGACTTGGACTCGACTACGAACTAAAAAATCAGGACCCGCATACTCCTAGTTGTTAGTTAACATTGTCAAAGATAATATTGACAGAGGTTATTCAATTTACATTACTAGACAAACTCGAAGCCAAAGTACAAATGTCGAATTGAAAAAGTACAAATATAGTCGTTGAAATATCAAACATCATTCAAAGCGGTTTGTTTATGTGACGAAACATTCATCATCCGGAATAGCTTCTCGTGTTCTGTTTTCACAATCTCCTAATTAAATCGTACATCCAGGAACTATTGGATTCTTTTTAGTTATTCTTGCTTTGTGCAATACCTGTACACGAAATGGTCGATTGGTTTATTTCTACATTTGACACAAACAAGTTTTGATTCATTTTTACTCTGAATAAACACTGAACATAAAAATATGTTAAATTGAGAATGAGTGCTAAAACTATTTAAAGTTTAATATTATTTCAAGAATTACTGCGGAACATAAAGGAGCTGCCTTCAGCTAGAGCACCAGGTTCTTTTTCCCGGCATGTTTCTTTCAATTATAACTTCCACGAAATTGACATCAATTTTCTCCAACTGTTAATATTTTTTTTCGTTAGAGAACATGAAATTGTAATATAGTAAAAAAAACATAATATTGTGTTATATGGACACACGATACAATTCAATCAGATGTGAAATGTAAACCACGGATCACGTGATCCGCAATGCTCTGTCTCCTCCCTCCCCCCACCCGGTGTAAAACTCACCTCCGAGCTTTGAGAGAGAACAGATCGAGTCCACCAGCTAGCAACGAGTATCGGCCGACCACAGTCGCTATCGATATCGCTATCGATTGTGGCCGCGTGAAATAAAGCTGAGCGATTCCTGATGAACCCCCCTCCCCACTCACTTTGATAGATAACGACTGTAATTGAATATGCATGACGGATCACAATAATCCCAAACTCGTGAGGGTGGACTTTTAAAATTTCAGTTTTGCTTTGATTATGCGCGGCAATGCGGAGCATTATAAAACGCGTTTGTTTTGAAACGTAGGTTGGATCTTCACGGTGAACGAGCGTACTGATTGCACCCGTTAACATCCTTTGATTACCCACGCGATGTACACGTACGCTTTAAACCCACGCAATCATCGTGTTCACATGTTAGCGGGCGAGATGCAACCGGCAATCCCGACTGAAGGGTTCTTTTATATTTAAAAATAATCTTACATATCATACAACAAATTGTGTAAAGTGGTTAGGTTCTCAAAAATTCTTAGAATATAAAATTGTAATTTCTCGAAACAACTTTAAAAATGTATTATCTTATCTTTTTCAGCAATGCTCTCAGGTAATTTATTCCACTAAGATATTGTTCGATTTATGAATGAAAATTCCCCCGCGTCTGTCTGAATAATTTCTCTTTTAAATTTCAAGTTACGATCCCCTCTTTCCTTATAAATCCCCTTTTTAGGAAACCATTCATTTCTTATCAACCTGGAAACTCCCGAGATGCCTTATAAATTTTGCTTAGCCTGTTTTTTCCCTCCTCAAATACACAAAGATTTTTTCGGTCATAGTAGAATGGTGATATTGATTCTCACATCAACAGTCCTTAAACTTATTCCTCAATTAACTAGTCGGTTACCTGGAGAGGTTCACACTGGCTTCTGATAAACAATACAAAAAGACAGTGATTACCGAACGATATCAATTTTATCAGTAATATGTTTGTGTATCATTACAACAAAACAGTAGCCAGCAATTTAAAAAAAAATGAATCGCACTTCGCACGTGATTAGATAGTGTAAGATTCACGTGAATAGCTAAACAAAATATAATATATTTATTGAAATAATGGGAAGTAATACAAAACGTGCGGAATAGTCAATGTTCTAACTGTAACTGTGTAACTTGTTCAGGTATAATAAAAACAGCAAAGCACACAGATTACTTTTATTTGCGAGCATACTAGAATGTTACGGATTGTACTGAAACCCTATCTTCTTAACTACACGAAACAAAAGTCACAATTAATTCTCTGCGTATAATATCTTTCAGCCGAAGCAGTACTGGGCAAGCAGAACACACTAGAATACAGATCCCTCCACGTCGGCGGCCTGTTCCACGCGGAGGAGGAGATTCAGATGACCAGCACTGTACCGAACTTTGTGGGCTCGATGCAACAGTTCACGTTCAACTCCCAACAATACTTCGAGCTCGCCCGCTCCTCGGGCGGCAACTACGGCGGCCAACAGAACAACAAACTAACTCCACAGTTGCGAATCACCGCGAAGTTCGGCAAACGTGACCACCAGTTGGTTCACCACCCTGTGACGTTCAAGTCGAAACACACCTTCATCGGTCTCCCGGTCCTCAAGGCGTACTCCGCCACCAACATCTACTTCCAGTTCAAGACGCGCGAGCCTAGCGGCCTGATCCTCTACAACGCGGGCAGGGAACAAGACTTCATCGCCGTGGAGCTCGTCAACGGCCACCTCCACTACATCTTCAACCTGGGGGACGGGCCGGTGCGCGTGCGCGACAACGCGAGGAGCAGTCTCAACGACAACCGATGGCATGCGGTCACGATCGGCAGGCCCAGTCCCAAGCAACACACGCTCATGGTGGACGAGAACTTCGCGATAGTCACGAGTCTTGGCACCAACGAGAACCTGGACCTCGCGGGGATCTTGCATCTAGGTCAGTAGCGAGGGAGTGAGAGGACAAACAATAGCATGTCTTATGATGAAGAATTCAGGAGATGCATCAGTGCGATATTGAGATATTAAAAACAAAATTGAGTAGGATTTGAAAAAATGATTAGAATTATTATTATTATTATTGAGCATCCTAGTGAAGACACTGAATTGTATGATAGCTAAATTGTTTTTTGTAACGGATTGGGTAGACAATGAGATTTGTTAATTTTGTACTGAAAATCACTAGTGGATAATAGTCTTTATTTTAATAACAACAAACATAAATGTTTAGACGGCAGAAGCTACGAATTTCCATAAACGTTGTTAAAAATTATTAAAATAAATAGTTTGACATTAAAGTGTTTTCAATACAAAAACAATATGAACAATGCTATTTACAAGACTAGATTAGGCTATGTTTTGCATGTACGAATGTGATATGTGAATTCTGTGTTCTATACAACTAATGGAAGTTTTCTTATATTCTTTTATGATACACCCGCTTCGGGTTCAACGTCCCCGTAATGTATTCTTGTTCCTTCAAAGGTGGAGTCCCGAAGGACTTGTACGTGACGCTCCCTAAGCAGATGCAGTCGCGCCACGGGTTCGAGGGTTGTCTGGCCAGCCTTGACCTCAACGGGGAGTCACCGAACATCCTGGTGGAGGCCGTGGTTCCCAGTTCCCAGGTGTTTGCCGGCTGTGCAGGTAGCTTCCTTTATTATACTACTGCTCTCAGTTAGTACTCATTTAGTCATTTTGTACTGATCTTGATGTGAGTGCTTAGCTCTCGATTAAAAAATTTAGGTATAAAAGTTTCAAGGAATACAAAATGTATCTTTATTTCATATTTCTTGTATAATGAGGTTCAACAAGCGCACGTTTTCTTAATAGGATATAGGGAATCTGTTTTAGACAAATTTCAGTTCGCTCGGCTACTGACACCACAGATTTCAACTTGCAACTTTCAGTTTTCCAACTTTTGTACAGTTTGTTTGTCTTTTCAGTCACACTTTTATACAAATCGTTTTTAAATAATTATTATACACAAAAGGATTTTGTAAATATTTCATATTTTAAATATTAATCTACGACTGTAGGGCTGTTCATTTACGTTTTCTTGACAACTTTGTAAGGTTTAACGTCAGATGCTTCCTGGTCGAAACAACAGCCTACTGCCAAAATATGTGTCCTATTACTGGCTGAGAAATAACTCAAAATAGTGCAGGATGCCAGCTACACAGTCATAGGACTTAAAGTAGTCGCCCTGCTACATGGGGCATGATGTCTCTGTGTTGTTATTCGAATATATTTACTCGTGTTCATAACACCGGAAATAAAAAACTTCTTTTTGATGCGTATATTATGCAAAATTGCAAGATACTGTATTGTGAGAAATGAACTAGGCCGATAGTTGTGTGTTTTATACTGTACCGCTAGGACTTTATATCTCTTGGCTCTATGATAACCTGCATTTTTTATAGGAAAATATATAAAATGCTTTGAATGTATTTCAATAAAACAGACTGTTTACGATGGAAATGAAATTTTTCATTGTCAGGTACTATTCTGAAGCAGTCACAAGTATGCAAAACATGCCAAAGAATGTGTCTGGTTTATTTTTAAAAATAACTAAAAACAAGGGTGATGACATATTGAGGTTATACTCCATGTGAAAACGTAAGATGCTGTTTTCCGTGCGAAGATCATACTTTCAAATAAACTAAAAAATATAAATAAAAATTAATTAAGTAGATTAATATCGTTTTTCAAAATAATGAGCACTCGTTGTCATTTTCATAAGATAATTTTTGTATAGTGCATCAAAAACACGAGACATTATTCTGGAATTATTAACGAGGCAAAAATCTTACCAGTTAAAATGTGGTTTACGGCAGAGAAGTTAAAAAATACGTAAAACATCATGTAGATAATTTTTCGATACGTGCTTTTCACCGATTATCTAAATAAATGAAAGATGGAAAAATCATTACACAAAAAACTTTTTGGGCTTTTATCGAATGTAATTCGTTTTTATAAGAAAAATCCGATGCGCTAAAGTGGCATTATTAAGATTTCAAACCTTAATTTATCGCAATGGAACGTTAGATGTGTTCAGCACAAAATAAAAAAAAATAAAAAAGAAATTCCGATTTTTTTCTCCAGTGTAGTGAAATGGAATCTTCGCTTCGCTCGCTACGCTCGCTACGCTCATCCAAAAACAAGGTGATACACATATTAGAGGTATAACAATCAATAAGGAAAAACGTAAGATGCAATTTCATCGCGATACGAAGACAATTTCAACTCAAAACTATAGACAATATAAATGGGGAAATACAGTTTGAAGGGGAGATAATATGGTTTTATAAAATAACGTGCGACCTCGGTGTCATGTTCGCAGTAGTAAGCTACTTGTAATAGTGATACAAAAACACTTGCTGAGACATATCTAGTAAGTATTAAACGAGGCACAGAATCTTCCAGTTAAATTGTTACGGCGAGAATTAATCCATAAACACCATGTAGGCCTAATTCCTTTGAAACGTTTGCTGTCACTGCACAAATAATATGAAAAGGAAAAATACTTGCACATCACTTTTTGCTTTACGTGTGTTCATTTTTTATGTAGGATAAATGATGATGTAATAGTACACTAGGAAAACGCTAAAGTCCCGCCGCGTTGATGGATGAGCTTTTTAAAGGTTTTAGTTTGCGTGGGATATCTTTACTTTTGCAAGTGCTTTGTTTTGCTGCCTACGCATTCTAGGTGAATGTTGTCAAGTTTCTTTTGTTTCTTGTCAATTGGTATTATTTACCGTAAAAAACTTGTATTAAAAGCTTTATTTCTATGGATTCTGGCTAAATTTTTCCACTTTTTCTTTCAAAAGGTACTACATAACCATAACCTTAATGTCCATGTATAATATGAACGTTGTAGCCCCACCCGTTTGGTCAGAATTGGCCCAAAAGGCACGAAAATATCGCACAAAAAGTCAAAAAACGTATATTAAAAGCTTTATTTCTCTCGATTCTGGCTAACTTTTTCAACTTTTTCTTTCAGAAAGCAATACATCACCATAACCTTAATGTGTATGTGAAATATGAACGTTGTAGCCCCACCCGTTTGGTCAGAATCGGCCCAAATGGCACGAAAATATCGCACTAAAAATCGAAAAAAATCGTAAAAGTACGATATTCATGAGAAATATTTCTTCGATTGTACCCAAAAACGTGGCAAGTCTAAGTTCAGAGAAAACGAATGTCGTGTCAAATTTTCATCAAGATCGCATATGCCGTTTGCCCGGTAGAGAGCGAACAAACAGACGGAAAAACAAAAACAAAAAAAAAAAAAAAAAAAAAAAAAAAAAAAACACATCGAGCTAAATTTTTTGGGGGGTCGGTGAAATTGAAGTCTTCGCTTCGCTCATCCAATTATTATCATTCTACACTTATTTGTTTATACAAGGAACCGATTATATTGTGTTTCGGAAAATAGAAAAGCTTAGCTTTGATATTGGCGCAGTTTTTAAATATGTTGTCAGTATAAATGCACAGAGCTTCGTGTATACCCTGTATTTCGTTGATATTATACTACCGATATTATACTCAAAACTCTGTGAACCTTCATTAACATCCAACGAAATTCCCAAGAACCTCCTCAAGTGTCATATATATTCATAAATAAGAAGCGTTAACCAATTTATGCCCGTGTAGATTTCCAGGCATAAATCTCTTGGACGCATTTCTATCCTCTCCAGGGTTTTATGAAGGCGATAAAAAGTGCCGGGTAGTGTAGGGTTAAACTGAGCTACATGGAGCTACCCACATAGTACACCGCACAATAATCACATTATATCACATTACATATTATATATTTCGGAAGATCACCGGTTAATCTTGACTGAAGGGTTTTTCAGCCGCATGCGAATGAAAAGGTTAAAAAGATTGAGTCTTATCAAATATCGCATGTCTTTATCCCAACTATCCTTACATCTCGTTCTTAGCTGAAAAGAAAGTAATGTTTACATTGGACAAGATTACTTCAAAATGCTTATTATTAACTATTAACATGTCCAAAAGACAATAACATATCAATCAATATTTTTGGTGATAAATACCAAATAAAAAATAATGAAAGTTTAAAATCATATAGGCCTACAGTCGTCTAAATTACATATTCTAGCCAATTTACCCTCGTTTTAGCGGACGCAAAACCAATTTACTAAAGCCCATATTTGTTTAGGCAAATACGTACACTGTTTGTATCGAAGAACTGCAATTCTTCATAAATTGATATCAGTCCTTCATATGTATCTAGTTGCTCGGTCATCCCGAAATCCACCCTTTATGTGTTTCGTAATAAACATTTTCGTATATAAACCAAAATTAGGCCATTTCAATGTTCAAACATAAGAATACTTTTTATTACCGAATATTATGGTAATTATGGTAGTTGTCGGTTAACCCGTTGTGACCTTCAACAAAATACTAAACAGTAATAGCAATATGGAGTTTGTTTACTTGGGATAGAATGCCAAAATACTGATGGTTTGACTAAATCCAAACAATTCGATCCCAGATCCTTGCACTCTTATACGTGTTTACAGAACTAAACTTAGGATAGGGAAGATTGTACCTTTTGAATACTTACGAGCTACCCTTAGGCCATATTCATGGCTCCTTTTAATAAAATAAACACGCTGCCTGGTCATAGGCGCCGATTATTAATGCAATAGACCCCCGACACGTTCTGGGGTGAGCTAAATTGAGTAATGAATAACTTAGGCGGGTAGGTGTATAACAGATTGGTTATGTTCAGAGCAGAGTTATTTATGATTCATCTACATAAGGGCTGCGCATTTTAGTGTGTGTTGACTTTTCATTCATGCTCAAGTGGGTTTAATTAGCAATAATTTTCACTTTTTTAGTGTACCCTTTAATTAATTAAGTTCTTGATAAATTATCAATTTGACTACAAGAATACGAAATTTGCATTGTTGCAATGTGTAATGAAAAATTGGGGTGTGAAAAATATTCGTTTCGCCATTTTATGTCGTTTTTGTGGTTTTGAACTGTAATTGCAGACCACCGTTCAGATGGCATTACATTAATCAATGAAGTGCACACATGAATGGTCATTGTGATATTTGATTTATGTCTACGTTTTATTTCATCCTGTAAAACGCCTGGTGCAACTGACAAGTTGTTCGATTTGCATTCAGTCCGTAACAAGTTTTCAGTTTAAATGGAATTAATTGAATTTTGTTTCCCATGTGACCTCTATTCGATTCTACGTGTTATGTTCATTTTTCATCAAACATAATTTATTCATCGAACAACAGCGTCATACCCACAGAGGTACAGCTGATGCGGTATGAGCGACACTCTCATTCGAGATGTAGTCGGTTCGATACCCGACAAAGGCAATAGCCTTAACGTTTCAGCGGTTTCCTCGGAAAAAATACTAATGGAAAACGACTGGGCTTGCACCATAGCGATATTGAATTGTTAACCTTTTAACCAATCTGTAATCGATTGTATATTTAAATATTCCATTTCAAGATACGTAGAAAAATATTAATAATTATAATGTTTAAACACTTCAGTTGCTTTGTATTATATTATATGACCGCGATCTAGGAAATTATTAATACATAGAATATGTTTTATTATTATCGGTCGATCATATAATTTTCTATGGTAAATAGATTGAAAAGTACGATAATCGATAAACAAATGTAGCATCGAACAGAGAGATTATTCTGAAATAATAGACCTTGCACAATCCGTCTCAATTACTGTAAAGAAATCGAAATATCACATTTAAATAAATATTTTGTGAACTAACAGTGAAAAAGTCCAATGATTTATATTTATATCACACCTAATCAGTTATTCATCTGGTAGGTATTGTCAAGTTCTGCCTAAACAGTTGTCGTAAAATGTCAATAGTTTTATTCCCGTTTTTATTCTTTCTTTGAATAATCGTTTTATTTTATTCTGTGTCCTTGTGGCAATTGTATCTGTACAACAGAGTTTTGTTTTGCTTAAAAAAATCAAAGTTCTATATAATATGCATCTCAATTTTATACTAGCGTTCTTAGTTTACGTCTAAGATTCCTTATCTTTTTCATTGTGTATCTTCCCGCGGCGATAACAGGAGTCTTACAAATAAGCCTAGGGTTGCAGCACGGTTGCATCTCTTGATGCGCATCGAGATTGCAACCACGACTTGTAGCAAGCTCAGTCGCGCACACCCTACTGACTATAAATACAGAATCACTGACAGTGAGCTTGGAAACGTGACAGTTTTAGACCAATAATGACCCAAAGAAAAACAGCTTTGTTTTCATTTCTCACCGCGACTGCAGCACCATTGTCGAATAATGTGCACAGAATGTTTGTTTGTCGTGGCCTAATATCCTAAGAAATCGACGAAAAGGTGTTGTTTATTATAAAATATTTTAGTTGAATTTGTGATGATATTCAGGGTTCTAAAATAGAAGATAGTATTACAAAAATAATGCTTTAACTAAAATATCTAAGGTTATAGTAGAAGCCGATTATAGTCGGTAGTGGGCAATTAGACAAAATAGTGACCACGAAGCCTTCTAGCCTACTTAACTTAGCTTCTTTTGAATTAAATAAACATAGTATTAATTATTGTACAGTCTTTGTGAATATTTTTAAAGATATTTTTTTTTGCAATAATTGGATAAGCAAAGCGAAGACTTTAATTTCACTGACCCCCAAAAAATTTAGATCGGGTGGTTTTTTTTTGTTGTTTTTTTTTGTTTTGTTTTTTTTCTTCTGTCTGTTTGTTAACTCTCTACCAGGCAAACGGCATATCCGATCTTGATGAAAATTGGAGGGGACCTTCGAAATCTTTAAACTTAGAGGTGTATTGTTTTTGGGTACAATCGAAGAAATATTTCTCATGAATATCGTACTTTTACGATTTTTTTCGATTTTTAGTGCGATATTTTCGTGACATTTGGGCCGATTCTGACCAAACGGGTGGGGCTACAACGTTCATATTATTATACATGGACATTAAGGTTATGGTGATTTAGTACATTTTGAAAGAAAAAGTTGAAAAAGTTAGCCAGAATCTATAGAAATAAAGCTTTTAATATAAGTTTTTTGATTTTTTGTGCGATATTTTCGTGCCATTTGGGTCAATTCTGACCAAACGGGTGGGGCTACAACGTTCATATTATACATGGACATTAAGGTTATGGTGATGTAGTACATTTTGAAAGAAAAAGTTGAAAAAGTTAGCCAGAATCCATAGAAATAAAGCTTTTAATATAAGTTTTTTACGGTAAATAATAACAACAAGTAACAATAGAAACTTGACAACAATCACCTACAATGCGTAGGCAGCAAAACAAAGCACTTGCAACAGTAAAGATATCTCATGCAAAAAAAACTTAAAAAAGCTCATCCATCAACGCGACTAAAAAAAGCGTTTGCGAAGCTTCCTAGTTTATCCTTGTAACGCAAGATAAGGCATGGTGTTGTAATACTAGGAAAACGCTCAGTTGGACGCGTTGTTGAGCGAGCACCGGTACGTGCAACATGACCCGAGTACGACATTCCCATAAGGCCCACCACACAGTGTAGGCCTAACTGGATATTGACATTGTACACTATAATATACTATTCCAACATCTTTGCATTGTACTAATTCACGTCATGCCTTCTAAAGTGTGTCTTTGTATCTTCACTGCCTCCTTCATTTTAACTTCATTTTTCGAATTATGATTACCAATAAGTCTTTAAAATCATGACCGATTTAGCTGAAAATTTGGAAAATAGGAGAGAATGTTATACTTATTGACCCTGCAAAATTTCATAACGATCGGAACATTTTTATTTTTATTTTTTTATTTTATTTTTTATTTTTTATAACTAACGATCGGATTTTGTTCAAAAACTATACAGCAACCCGCCTAGGTGGTATGTACGTGTGAAAAATTTCAGGTCGATCAGAGAAACGGTGCGACCTGTATCGAAGCAGTAACAGAAAAAAAACAAAAACAAACAAACAAACAAACAAACAAACAAACAAACAAAAAAAACAGACATTCGAGCCATAAGAGTCAAGTGGAGACGCTCGCTACGCTCGCTCAATAACCACTATTTCAAAACACCATCATCACCATCATCATATCATCTTCTAAGTTGGAATGTTCTAAGTGGTTAGTAACTATTAGCCTATTGGTTCGTTTATAATGGTAAAAAGGAAACAACCACCTTTAAAAACTTCTTCATAAAAATTCATTCAATGTAGAAAGCAAACTCTGGGACGTACCCGGCACCTCCACCAAAACCATCCATTATTTTCATAACTATTAAATTAAGCATTTTTTAGCGCACATGTATTATAGCAATAAGATGAACAATTAGACACAAATGGAGTTGGGATTTATAGTCGTACGATACCCTGGGTTACTTTAAAATTTTAAAATTAAAATTTCGGTTGTCTTCTGGATTTTCCAAAAAACGACCAAGTTCGTTAGTGTTATAGTTCGCACCGAAATAGATGTTTTTTTTTCTCTATAAAGTTATTTTTATGTTCGGGCTTCGTTCATACTCGGTTAAAAGTTATTTTTGTTTTGGATTAAGTATGTAGTATGTAGTATGATTTATTTATTTAGCTTTCGCTAGTTCGTTACATGTTACAATCATAACATACAATAATAAAATTACAAATACAAATAATATAACATAATATACAATTATGCGCTTCACATAAGTAGAAAACAGAGTCTATACATAATACAAAATTAAACTATTCCAACAATTTCAGTCACATTCCTTCATATGGAAATTCAGATTTTAAAAAATTAATACATTTAGTTTTATATATATTGAATCTACTTTCTTTGATACCGTTTGGTAGACTATTATATAATTTGTTCCATTAATAAAAATTGATTTTTGGTTAACAGTCATATTTTGTATGTTTAAATGAAATTGATTGGCCTGCCTAGTTTGATGATCATGAACTTCATTATTTTTGTTAATGAACTCATCAAAGTTGTCATTGAATTTTCCATCCACAACATTGCGGATGAAAATTAGTACCTTCAGGCCCATCTTTGCTCAACCGTCATCCATTCAGAACATCCAACATATCTCTAACAGTGTGTCTTTTGTTAACCCTCAATTAATTCTCATTCCTTTATTTTCCAATATTTGTAACTTTCTTATGTTATCAGTACCAGATTTCAGAGTAAAGAAGTGCAGTATTCAAATGAGGTCTGATTATTGTTTTATATATCATCATCTTGACCATTGACTTAAGTGTTTGCTAATAATTTCTGTACATATGACCAACTTTTCTTGCTAATCTTTTTTGATATATATTGAACATAATCATGAAAATTTAAAAGTTGGTCTATAATAACCCCAAATACTTTACATTACTTTGAAAATCTAGTTCAGAACCCTTCCAGTACATTTTACAATTTGGATTAATGCGTAATGTATTATTGATTGTTTTAACTAATGAATTTGAAATAAGAATACATTGAGTTTTGTTACATTAAGCTTCAACTTATTCCTCATAACCAATTACATAATAATTTAAGATCCCTATTTATTATATCACACACTTCTTTCAAATCTTACCTGCATACCAAATGAGTGTGTCATCTGCGAAAAGGTTTACAATGTTCTTAAAAGAGATTCAGGCATGTCATTTATGTAAACAATAACAACAGAGGTCCAAGAACAGACCCCTGGGGAACCCAATGTTAGTTTTTAATTTGCTTAGATTTATTTCCTAGTATTCTTGTTTGTTGAGTTCTATTTTCAAGATAACTCATTATCCATTCAATCACTGTTCCATTTATTCCATATTTACTTAATTTAGTTATCATATTTTTCCTATCAATAGTTTCAAAAGCCCTTTTTAAATCTATCATAACAGCACTATTATTTGTTTTCACTATCTAGAATACTTTTCCATTTGGAAATCAAATATTGCAATGCAGTTTCAGTTGACATTTTCCTTCTAAATCCTGATTGATATTTATAAAATAGGTTATTACTTTCAAAAAAATCTAACAGCTGGTTATGAACTACAATTTCTAATATTTTTTCATAAACTGGCAGCATATTAATAGGTCTAAAATCTTGTGGCATTTTTGGGTTTGCTACTTTTGGAACAGGAATAACTGTTGATAGTTTCCAACTGGAATGGGAATTGACCAGTTGTTAGAGATTCATTTACAATTTCTAACAGCTGTGCTCCACATGACACAAATGTTTTCTTTATAATTTCGACTGTGATACCATCAGTTGAACTTAATTTATTTTTTAAACTAAAAATTATTTTCTTTAATTCACAAATGCCTATCAAATTAAGGTATTAAATTCCTCACGTGTAGGTTGTTTGTACACCCAAATCAACAGACATAGAATCAGTTTATTGGGATTGATTTTGCAAATTTCATTAATACTGTCCACAAAAAAATTGTTAAAATTTTCCTCATGGCGAGTCCCCTGGTTCACTTTTTCAAACTTAATCCCATTAAATGTTTCTTTGTCATTGTTTATGGCCCCCTTCACATTGAACAAGTTTTTTTAGGGTGATCCACATTAATTTACTATCATTCTTAGACTTGTCAATCTTATTTTTCATAGAACTTACACTTTGCCTTCGATAATTCCTTGACAAACATATTTCTAGCACAACGATATGTGTTGAGTTGATCTTCACTGCTTTGTAGTTTATTTTTCTTCCACTCATACACTTTTATCTTCCATAGCTCCTTTAGCCTGTCGTTGTTCCTAAACCATGGTTTATTTGTTGACTCATTCCCTCGTTTGAACTCTCTACTTGTCTTGCTTAAACCTGCCTTGATGATGGGCGTCAATACACGGATGCTGTCGTAGAGCAGATTTTACCACTGAAAACAATGTACTACAACACACAAAATGATCAATTTGTGTTGTTACTGTTAATGTTACTTTGTAACCAATTATCTCATAGATAGTATTGTATTTCTTAACTTGTGGTTCTATTAACCGTGCAAATGCACAAAGGTAGAATAAAAATAGATTTAAAAGGTGCCCTCCTCCCGTTGAATAATGCATTGCTGTTTGTTGACAGGCCCAAGCACGAAATGCAGCCACAACATATGCGTGAACCGAGGGGTCTGTGTCCAACAGTGGAACTCGTACGCCTGCGACTGTGACTTGACCTCCTTCACAGGGCCCACCTGCGCCGAGGGTAAGTTCATTTAGAACCTGGAATCTAACAAATATCTCAATTACAACAGAAAACTATCTCCTTATTTGACAATTGTAATAAATTGCAAACTGTCCAATTCCAATCATCGATTAATTGATTCCTGAACTTTGGATAAACTTCCACAGCTAAAGCAATTTAATCTCTGATTTCAGAGTCGATCGCTTTTGAGTTTGGTCCCGGCCGAGGAATGGTGACGTACGTGTTTCCCGAGGACCGCCGACCCGAGATGAAGAGTGACGTCATAGCCCTTGGGTTCATCACCAGCAAGGAGGACGCAGTGCTGCTCAGGATAGACAGCGGCACTTCCAACGACTACATGGAGCTAGAGATTGTGAGTGAGGTGTTCCACATGGATCGTTGCTAGGTCCACTTTAGATTGGCCTTTATAGATCGACATATAAAGTGACAGGTCTTAACCGGACCTTGATTTTAAGCGTCTATGTAGTACGTGTGATTTCAACCGTCATTCCCAAAGTTACACAGGCGATCTCTTTAAAGTAAACTGCAATAATAGGGTTGTGTATTGAATTAAGAGTTAATATTAAATGCACGTTGAAAAATGGGATGTTTTATTTATTTTGACTAACCTATTAACTAAAAACTTATTTTCAAATTAAAACAATAACTATAACTCAGTTTCACATAACATAATAAACAGTATTCAAATCCAGATCAAAATAATAACAAAATATCTATCACAGCATAATTAATTAAAATAACAGTGAATTCTTTTTAATTTATTCATAATGAAGCTTGATGGTATCTTGTTCGTTAAATTATCTCAGTACTACAGCTGTTATTAGCTGGCAAATGAAAGAATACTATTGATAATAATACAAGTGAAGATAATGTTGGGAAAATCGTTCCGCGCTATACATGCCGTTTCCTTTCCGATAATATCGCGCGGTATTCGACCAATCGCAGAAGGGGGGGGGGCCCATCCATCAACTATCCAATTAAAATGACATTTTTCAAAACCGTACATTTTTACGAGCACAGCCCACGACCTTTATCGAGTAGCAAGTGATCACTCAACTTGAATTGACGTTGTGTTTGGTATCCACTGTCTGTTAACGTTTTTATCTGATAGTTTTGTTCCTACAATTATCAATTCACTGGTGATAAGAAAATAACTCTTCTCAATTTTAGGTAAATTTTGCCTTTGCTTGGAGTATTCTTACTAAAATATTTATTTATGTGCTAGAAAATATAAATGATGCCATAACTCATGCCCCTAAAAGCCAGGCAATTTAATCTATTTGTATGCGTGGATCTATATGGGTTCATCGATTTGTTGTCATAATTTGCTGATAAATTATTTACCGACGTTGGACTAGACTAGATACTTTATTCTGAAATTGTTACCAACGATTCACAATCTTTGTTTTGCAATATCCCGGACCAGTGTATTATCAGTACATAAGAGTTTTTTTTTATGATTTTAGAGGGTCTTGTGGAATATATTATGATACTAGGCGATTAGTGAGCTTGATTATTTTTATTTTAAGTTTAGTTAACGTCTCATTCTCTAGTTTGTATTTTTTCTTCTATCGAACGACCTAAATCCACAGATATAGTTGAAAAGGAAAACAAAAATAAAATTTCCTCGATCATTCAACTGTCCTCGGAGGATGTGCCGGGTAAGGGTTAATAGATATTTCCTCTTATGAAGAGCTAGTCCCTTCCCCTGTTTTTCTCGTGACACACGTGCTACACGCACATTTAAGACGGACGGACAGAAAACAGGTGCACATAGGCCATCTTCGCTCACTAAAATGTTCAATCATTATTCAACATTATTGTTGTCAGAGTTAACGTTCTGGACGAATGGAACATTTTGAATAATTATGCAGAAGGTAAAAGGCTTCTTTTTTGTTTGGGTTAAGAGCGCGTCAACCGTTAGATCATAATGCGCCTCTCTAGCCTAGGGAATGTGGGGAGGAAAATCCCATGCCGGTCGAACCAACTAAGGGCAAGATAAAACCCTTTTCTACTTCCGCACGTCCTCACATCGCCGGCCAGAGCTCACCTCTAGTTTCGGGGAGTTTTACTCCCTTACATATTATAGCTGTGTGTGTGGTACAAAACTCAACTCATTTCCAAATGTTTCAAAACAATGTATCACTCTCGACAATCTACAATCTACAACTACTAACTTGCGGTTCTGTGCAGGTTGAGGGCAACGTCTTCATGGTGTACAACATGGGCACCAACGACCTTCCGATAGGCGAGATAGGAGTCAAGGTCAACGACAACGCCTATCACGTGATCAGGTTCACGCGCTCTGGGGCGAACTCTACCATTCAAGTTGACGACTACAATGTACAAACGAATCATCCCTCAGGTAATATTCACGTCCCTTTTAGTAATGCATTCGATGCTATACCAGATGTCTCCATTTATGTATCTATTTCAAAGTTTTACTAGGATAAAACAAAATTTCCCACGATGGGTCTATTCGTTTAAATATAAATAAACTAGGAAAACGCTAAAGTCCCGCCGCGTTGATGGATGAGCTTTTTAAATTTTTTAGTTTGCATGGGATATCTTTACTTTTGCAAGTTCTTTGTTTTGCTGCCTACGCATTGTAGTTGTCAAGTTTCTTTTGTTACCTGTCAATTGGTATTATTTACTGTAAAAAACTTATATTCAAAGCTTTATTTCTATGGATTCTGGCTAACTATTTAAACTTTTTCTTTTAAAAGGTACTACATCACCATAACCTTAATGTCCATGTATAATATGAACGTTGTAGCCCCACCCGTTTGGTCAGAATTGGCCCAAATGTCACGAAAATATCGCACTAAAAATCGAAAAAAATCGTAAAAGTACGATATTCATGAGAAATATTTCTTCGATTGTACCCAAAAACAATACACCTCTAAGTTCAGAGATTTCGAAGGTCCTGTCAAATTTTCATCAAGATCGGATATGCCGTTTGCCTGGTAGAGAGTTAACAAACAGACAGAAAAACAAACAAACAAAAAAAAAAAAAAAAAAAAAAAAAAAAACACCCGAGCTAAATTTTTTGGGGGTCAGTGAAATTGAAGTCTTCGCTTCGCTCATGGTAATGCCATCTGATAAAATAATAAGAATTTTTACTATGGAATTAATGGTAATGCCATCTGATAAAATCTTGACCATTCAAAGAACGCAGTTCATGACAAAAAATACGAATTCAAGTACATCAACTTGGAAAATAAGAATAGATTATTATATAATAATAATATTTATTTTTAAAAATTATTCAAATGCTCCAAACCTGCAAATAAGTATCGTTGTTTATTCATCCACATTTTTTAAAAGATTCTATTATTGTGCCACCGTATTCAATATCGCATCCAAACAATAATTTTACAATTGCGTGACGTGTGAAGATTTTTCACTACTGTATTTCTTGTTTATGTAGGGTAGGTATACACTTTTTGTGAGTGCGCAGGTCAAGACCTAGCCTAGTGTGTTGTCAAATGTTATTAATTCCAACACTGTTGAGAGTATTTTTCATTATCTCAGTCAACAAAGATTTGTGGAGGTGCCGAGTCAAAAAATTATCATCATATGGGGACATCCAGTAGCATTCCCAAGTCCCAACACTGGCATAAAATGTGCTGCAATCACTTACCTTAGATATTTTGAAGAATCACGGTCTAGGTCTAGTTTTGGTGCACCAACAATGACTTAAAATATGCTGGACGTGCCACAATCACTTAGGTACCTTAGATATTTTGAAGAATCACAATCTCGGCCTAGTTTTGGTGGAGGTGCCGGGTCCAGGGTATACTGGTACATTCGTGATATTATTTATTATTCAGTTTTAATGTTAGTGTTAGCAACTTTTTAAAAGTTTATTATCTGGTAAGTTTGGGGCAAGGGCAGATATATGTGTTCCCTTATTTTTCAATCACAAGTTCATTGACCTATGCCGGTGTTACTGGGTTTATCATGCATAATTCTATAATGCAAAATTGATATTTTTGTTTTGTAATGAATATGGCCAACTCTCACGTTACAACAAGAAAAGCGTATTATTATTAAGGTTTTAAAGATTTTTTTAAAATTTACTATATAAATAAACTTTGGTCCTATATTTCACTATTTGACTGGTAAAAACTTGTACCATTGCTCCATTCCCCAAGCTATGACATGTAACTGGTGCATCTCCTTACAGGCCACCAGCTGACTGTGTTCAACAGCCAGTCACAGATCCAGCTGGGAGGCAAGTGGAACGTGGCCAAGCAGAGAGTCGAACGAGGTTTCGCCGGTGTCATGGCGGGTGTGGTTGTCAACGGGCTGCGACTGCTGGACATGGCTGCCGAGAAGGACGCACGGTGTCTGGTGCGAGGGGACGTGGAGAGGCTGCCCGGGATACGGGACAGACAACACGGGCCGCTGCAGCGTATGCAACAGGTACGACTGCTACATGTTTGGGTGTAACCATCATTGTCTGGATTTGCCTAGCATTATGGATTTAAACATATTTAACAATAATATAGTGTAAGTACCAGTAATTTAATGTACTAAATGTACCCGTCCTGATGGCCTAGTGGTTAAGACGCCTGTCTGGAATGCGGGAGATCCGTGGTTCGATTCCCGGTTGGGGCGGACTTTTTTAATTTCTGAATTGTAGTAAAAATAACAATTACACCTACGGGAGTGTTTCCCGATCAACCAAATCGAGAAATAATATAAATGTCCTAAACATGTAAACAAATTTAATGAGTATATTTTTTAATTGAATTATTAAAGAACCACGCACAGCTAACATATACGCATTGATTTATGAAATAGATAAAGTTATGTAATATCTACTATTTTAAGCTCTAAGTGAACCTTAAGAAGTACAAAATAATGATCAATAATCGATATTCAATCACACTAACATTGAATCACAATTATATGACTGTTATCAATGAATGTGTCTCCTTTAACATTTTTTTCTCTCTTTGATTCCACTCCTTGATTAAAACAGTGTACCTTACTTAATCAACGGCAGTGTACTGTTGAAGTGGGTCATTAAAAGAACATGAGTTCAGACTGTTAACAACGGGTACTCCCTTGCAGACCCCGGCGTCCGGCTACCCCAGCGTGATCGACGACCTGGTCTTCTCCGGGGCCGGCTCCGGTTGCAACACGGACGACGAGGACGAGTGTACACCGGTGTTCGAGAGCGGCTCCGGCGACGACCTGATCACGCCGGTGTACGTTGCACCCACCCGGCCGCCGACCACCACCTCGGGCAAGAAGGCGCACGGCGGCTCGGCCGGGAGGGGTAAACCCTGTGACGACGAGGACTGCGAGACCGGCTCCGGGTCGGGCGAGGTCACCACTGAAGACACGGCGCCCACGTCCAGCAAGGGTAATACCACCGTCCGTCCTTCTTCCTGCACGGGACTCTACATCTCCTTATTGTCCGAATCCCAAAATACCTAATTAGACATCTGAAAAGGGACATGGATTGCTTCCTCGACAGGTTTCACACAGGAAAAAAAGAAATACCCAAAACTCGATAATTTATTCACTGCCCTCTGTAGCTTGAGCACTTGTGGGAGAACCAACTACATGTGACATGTTAGTTTTTCAGCGAGGCTCTTCGCGGCACAAGATTTCTTAACAGATTTTTTTTAAGTGTTTTAGAAAAATATTTGATAGCGTTGACGCCGTTTTTTTTTGTTTTTTTTTATGTATTATGACAAGGATAAACAATAGAATAAAAACATGTAACAGTCCTCTAACTTAATACATTTATCTGCATTATTATTAATGCTATACCGGTACTGTCAAACCTGCAGCCCCTGATTCACAAAATAATATATGACCAAATAATGTTCCAAGTACACTACCCTAAGTGCCTAGTAACTTTAAACTAAAATTACATTTGATTAAATTATGGTTGTCAGAATATTGAAGCAGTTGTACCCAGCCCTTGATTTACTTCTGGTCTGGCTGACTTTAAGTCACATTTTACCTGTTCCATGACGGGATTTTTGGGAGAGGAGAGGTACTCCACCGTCCATAAGACTTATAGAGGGCGTAATGTATTGAACACTCTCTTGCAGCCTATAGGCTACTCTACCTCTGTGTACGCATATGAGTGGGTAGACTCTAAATACGAATTTAGTTTTTATTAATATTGTTACTGTGACTCACAGTCCTAGTGCACGAACACCGTCATGCTCTGTGCTCTTGTGTCCAGGCTCCGGTTCCTCCACCGGCGGGTCCAGTTCCTCCACCAGCGACGTCACCGACATCACGTCCGAGGAGCCGCAGAGTCCGACGGGCGGCGTGAGCGGTGGTTCTTCCGAGGTCTCCCCGACCATACCCTCTAGCACGGACCTCGTAGTGAACCAGACGAGCGCGCGGATCAACCTGGCGACCGGGGGCAGCAGCACGTCGACCACCTCCACGGAACTACCCATCCCGCCCCCGCCGCTGCCGCCCCTCCCCACCCCCCGCGGACCCCCGGGCAGGAACAAGGGGAGGGAACGCATATCTTCCGAGGCGGCGGAAAACACCGCCCTCGTCATAGGAATCATAGCGGGCACAATGATCGCGATCATCCTCATCATTCTCATCATCCTCAAGTTCAAGAACAGAACGGACGGCTCGTACAAGGTGGACGAGAGCAAGACCTTCCAACAGAACCAGGGACCGAACGCGGCGCTCTTGGGGGCGGGGGCAGGCAACGGCCAGAACCCAACAGTCAACGGTAACGTCAAGAACGGAGCCGACAAATACGCTAACAAGTCACCCAAGAAAAAAGATGTTAAAGATATTAAAGAATGGTATGTGTAAACTACGTGTACGTCCGCCCAAAAACCATGTTGAAGGTTTGGCTCGTCATCGAATAAATTGTTCAGATAATATGAACTCCGAGCCACCAAAACTGTTAGCTTTATGTTCAATTTCACACTTTTATGACATACAAGATTCAAAAAATAAAGAAATATTATAAAATAATAATATTTACCGATGACAGAATATATCAAGATGAAACAGTGACAAACGTCTATCCATTAATTTTTAATATCGGTGTGAAAAGTTTAAATTGAATGAAGAAAGTGTTGTGTAAGAAAATGAGCACAAAATATTAACTTAAAACATTTAGCGACGTTGAGAAGCAAGGCTTTTAAAACAGTGGTGATAACGTCGGCAAATCCAGTGACACCGGGACGGGTGACACGTCTTGTTACAGTTAAGCGTTTTAAAGTTTGAATACGGGTGAATATGGGTGTTACACTGTAATGTAAATACACGACTCAAAACTTTACCCCCTCCCTCCCCCTAACCCATCCCCTCCCCTAACCCATTCACCCTCTTCACACATTTCAACGTGACATAAAGATTTTGTCCAAATTGAATATCTAGGCATGAAAATCTGTGATTGGTATAAACTTATGCTTTCCCTGTACGCAGTAGGTCACTCCCCACTGTCTGATCCAGTTTTAATCTATCTGTACAATGATTCAATGAACCACATAAATTAAGTCACCGAAAACCATCGTCGGGTCTAAACTGCAGTTGAACATTGATGAAATAGAATGTGTTCATTTCATGTGAAAGAAACTGTATAGACATCTGCGAAACAAACCATCACCCTGGAACTAAACTATTATCAAGCTTATCATATTGTTTCCGGGGAGTTTTCAAAACTAAACCTTGTAGGCCTGGATTTCATAGGCGTAGTAATTACTTTTGACGATCTTTCTAATATGACTCGTACTAATGTGAGTCGGTGTACCACAAAATTGGTACATCAAATCTATCGTATTAGTATCGTCCATATCATCTGTCTGGTGAACCTTCTATGTCCAAAGTTGCACATTTGATCCAAGTACCCGCGCATTTCGTTCTATAACAACTTCCATTGTGAGTATGCTCGACCACTTGTCGACTTACATCACAGCTCCTGAGTATGCAGCGATGTACCATGTTAATATCTGTACAATAAAACAGTTTTTCAATAAAAAAAATACTATGTATGGATTCCTTTCCACTCCTTTTTTCACTAGATGATGCAATATTGAGGTCAGTCAACACCCGTTTTCCCAAAACATAAATAAAACAATTGTTTGGGAGAAAGTAAATAAGCCCTAATTGCCATTGTACCCTACAAATACACTGTATTTTGTATATTGTAGGCCTACCTTTTTGTATTGGCCAATTGTATTGTGAGCTCTTAAGGTTTTTACAGAAGAAACAGTTTACCTTTAAACCACTGGATCACTTTTTAAGATTGTAAAAGTGACTCTTGTATTTATGTTTAAATGGGAATTATTCATAATTATGTAGTGTGAATGTGTAAACAGTGGCTGAAGCCGTCAACGAGGCACATAATGTGTTCTGGGGTTGTTCGAATTAGTTTAAATTTATTTGGATTATGTGCGTGTCAACCATTAGGTCATAATGCGCCACTCTATAGCCTAGGGGACATGGGTAGAAAAATCCCATGCTGGTCAGAACCAGCCACGGGTAGAGGGAGGAAAGGGGGGTTCTCACGTCGTGAGTGGTCGTCGTCATCTGGGAGGTCCTCAAAGAAAGGGTTAGAGGTATCCGACGACGATTACCGGAGCTCTCCTCTAGTTTCGGGGAGTAATATACTCCACTAATTAGCCGCTTGTCTTTCCTCGACATTTACGATTATCAGAGTCATGCTCTACCCCAGGGACCAGACGGGGGACGATTATCAGAGCCATGCAAGCTCTTTCTACCCCATACCAGATGGGGTAAATTTTAAAAACAATTATAATAGGCCTGGTATTATTAGGCTTCCTTCAATCTCAACGGCTCGCCATGGAGACCCATGGAGGCCTACATACTACAACAGAACCTATAGGCCTGCCTACCAGTAGGTAAGGAAATCAACAACTGTTTTAAATATTCTTGGTGCCTGTCATAATTTGGTATGATTACCACAAACAACTATAGCTAGAACCTGCTCAATCTCACTTCTTCCTGACGCACCAATTAACACACTCATAGTTGTTGATGTCAATAGTGCCCAACTACTAGGCCTATAATGAATATAGGCATATAGGCTAGATAGTTTGATAGGGAACAGCAGAGTTTTATTTAAATTTCAGCATTAAATAGGTGTTCATAATTTTGGGTAGACCTAGGGTTTATCAAAATTCGTAACTTTATTCTTGCGAAATTGTGTAGTAAAATGTATCAAAAATTATTTAAGGACGTATATAAAGTATCAAATATCAATATGTTTGGCATGCCTGAATATTGTGAGCATGTGTTGTCTTTCTTACAGTCCTCGGAACTAGTTGAACTAGGAGTGCAGTATAACGTCGCAGTTTAGGTTGATTTCTTCGGTGTTATCACAGACGTGGGGGCATCACTTGAGGGACTCTTGGGCTCGGAACTTCGTTTCACTGACGGCTTAGGGTCCAGGACACTCCCGGTCTTGGCACTTCGGTCCGATACCGACGGAGGGGACTCCACGACGCTTCCTCGCAAGGAGCCGGAGGCGTATCGCGACGACGACACCGCCGGTGAGTTCGACGTTTGTGACGGGGTAGAATGATTGGGCGGCGCCGAATGGACCAGCCGTCCGATCAATGACGAAGACTTGATCTTGGTCGCGCGAACCCACTCGTGGGCGATGACGCGGTCGAGGGTGAGACGGAGGGTGATGTCCGGCTCCAGAATGTGGCGCACGATGGACTTGGCCATCGGGCTCACGGTGTCCCGGACGCGCGACCGGAACACCCAGTTCCGCGACATCTGGTCCTTGAGGAGTTTCCGCAGGTTGGAGTCGTCGAAAGGCATCGACGCGTTCAGCATGATGAACAAAATAATGCCCAGGGACCAGACGTCCGCTAGCTTGGGGTTGTACGGAGTACCACTTACTACTTCGGGGGCAGCGTAGGCGGCCGAACCGCAATATGTATGACTTAGTACCCTACGACCTTCGTGATCATTGCAGAAACGCGCAAACCCAAAGTCTGCCAGTTTTACGTTGAACCGTCTTGATAGTAAAATGTTCTCACATTTAAGATCTCTATGGGCAATATTTTTATTATGAAGGTAATGTAGGCCACTTGCCATCTGCCGGAACCACAGCTTAGATTGTTGTTCAGGTACCACACCATTACGTTTCACAAAATCAAGGAGATCGCCGTTATCTGCAAATCTCATAAAAATGAATACCCTAGGGCCGCGTTGCAGGATGCTGTGCACTTGAATGATGTGTGGGTTTTCTATTTTCGTTAGAATTTCTAACTCGCGTGGGAAGAACTTTTCTAAAAAATCCTTCGGTGCTTTGTCTTTATCGAATATTTTGCACGCGAGGCGCATCTTCTTTGGGCCTGTATTATCCACATAATCGGCCAAGTGGACAGTCGCATATGATCCCTGTCCGATTTTCTTGCCAATTAAATAACCGCGTTGTTCTAGAGCATTTACCTCTGAATTGCGAGGACTGAGTCGGGCCGCCATCTGATGTTTGAGTGTGAGAACCCCCTGTCACTTTGAGGTTCATGTGAGTGGTGAAGGTTCTTGCAAAGACGGCGTCATCTTTTATTGCAACGTTCACTTGAAATTTAGGGGAGATGACCCGAATTCAAAACGAGACTGCAAAGAAAACGTTATTATGATATTGTGCACTTCTAAATAGTCGGAACAAAATTTTCAGGGATTTACTGAATCAGATTTGTGGCATGACACAAGAATTAGGTTTCAAATTAGGATCGTAATAATATAGAAAATGTATGTAATTGTGAAAGTACACGTTAGTTATGATGGTGGTTATTAATATTTCTTACCTGCCAAGACGTGTTATATTGATCACAGTAAATTTTAAGTCTTTCTAGTACTTTTTTTGTAGCTCCCAAATATCGCGTAACTAGGCGATCGTCATCTTTTGTCAACAAAGGCGTATTTATGTTGCTAACTGCGGTCACTGCCAACTCAATAATAATATTTCAATAATGGCTCAATAATATTTTGATAGTATTTTACAGTATGCGCATGAACCTAGCAGCAAGAAGAAGCATTGAGACAGGTAACGTTCTATACTCAATGGTAAGATAAGTAAACGTTACTTACAATACATCCCCTCATAGACAATAAAATCGTGCGGAATAGAAAGGTTGGGGCTAGATCAGCATTTCCCAAACTGTGAGTCGCGAGTCGCGGTAGGGTATAGCGAGCTAGTTATTGGTGGGTCGCGAAGAGTTTTGAAAATCTGAAAATGTTTTCATTATTTGAAACAATTAAATAATGGAAAAAAATAGTAATTCTTGCTATGTATGGCAAAGTGTTTTGATTCGAATGCGTCAAATGCGTCGTGGTTTCATTACAATCATTCATTATACTCAATGCAGCAACCTTCACATGGAGGCAGTGTACCAAAAACTATTTCATACGACATAAAGAACGTTTTGAACATTTCCGTGACAAAAGTGAACTTCGGTTTGTCTCATTCTCCTTACGCAACTGGTTGGACCTGTCTAAACACGACTCGACGTTAGAAACCGAGTTAAAAAAAATTCAACCGCAAAAACGACATTGTTCTCGATGTCTGTTCAACAAACGTGTCCACCTATTTCTGCGGAAGCTGGAAAGCTGCACATCTCCGTACAATGATAGTGAAGTTGAATTTTTGACTAGCCCCCTATGGAAGGAATAAAAACTAAATTGCGAAATAAGGAGCTCCAAATTGTCAAACTCCATGCGTCGAAAATCGCCCACATCGACTTTGGCGTAAATGCCGTCAACAGAACCCAAAAGCTTAAGCACCGTTCCCACATTCCTCATTAAGATAAATTGATGAGTTGTGTAAGGAAAATTATATTAAATGTGAATGAAAAATGATTACTCCAACTACAGATAGGACTACGGAAGTTTTGACAGACATCAGTCAAGTTCTAGATCCTCCAAAGATTAAAAAAACAGTTGTGCTGGATTACTACCCTAACTTGTCAGAAAAAATCAGACGTTTACTTTCTCCATTTGGAATACGAACAGTTTTTCAATCTTCCAGAACTTTAAGAAGTATATTAACAAAAACCAAGTCCTTGAACGTATCACAATCGTCGAAAAATGCAGTTTACTCAATTCCATTCAGTGTGGTGCTATCTACATTGGAG